>CM077218.1:19379739-19979739 GCA_039654775.1 Spinibarbus caldwelli
AGGCAGCGCAAAGAGCACTCGCTTTATAATCACTTATAAGCTGTCACTCACTTCACTTCATCGCAATCTCAGTAAGTCAGGGCCGCTGCTGGCCAAATGGGTGCCCTAAGCAGGATTGTATTTTTGTGCCCCTCCCTCAAATATTATGGAAGTAAAAAACAAACAAAAGAACACCTACTATATGGGTCAAAATAGAACTTTAATAAAATATAAAAGTAAATAAATAAATAAATTGTAATTAAATTGCATTATTTACAAATTACAATTGTAGCTCTAGACAGTTATCTATGGCTATTATTTTATTAATACAGTTGTCTGATTGATTTTATAGTCTCAAGAATTCAGAAATCACGCAAAATAAATAAATAAATAAATAAATAAAAATAAGCAGTTTTACTACGATAAAACCATGGTTAATTTTTGTAAGGGTTGTGATGTCAACATGTTTTTTTGTTGAAAAATTTATAGAGGCTGTGTCCTCTATAGCAAAAAGGTGGCCAAAAATAAAAGATTAAGTGGATATTTTAATTAAATGTTTGGTCAATAGCCTACTAAACAAGGATTTGATCATCCTGTAAGTCTAACAATTATCAGGCCTTTGGCTCCCTTTACGGGCATTTGTAATAACATGTAATGTTGAAAAAAAAAAAACAATAGACACCATCATAAAATGTGTAATGGTTTTACTTGTTATAATGGGACTTGTATTGGTTTTAATGGAAACTGTAATGGACCCTGTGGGTCTCTACTGGTAATTGGTCTCCTATTGGTGGCTTGTTAAAAACAATAAATCCTAATGGAATATGTCCCAAAACACACAACAGAAAACCTTTTTTTTTTTTTTTTTATGGTTTTAATGGTTAAAAGTTGATGTTTTTTTTAATGTTTGTAATGGTATTTGTGGTTTATTTGTGATTAATTTGTGATGGTATTAGAATTTTCTGTGATGGTTCTATTGTTTTTTGTTCAGCAGGGTTGCCTCATTGTTTTTATATAATGCATTTTAAGTCATTTTAAAGGCTGTTGTTGGCTTAGGTTTTCATAACCACAAAAAATATGTTTTATTTAAAGTATAATACATTAAATGCTATAAAATAATAAAATACCCTTAAATATGAAGTATCTGTATAAAATGTGGTTTTTAGAATATTTTATATTAATTTGCAGTGCTTGTTTTGTTTGTTTTATGGAGAGCTTGTAAATAGAGGCCAGTAAGACAATGTTAACTACAACTCATCATTTTAATTATACAAAGTCTGGTATAAATTTCTACAAATTGATTAAACTGATCCGAGATCAGGTAAAAACCATAGACGCTGGTTCAATAGTTCGCCATTGGGGGGCGATCTCAATGAACTCACTTGATTCACTGGTTTACAGAGATTGCCCCCCAATGGCAAATTATTGAAATTTCGAAACATTTCGGAACAGTTATGACGTAATGAAGGAGTTGAGCGGAGATTCCCGTCAGGAGAGATCTCCTCTGTCAGGCAGAGGGTACTATCATTCACCCCCGCCCGGAGCTGTGGAAGTTGTGGGTTTGGCCCCTGAGGGGGCACTGCTCATAGCTTCCGGTCTCTCAACCGAGGTTGTTGAGACCATCCTCCAATCCAGAGCTCCCTCAACGAGGAAACTGTACGCCTTGAAGTGGAAACTTTTCAGTTCTTGATGCGGAGACCGCCAGCTCAACCCAGTTAACTGCCCGGTTGGTACAGTGCTGGAGTTCCTGTAGGCCCGTTTCTCCGCAGGGTTGACCCACTCCACGCTGAAGGTCTACGTGGCGGCAATTGTGGCCTACCACACCCCCCTCGGTGGCCAGTCAGTGGGAAGACACCCCCTTGTTACATGTTTCCTCCGTGGTGCGCTGAGGCTGAGGCCTCCGGTACGATCTCGTGTCCCTCCTTGGGACCTTGCTGTGGTGCTAGAAGCTCTCTGTAGGCCTCCCTTCGAGCCTATTGAGGAGATTTCGGATCGCCACCTCACTATCAAGACTACTTTTCTTCTGGTGATATCGTCTCTCAAGAGAGTTTGGGATCTGCAGGCCCTCTCTGTGGCCCCTTCCTATCTCGACTTTGCGCCCGGTCTGGCCAAAGCATTTTTGTACCCTCGAGCGGAGTATGTTCCTAAGGTCCCCTCCTCTACACCACGGCCTGTCGTACTCCAGGCCTTCAGTCCTCCTCCCTTCAGGGAGCCAGACCAGCAGAAGCTTAACTGGACGCATACGTCCACAGAGCTGCCCTGTGGAGAAGGGCGGACCAACTGCTTGTGTGCTATGGTCCCCCTAAAAGAGGTCTGCCAGCTACAAAGCAGACCCTCAGTCGGTGGATAGTAGATGCCATCTCTATCGCTTATGAGTCCTCTGATCTCTCTTCGCCTCTAGGGGTCAAGGCTCACTCAACGAAAAGTGTGGCGGTCTCCAAGGCCTTCTTGGCAGGTGTCTCTATGCAAGACATCTGCAACGCTGCAGGATGGTCCACACCCCTAACATTTTATGAAAATAAAGCACTGTTTGTTTTATTTGTATATTATGTGTATTTGTTATGTGCTCTTTCTTATTTTTTTTTAATAACAAAGATAAAATAATGGCAAGGATTTTTATCTTCGCTCCCTTTGGCCTAAATATCTGCCATTCTTTTTTATTTTATTTATTTTGTTACCTTGAAAGGCTTTGTCTTTATAATAGGGAAATTAGTTTGGCTGTAACTTGCAAAATAGTAAAACCAACATGACAAAGAATCGTGTTAAAATCGTGAATCGTGATATATCTAAAAATAAATTGATATGAAATTTTTTGCCATGTCGCCCACCTCTACTTGTCGGTCTGTGTGGCGCCAATGCACCTCCGTGAAGTTGGCCCCCCACCCAACGCAAAACGTCAGCAAAATAGTCTCTATCGTTTGTGTTCCGTTTGTGCTGTAAAAATTTTCGTTTGTGCTGCTTTGGTTTTTTAGCTATTAAAAGAATATTTATAGGCCATTCTGAGGTCTGAGGTCATTCTCATCCCCCCACACACACATACTCCAAATTCACCCCAAATATTCTCATTTGTTTGTGCCGGTAAAAATTTTGTTTGTGCTGCTTCAGTTTTTAAAATATTAGACATCGAATTATAGGCGATGATGTCACCAGCCCACTCCAAATTCACCCAAAACAGGCTCAGTCGTTTGTGCCGGTAATATTTTCATTTGTGCTGCTTAGGTTTTTAAAATATTAGATATTGAATTATAGACGATGACATCACTCAGCTCCCACATGCTCCAAATTCATGAAAAAAAAATGTTCTTGTTTGTTTGTGCTTCGTTTGTGCTTCGTTTGTGCTGGTTTGTGACGTAAAAATGTTCATTTGTGCTGCTTCAGTTTTTAAGATATTAAAATAATATTTAATGGTCATTTTCTGAGGTCACTCAGCCCCCCACATGCTCCAAATTTACCCCAAATAGTCTCGTTTGTTTGTGCTTCGTTTGTGCTGGTTTGTGCCAGTGAAAGTTTCGTTTGTGCTGCTTAGGTTAATAATATCTTGGTCAGAATACTATTCTGAAAACTAGCAGTTAGCCAAGGGGTAAGCAGTCTTATTTTTCAGATTCAAGTTAGGCAAATCTAGATTTTCATGTAACCAACTTTAAAAAGTTATGACCAGTTTTAAAGAAAACAAAAAAGATTAAAGATAGAGTATATAGGCATTTAATGTCAAATATCCTGTATTTACAGTTTTTCTCAATCAATTTGACACTTTTCTCCAATGCAGAGTACTTTTTCTCAAAGCAGTTAGCACAGCCATCCAAACACAAAATTATCTTAACCAAACAGTTCAACTTTACTGCAAAATGAAGCATTGCAATTTTTTCTTGTAATGCGTTTATTAAAAGTACATATTAACATCAAATGTTTAGGTTTGTTCTCTAATGATTATAAAACATAATCAGCTGTAGATGCACAAATACACTAATGAAAATACATGTTTATTGCAATTCTTCAACAGGGAGTTTTGTTTTATATATACTGTGTATATCTAAACAAAGCAAAACAAAAAAAAAATAGTTGTAAAAATGTAAAAAACCAAAAACAAAACAACAAAAAAAAAATTGCTCCTTTAAATTTAAAATCTGGTTGTGCCACCTTTAGCAGCAAGAACTGCAAACTATCTATATATCTATCTATCTATCTATCTATCTATCTATCTATAGTTGTCCTAAGACAAGAATGGGTAAATGGGCATTGTTTTGGTTTTAGGACAACTTTGATGAAAGGTTTGGTCCACTTCAAATGTTGACTACTAATATATATATATATATATATATATATATATATATACACACACGCACACACACGTGTGTGTGTTTGCTGTGGACATAAATTATTAAATTCTGAAAAATGTTTGAACATTTTCTATAAATAATTGAAGTTGTCCCAGGAGGACTAAAAATCTGTACTATCAATAATCCTAGTACAACACTTAAAGTCTAACCCCCCCTAAAGCAACTGTGATAAATGTGTAAACAATTAGGAAAACTGCTTTTCCTGTGTTGAGTGTATGATTAACCGAATAGTTATCAGTTTAGGGCAAATTGAAAATATAGTATGTTCATTTGATAGAATAACAAATTACAGAGTTTTATATCTTGTGTTTGGACAAATGGTATGTAAATGTTTGTGATTTGTGTAAAACATTTTTTTCAGATATGTTAAAGTATTGGTTGGTTTTATTAACTATTATGAAAACATTATGAAAACATAGTGTTTTGTGGACTTTGTTTTGAGAAAATTATTTGCATGATTTGTAATTTGTATGAAATGAATGAATATGTGCAGTCTGTTTAGGACAATTACAAAGTATTCAGATTACTGTGTTGATCTGAATACTGTTTTGAGAACAGTGACCTGAGTTTGGAGAAATGTGTCAAATCGATTGAGAAAAACTGTAAACATCACAAATTAAAAATAAAAATTTAATACGAAGCCGTGAACTAGCATAAAATGTATTTGAAAACGTAGCAGAAAATTTGCAGAAAAAAACTAAACGGCTCATAATTATCATAATCATAACAAAAACAAATAATCAATGTAAAATGTATTAGAAGAAAAGATAACTATTGTTACAAAGTATATATTGTTTATTGAATGATTAACATCTTATTATCCAAAAAGTAAGGTCTTTCTATAAAAGGTTGTGGTTGTTGCAACAACAAAACAAGTTCTCTGAACAAAGAACAAAGAAACACATTACATAGAAGTGGCAGGGGTACTTTTTGCATTTACACTTACACAGCTTAATGCACAGATCTGTTTTAACATACAGCATCTTTTTTTTCCTGTAAGTTGCCATATTTATCAGTGTCATTCGTTGCATTTTCGGGTTTAATTCTGCATTTAACTGCAGTTGTCACTCCAAAAACTTTGCAGTGTTTAGTTAGCAGCAAGAAGAAGAAAAAAATCCTTACTTATTTTCTCTGTTTCCACATATAGGCCTGAAATCAAGTCTCTCATCTAGGAAGAAGAGAAGCAGAATAACAGCCTGTAAAATGAGTGTGTATGAGGAGAGAGAAGAGGAGACTACTGTTGACACTCAGAGAGCAGCATCTCCAGGATTCAGCTGTGTGTCAATGAAGAGTAACAACTCCATGATTTACCCTCCTGATCTCAGTGATGGATCTGTTGTGACCTCTAACTCTGTGTGAGTAGTTGATGTGATGATATGATGATTCACTCACTGAGGTTCTTTTCTTTGAACACCAATATGTTCTTATGGCGAGATTTTGCATCACTTTTGGCCGTAGCTGTATCCCTTCTATCCACGACCCCAGCGAGTGCAGCCGCAGCAACGGCAGCTTCCCCCGGGTTCTAATGCCCCTCCGGTCAGGTCTTTTATTTATTTAGGGGGCGCTGTTGGCCTACTTGTAATAAAATGAAAGTAAAATCCTTAAATAACTTTAAGATAGTTTTTCTAATTAAATAAAGCAATAATTGATGTCACAAAATAACAAGTATGTTTTGATTTAAAGGTCAGATGAATAAAAATCAATAATTTTATATGTACATATTTATTCATTAATGTGTAATATTTTTTCAAATGGATTATGAAAACTTAAATACAAGGAACTTTTTTACAACTTTTGCTTTAGACCATTTACAAATGTTAAATCTTCAAATAAATGTTATGGTTAACACTGCATCTGTCTGAAAAAAGGCACTGATTGATTTATAGTTGATTTATAGTTATTTACAAAGCTTTCAGTGTACTCACATTATAAAATAACTTCATTATTGTCTATTTAAATTAAGTTAATTAAGTTTTTATTTAAAAAAAAAACTAACCAAAATGAAAAAAAAAATAAAATAAAATTATATATATATATATATATATATATATATATATTATAATTTCTGCACAGGAGAAATAGTGTTGATATATTGGTATATCAACACTAGGAAATATATTGGTATCTCCACTGGCTATCAGCAAAAATGAGTTGAAAAATATTGGCATATTGGATATCGACAAAAATCCAATATCGTGCAGCCCTAAATAATAATTATGTTAATAATTTGCTTTTTTGCTCTTTTTACTCTTATAATTTTACTCTTATTTCTAAGACATATGATAAACAGTAAAATATAAACAAAAAATATTGTTCAAAAAAGTGCTAAATTTGGTATTACATCTTGGTCCTGGTCCTGCTCCCCAGTACACAGGAAATTAGTGGGCCTCATTTACAAAACAAATGTACAACAGAATTTGGGCGTACAGTCGTTTCTACGCAAAACTTGGAATATGAACATGAGTGGTGGCTACGATCAAATCTCATGCCAGGTCTCAGCTTGTTTACGAAAGTTTTTGAGTTAGCCTGAACTTGCATGCAGCATAGTACATCTGGTGGAGAATTGCGCAATGACAGCATTTTAGATTATTTTCCTGACTGACAACTAAAACTCATTAGTCGATCATTAACCAGAAAGATTAAAATGTCATTTTGTTTTCTTTCAGGGCTTTATATAGCTTTTTATAGCTTTATATGGGCGAATAACAGCATAAACAACAGACCATGAGGATTCACACATTGTCACATCAAGCACCTACAGTGCTTCAGCGAATGGAGAAAAACAGAAATTAAACATATAAAAGGAATAAAACGACTGTACTAAATATATTTTTATTAAAAAAAGGAAAAAAAACTGTGACAAGTATTGGCTATGCTTGTTTTTGTGACACTCTAAATGCATTTTATTTGTTTTCTTTATATCTTTATTTTATTAAATCCAACTGATCTCGCAGGTGCCTCACGCACACATACAACATTAGTTCTAGCGTTGCTAACTTGACATTTCAGCCATTCATCATCAAACTAAAATGCAGTCAACCAAACATAAAAGGCTGCTCAATTTAAAAGGTCTGCTGTAAAAATCAGTGTGCAGCGGCCAAGCAAACACTTTTGTGCATGTGAAGGATTTTACGCCGATATTGGAACATGAGTGCCTTGTTTAGGCTACATAATGATTAATAGTTTAGCAACCAAATGTTACAAATATGGCAAAAATGGAGACGTTTGGATTCTTGTTGATTGAGAGAGACTCGTGTAAATAAACACATTTTTGCACCTGTGAAGATTGATAAGAATGCAGAACACGAATGAAGTACAGAGCCTTGTTTGCATAATGAATAATAGTTTAGCAACCAAACGTTACATAACAAAAATGGAAATATTTGAATGAGAGACTTGTGAGCCCAATGCCGTTTTAGTTTTGCTTTAAGTCAATTAATTTTAGCTTGACGTTTGTATGCTTTTTATAATGAATGCCACTAGCCTAATTTATGTTTTATTTTATAGTTTAATATATAATTTTGTTGCTACGTATTTTTCATTCTTGTTTTGTTCTGAATACCATTAAATTTAATTTATTGCGGAGTGGGGGGAACTAATAGGCTACATCGTGTTTATGTTTGTAAAGGTTTCGTTATATTTACTGGTATTTAATATACATGTAAATTAATGTTATTGTTTGCAATTACAAGGTTAAAGGGTGTTTTTGGAGTAAGATCAATTTCTCTTTCATGAGGTTACGTCCTCTTTTTGTCCCGGTTATGTTTCTCCATGTTGTAAACTCTAGAGGAAAGGCATCTAAACCATGAATTTTTAGGGAGTGTGATATTTAAATGACAATTGTTTTCAGCCACCACATTTATCAATGTACGAACATTCAAAAGGATAGTATGAAAGTATGATGAAATTGGCAGGATACAAATGTTTCATGAATCACACGTGAACCGTGTCGTAGTTGATTTGTGCACTGATCTGCACTCGTTCCTATGTTTGATAAATGAGGCCCAGTGTTTGACCAATATATTGTGTGTGTGTATGTATATACACACACACACACATAGACCTACATAGTTATACAGTCTGTACATAGTCTGTGTACAACAGTGAAATTAATGTTGAGACAGAACGAGTCCACTAGGTGGTACTGCACACGTGTTGAACTCATCTGCATTTGAGTATACATTGAAAGCTATGGATACGGCAGGAATGCAGAAAAAGAAGTATGCCTGGGCCTTAAGTAAAGGGTATACAAAAAAGTATTATAGCATTTGCTCTCATAGTAACAGGTAAATGCTATAAAACTTTCTAATCTACCGTCAGCATTCATCAAATAAGCTCTTTTAAGAGCTTATCTCACATGCAGGCTCCATCCTTGCACAACATTTTAGCAAATGGAAAATCAGCAGGGAAACCATCTGAAAAATGTCTCTCTTTTTCTTTGTATCACCAACAGGAAGAAAAAGAGGGCAGCTTCTCAACTATTCAGCTGTGTTTCCATGAAAAGCAACAACTCCATGTTTGATCCCCCTGATCTCAGTGATGAATCAGTGGCCTTTGATCCTGTGTGAGTATTCTTATGTCGATTGAAACATTTAAAGGGGACATCAGATGTCCATTTTCCACAATTTGGTATGAATCTTTAGGGTCTTCATGAAAAGTCTAAAACATGTTTTGGTTAAAGCAACACGGAGTCACAGCGTGCAGGCACAGCGCTCCGCATAGAGAAGTTCAAAGCACAAAGGGAAGAGATATTGATGCATAGTGTATTAAATCTGTGTGTTAGTTTATTGAGCCTCTTCTTTTAAAAGTTTTAAATTTCAGTTACTGTGCTTGTGAAGAACAATTCATAGTGCTGTCTACTCCAGTGTTGTGATCAGATACCTGGTAGAAATTAACACGATTAGGCACAGCACAAAAATTCCAGCAAGATAAAGTCCGTTTATGCAGAACCATTTATCTTTATTTACAGATCAAGTATAATATTAGGAACATTTAATAAGTATTATTTTTCCTATTTTTTACCCAAAACAAGGTATTGTGAGCATTAGTGAGTGCACATAATGCAATGTCTGTTTCATACGTACTGGTAGTCGGAAGGATCCATTCCGCAGTAAATCCATAAGTGAAACTCATAGATGTCATAAATCATATGGCGTTCCAGCAAATTCCTAATATATACAAAGGTACGCTATTGCTGCCGCTGTATAAAACGCAGATAGGATATTTTAACTTTTAAGACAATTAATATATGGTTGTGGCTAAATGGTTTATCTCTGTTCTTCAAGCCATTTAATATGAATAAAGTATATTTATAATGCAATGATTAACCTTAATCACTGTATAGAATATTATAAAATGAATTTGCCTCATTCTGTGACATGAAACCACTTCAGATCACAAAAGAAAGTTATTTCAAACACTCGACTGATGTTATGAAATTAATTTGGAGCAAAAGCATGTCATTAAATGTTTTTAAATGCACTGTAAAGCCCTGGTTCATCATCTGTAGATACGTACCCCTTAAGGCAGGGCCCTAGGCGACCGCCTGTACCACCTGTTGGACGGGCCGGCACTGACTATTGACTCAGAACCGAACTGTTTGAAAAGAGTGGCTTATTGAACTTGAAGCTAAAAAGCTCACAAATTTATGTTGTAGCTGAATTGATTCATGGAGGAAAAAGTTCAAATTGCTTATTGAAGTTGAATTTAACAACTGATTGTGATTCAAAAGCACCTGTGGTATTGAATGTAATATTTGTAATATTTTGTGGTGAGAGCATTATCCATTGTGGTAACACTTTATAATAACGTTCAGTTGTAAGTCATTTATAAGTTATTAGTTAATGATTAACTAATCTTTTACAAAACATGACTGTGTTCATTAATGATTAATAAGTGATATGTTAATATTTTTATCTATGTTTTGTAGATTAAGTTATAAATCATTTACAAGTGATTAGATATTGATGAACTAATCATTTACAAAAAAATGAATATACAATGATTAAGTAATATGCTAACGATTTACAAATCTGTCGTAAGTTATCTTAAAAAATTGCATATCATGAAATAATCAAATATATCTTTAGTAAATGGTTTATAAGTTAGTAGTTAATATATTATTAATCACTTATCATCCATTGAAATGTCAACATTAACTATTATCTCAATAAACATTTGTTAATCATGAACAAATGATGATCAAACCATTAGTAAATGATCAGTATATAATTTATGTATGTTTCATTAAAGTAGTAAGCTGGTCTGTTAAAAAGCACAAAACTGCAATTATGCTAAAACTATTTTTTTTTAAAGAATAATAAATTATTTGCTGTCAAATGAATAAACGTGTAAATTACTTACAGTCAGGGGATTCCAGTGGGTTGTGTTAAACCCTTTCTCTCATCAGCACAGACTTGTGTTCTGTGTGGAGTGTGTGGGATCTAGTGATAATGTGAACCGGTTTTACCCTCCGCTGGAGATCACATCAGGTGCACAGTGTTAAAATACTGTGTGTGTAAGAGAAGATGTCTGTCTACACCCTCTCCAGTCAGCCTTTACATTTCAGTACACACTGCAAAGTATTCAAAACCTGTTGTGTAAATGCATGAATAAATAATTTACAACACTTTCTGTCTGCATCCCCTAATCTAAAGTGTAAACAATTCATCACTTGTAAATGTTTTATAAACCTTCCGGATACAGGTTGTGTGTGTGTATATTGTGTGTGTGTATGTGTGTGTGTGTATATATATATATATATATATATATATATATATATATATATATATATATATATTAGTGCTGTCAATCGATTAAAAAATTTAATCGCGTTAATCACAGTCATGGACTGTGATTAATCATGATTAATCGCACATTTAAAATATTAGGATTTACCTGTAAATGTGTTGAAATAAACAAATGCATGACAAACTAGTTTAAGGCAACAGAACCTTTCACACCTCCGCCAGGTATGAGACATAATCCTTATTATTCTTTTATCATTATTCTTCTGTTTTTATTCAGCCATTATCAGTCTTTATACTGGCAATAAAACGTTTACCAAACCACATCGCTTCAATCCCAGTATACATTTACCCAACTATTATCAAAAGTATTTCTAAATAAATACAACAAAACATTTTCTTGCGACCTTACGTGAAGTATTATGACAAAATGCATTAAGAAGAAGAATTGGACCTGTTCTGCAGGTGCATTAGCGCTAACATTAGCATCATGCTTCATTAGACAATTTATGAGATTAATAGTACACTTTTACTCAGAACTCACTTCAAACCATCATCAAGTGTTTGTAATAACTTCATTTTACGATCACATGAGGAATTTGGTCGTTTACTGTTGTTAAAATATGCTATTTATAGCCTTTTATATCGCTCCACAAATTAGCATTTCAGATGTACACATTCATCTCAAGAAAATCACATACAAACCATATCCTATCGTAATTGTGTGTTTATTATCTTATATAATCTATAGTGGCTGTTCTTGTCATGTTTATTTCTGCTGTGTAAAAGCCTTAACGTGTGCTCTGCTGAAACTCACGTTGTTTGTGATGTTTACAGCCGCCTCTCAGTTCTTCAGTTGCAGGTATACATTCCAACTATAATACACATTAGTAAAAGGATCTATTTTAATTTTTATTTGTCTATATACACTTTGGTCGGCAGCGTTACATTATAAAAATAGCCCAAAAAAACGCAACCCGCGGCTCTGTATTTTTTCCCGCGACTGTATTTTCAAAATAGCCCACTTGTGCCGTTACCCTGGCAACACTGGTTCGCTGTGACCTCATCACACACTGATAGATAACCTTCCGCGCTGCGATGACGGGAAGAAGTTGGGGTCAAGCATTATCACATGATTAATTTGCGTTAAAAAAATATTAACGCGTTAAAATTTTTAGATTAATCGCATGCGTTAACGCGTTAACGTTGACACCCCTAATATATATATATATATATATAGGTCAAAAGTTTGGATACATTACTATTTTGTATTGTATTTTGTATTTTGTATTTTGTAAATGTATTGTATTTTATATTTTTGTAAGAAGTCATTTATGGTCATCAAGCCTGCATTTATTTGATCAAATTTTTAATACACTTTAAAATACATTTTATGCAATTCTGATTTATTATCAATATTGGAAACCTGTGATACTTTTTTCAAGATTCTTTGATTAATAAAAAGTTTAAAAAGCACAGCATTTATTAAAAATATATATTTTGTAACAATATACATTGAAAAGCTTGAGATTTTGAATAAATGCTGTTCTTTTTATTTTTTTATTTATCAATGAAAAAAAAGGTTCCAAAAATAAATAAATAAATAAATAAATAAATACATAAGCAGCACAACTGTTTCCAATATTGATAATAAATCAGCATATTATATCTGAAGGATCATGCACTGAAGACTGGAGTAATGATGCTGAAAATTCAGCTTTGATCACAGAAATAAATGATATTTTAAAATATATTAAAATAGATAAACATTCTTTTAAATTGTAATAATATTTCACAATATTACAGTTTTTCTGTATTTTTGATAAAATAAATGCAGGTTTGATGAGCATAAGACACTTTCATAATGCTGCATAATTATCAAAAATGGTAATATAATAAAATCCTTTCATCTCACCATTTCGCCAGCCTACACTTCACGTAATAGGCCTGTAGGCGGCACTTGGGCTTCATTAATTATGATAGTTTCATGAAATAGTAAACGGTGCTTCATACACAAGCTTCCATTTTCTGCTATGTCACGAATCCTGTCCATGCACTTCCGGTCGCTCACCACCAGAGGTCACCCGCTCACTGAATGGACTCTTCCACTACACTAACTGTTGCACGTCACCCCCATACTACATTTCCCAGCAGCCATTTCACTAATCACACACTCACACCTGAGACTGATCACACAGGTGATTCCCATTACACACCCTTACTTAAACCATGGACTTACTCTCCCTCACTGCCGAGTATTGTCTTGCACTTATCGCTCACCTAGTGATAGCTACTCTACGGAGCTAGTTCCCAGTTCTAGTTTCTAATTCTTAGTTCAGAGTCTAGTCTAGCCTTGTCTTGTATTTTTCCTGTTTCCTGATCCTTGCCTGGTTTATCTCGTCTCATCTGTCAGCAGCCTGCCCTTGATTTATCGTCTGTTTGAATTAACCCTTGTCTTGCCGTTTCGGACTCTGTTCGCCCCTTGTCTGGATTATTGCTCACGTTTTCAGATTACTTCTGTTGTCAAGGCCCTTTGGATATTGTTCGCTGTCGACTGACTCATGCCCGTTATGGATGACTGCCTGTGATATACCTGTTTGCCATTGTTTGAACCATGCCTGTCATGACCATGTCTTTAAATAAAAGCTTGCACATGGATCCGCACATCTCTCGTCTCGTCGGCTCCGTAACAATACCCGCCAGGCACTCATATAGTTGTAAAAAAACTACCTTTACATAGGAGATTTCTACAAAAACATAGCAGTGTATATTTACCCCCACCTTCATCTACACAGTTAAAGAGATTAATTCATCAATACTTCCTCAAATAGTACATTTTTATATCATAATTTCCTGTGTGACAGGACTGACATTGGCGTGACAGGGCTGACAGTGCTGTGACAGGACTAACTTTATGGGTTTCTTTGATTCATAAAAAGTTATGTTTTGTGTTCTTAAGTTTTGATAAGCATTCCTATTTTAAATTATTATTATAATCTTAATGTTAATGTAATATTAGACTGGTAAAGTTACTGTCACACAACCATTTAACAGTCATTAAAAGGTTGCACTATTCAATTACTGTGTAGTTCTATGGAATTATAACTTCAAAATATATAAAGTACATTTTACTATGATACAGCAAATGTAATCAATAGACATTTAACTGAATAGCACAATGTAAAGTAACTGTGGTGCCACATCATTTTACGGCTCAGTAACAACGGTAATACTATAGTAATATCTACATTATTACTTAGGAAATTACATGGTAATAGCGGAAATTGCATGTCATTTCCTCTAGGTAATAATGTAGATATTACCATGGTATCACTCTGTTATTACCAAGCTGTAATATGATGTGATACTGTGATGGTAGCCCTTTCTAACCTTGAAGGCCCTGGCCCTGGAACTGCGACCTTTCTCTTAAGCCTAGATTTTTTTCTGTTGCTCTCTCCATAATTTGCACCTATGTCTTTGGTCTCGCTCACTGAACTCATGAATACTTTTCCTTCTTTCCTTTTTCCGCCTCCATCTCTCCCTTTCTTTCTGAAGATGTTTTCCTTTCTCTCAGGGTCTGCATTAGTCGTTCACGACATTGCCTTTGTCTCTCAGCTGCACTAACTGGAGCCATCTAACTGCAACCTGTATGAATTGGAATAATTACAGTCATCATTACTCAAAGCCAATATAGATGACAATTATATCTATATATGTATTGAAATATCATTAATATACAAAGTGCAACCTCAAAAGCAGTGCTATAGGCCTAGGTAAAAGAGGGACAAAATTCAAAACAATTGTCGATGAGCATAAAAAGCTTCAAATTTACAGTGTATTGTCTATTTATTCAAGTAATGTTTTACTATGGCATGCGTTAAAAAACATATTATATGCAATAAAGGTAATAAAAAAGAACAATGCCATTCATTTGTAAGGCTGTGTCACAGGACCGTCATGCCCTGTCACACAGGGATGTGACAGGGCCTGACGGTCAGCCACTTTAAACTGCTATTAGTCAGCCTGCTAGCATGCTAGCATAAAACTGTTAACATGCAATCAATGAATTTCAGTAGCCTTTTTAGACATGTTTTTGATTTAAAACATTTTCATTATTTTCTGGGATGTTTTACCGTGACAGGGCCTGACCCTTTAGCTCGTCCTCCTCCTCAAAAAAAAAAAAAACCCATACAAAAACAAGCTTAAAATAAAAAAAATAAATAAATACAGAACTCATCCTTTATCAGTGTCAGCTTCATCTCAGTCAAATTATGTCATTTCCTCTGAGTCATACCCCTTAAAAGCTTATTGCACACATTTTATGTTGAGTTTTATGTAAACGTGACAGGACTGACCGAAAACATTGGGGACAGTTATAAAATAGCATTTATTTCTAGAATTTATGTTTAATTTCACGTTTTTAATCAACTGGTGTGAATGATAACAACTTAAACTTGTTATTGATGGAGATTTTTTACTAAGTAACAGTTGTTAGCATAACAAAACTATGAAAGCTGTAGGTCTACTTTGGCGGAGGACAAGGACAAAGGCAGGATTTGTAATTTTCAAGTGTTTTTAACAAAGAAAAAAATATCTGAGAACCTAATGAATGACATATCTTTACAGAACAACTCACAGAAATCAAGCATCAGTCAGTTTTAGAAATTTGTTGGATGAAATACTTTTTATTCACTGTAAGAACTCAAGGACAGATAATGTACATTTCTGGTAGAATGTCCCATGAATGGCGTTTAGTGCTATATTTATGGTCCTTCACAGAGCGTGTCACACGTGAACGGTAATCATGTGCGCCGACATGCGGTCGGATCGTTCTTCTCTCTTTGATGTTATCACCGGCATATTGTCAAAGTGTCTTATTCTAACATTTGGTAATATTTCTATTCAAAATCGCGATTTCTCGATTTCTAAAAAATAAAATTGTGGCAAAACATTAAATTTGAATTAATCAATAAAATCAGGAAAATCGCCCAGCCCAAACTCATCTCCTGAATGAGTCTAGAATCACTCGATCAAAAACACAGACAAGGAAGTTGCAGAAACGAGTGGTTTCATATGTAAGCATATACATATGAAAAATAATGCAATCATCAACACTAAGCCACATATACAGTATCTCACAAAAGTGAGTACACCCCTCACATTTCAGCAACTATTTTATTATAACTTCTCAAGGGACAATACTATAAAAATTAAATTTGGATTTATTTAAGAGTAGTCAATGAGCAACATGTATAGCAGTGTAGATTTCCTGTGCTCTGAAAATAACTCTATAAAAATAGCTTTTGACAATAATATTTCATTTTTATAGTATTGTCTCTTGAGAAGATATAATAAAATAGCTGCTGAAATGTGAGGGGTGTACTCACTTTTGTGAGATAATGTAAATGAAAACTGCCTAATTTTACAAAGTGAAATATCGATCCAGGAAGTGGTAAAGGAATGTGCAAGCTTTGGGAGTGCTGATGGAAGCCATCTACTGCATCTTTGCTTTGATAAACGAACTGAATATGATCCAGATGTATTATTTTAAGTGTTGATTAAAAAAAAGAATGCTTGAAGCTAGAATAAAACAGATTTGTTTAAAAGTAGAGGGTCTGTTCTTTATTTTGGTGTATTGCATGTTCAGATATTCATTAAACAAAATATTTTGGGACCCTTGAAATTTTTGTAAAAATCATCAAAAATGCTGGCGGTGGCCAGCAACATTTTTCAAAAACGCTGGTGGGGAAAGAGTTAAAAGGAGTCTATTCATTAAACACTTCTTTCTAAATGTGGTCATGCATGATTTCAAACAAGATAATTTATATTAGAGACATTTAAATATATTCTCTATGTTGATGAAGGTATTTTCTGTTCGTTTTTGTCTCTGTTCATCTTAATGTCTTTTCAGTGGTTGGAGAACTGACCAGATCAGATTTGTGTCCTGTCAGACCTCCACATCCTCCTACAGTCAGAACCACATCAGTCATCATGACACAAAAGCAGATCTGCAGCTCAGTTCAATGCAGAGAGTCAAAGACCAGCACAAAACCAGCATGAAGAAAAAGTATGAAAGCTTATTTGAGGGAATCAAACTACAAGAGAATCAAACCCTCCTGAACCAGATTTATACACAACTATACATCATAGAAGGAGAGAGTGAAGGAGTGAATGAAGAACATGAGGTGCTACAGATGGAGAAAAGTTACAGGACACTCCAAGACACTCCAATCAACTGCAACGACATCTTTAATCCTTTACCTGAACCAGGATATGAGGAGATAAGAAGAGAGAAGAAAGACAAAATAAAGACGGTTCTTACTAAAGGCATCGCTGGAATTGGAAAAACTGTCTCTGTGCAGAAGTTCATTCTGGACTGGGCCGAGGGAAAATCCAATCAGGATGTAGATTTCATGTTTGTTCTTACATTTCGAGAGCTGAACTTGATTAAAGATCATCAGTACAGTCTTCACAAACTTCTGCTTGACTTTAATCCTGAACTTCAACATCTGGACTCAAAGATTTATGATGAATGTAAAGTTGTGTTCATCTTTGATGGTCTGGATGAAAGCAGAATTACTCTGATGTTTTCAGACAGTCAGAAAGTTTCTGATGTGACTGAGATTTCATCAATGGGTCTGTTGATGTCAAACCTCATGAAAGGAGATCTGCTTCCCTCTGCTCTCATCTGGATCACCACCAGACCAGCAGCAGCCAATCAGATCCCCTCAAACTACATCAACCGTGTGACAGAGATTCAGGGATTCAATGACCCTCAGAAGGAGGAATATTTCAGGACGAGAATCAGTGACGAGCATCAAGCCAGCAGAATCATCTCACACATCAGAAGAGCAAGAAGCCTCCACATCATGTGCCACATCCCCGTCTTCTGCTGGATCTCAGCCACTGTGCTTCAAAACATCCTGAAACAAGATCTCAGTGCAGAAATCCCTCAAAGTCTGACTGAAATGTACATCTACTTCCTGCTCATTCAAACAAATATGAGGAACCAGAAGTATGAAGAGAGAGATCCAGAGAAACTCCTGCAGTCCAACAGAGAAGTGATTGTGAAACTTGCTGAACTGGCTTTCAATCAGCTGATGAAGGGCAATGTGATGTTTTATGAGGAGGACCTGAGAGAGAGCGGCATAGACGTCACTGACGCCTCGGTGTATTCTGGGATTTGTACTGAGATCTTTAGGGAGGAATCTGTGATTTATCACAGGAAGGTTTACAGCTTTGTGCATCTGAGCTTTCAGGAGTTTTTTGCAGCACTGTATGTGTTTTACTGCTATTTACACAAGAACAGTGAGGTTCTGAAAATGTTTCTGACAGGAAAGTCCAGAACTCAGTGTGAGGATGTTCCTCTGAATACGTTTCTGAAGGGAGCAATGAATAAAGCCTTGAAGAGTAAAAATGGACACCTGGATCTTTTCCTTCGATTTCTTCATGGCATCTCACTGGAGTCTAATCAGAGACTCTTACAGGATGTGCTGATACACACAGAGAACAACCCAGAGAGCATCAAGAAAATTATCCAAAACCTGAAAGGAGGTCAAAAAAACAATGCTAGTCCTGAAAGATGGATGAATCTGTCACACTGCTTGATTGAGATGAAGGATAATTCTGTTGTTGAGGAAATGCAGGTATTTTTAACATCTGGAAAGAAAGAAAAATCTCTTACTCTTGCACAGTGCTCAACTTTGGCAAACATGATCCTGATGTCGGAGGAGGTGCTGGATGAGCTAGACCTAAAAAAATACAAAATCAAGTCATCAAAACAGGGTCGATTAAGACTGTTACCTGCTGTGGGGAACTGTAGAAAAGCTGTGTGAGTGTGAAAATGTAATACTATTATAAGCTGAATATAATTATACTAGACTATGTAGATTCATCACTAAACCATCCAGGTGTTTAAAACATTCCAAAAATGTACTTTTTATTAAAATCACTGGACTATAAAAGCTTAACAAGACGTTTCGGTGTCTATCCAAACACCTTCATCAGTTGTAAAAACAGGAAGTAACTCTGGCAAATATATCCACAAAAGTCACATGATCAACAGACCTACAGAGGTCATATGACTACTAGATTAAACACCTGCCAGAGTAGATGGTGTTACAGCTCATGGTGGTGGCCCTCCTACTCTCCGGACGGAGCACCCCGATCTCTCCTTGCAGCGTTGTGGCACCGTTTCCAGCACAGCATCATAGATGATGTCTCAAACCCCCTCCCCTATTCAAAGAGAGACGCTCCACCTTTACATGAAACGCTTCCTTTATGCCTCTTTCAAACCACCTCTCTTCTCTATCCAGAATTCTCACCTCATGGTCGTGGAAATTGTGTTTCTTTTGTTGTAGATGCAAGAAGACCGCAGAATCCTGCCCAGAAGAATTTGCACATCTATGCTGAGCCATGCGTCGATAAATTGGCTGTTTTGTTTCTCCTATGTATAAATCCTCACACTCCTCACTACACTTAACAGCATATACAACATTACTTCTTTGATGTTTGGGAATCCGGTCCTTAGGATGGACCAAACGTTGTCTCAAAGTAGTCATTGGTTTGAAATACACAGGAATCTTATGCTTGGAGAAAACCCTTCTGAATTTCTCAGAAACTCCAGCCACATAAGGGATAACAACATGGTTTTTACGTCTCCTTTGTTCTAACTGTTTCACCTCCCTTTTTCGTTTTGTATGAGTTTTAATAAATGTCCAATTTGGGTAACCACATTTTTTTTAATGCTTGTTTGATGTGCTTATTCTCTTGTTCTCTTGTCTCTGGCCAAATTGGACATTTATTAAAACTCATACAAAACGAAAAAGGGATTTCCACAACCATGAGGTGAGAATTCTGGATAGAGAAGAGAGGTGGTTTGAAAGAGGCGTAAAGGAAGCGATTCATGTAAAGGTGCAGCGTCTCTCTTTGAATAGGGGAGGGGGTTTGAGACATCTTCTGTCCCCCGCCTATGATGCTGTGCTGGAAACGGTGCCACAACGCTGCAAGGAGAGATCGGGGTGCTCCGTCTGGAGAGTAGGAGGGCCACCATCATGAGCTGTAACACCATCTACTCTGGCAGGTGTTTAATCTAGTAGTCATATGACCTCTGTAGGTCTGTTGATCAAGTGACTTTTGTGGATATATTTGCCAGAGTTACTTCCTGTTTTTACAACTGATGAAGGTGTTTGGATAGACACCGAAACGTCTTGTTAAGCTTTTATAGTCCAGTGATTTTAATAAAAAGTACATTTTTGGAATGTTACTAGACTATGAAGAAAACACTTATTTTAAAAAACTGGTAACACTTTAGAATAAGGGACACTTATTCACTATTAACTACAACTTTTCTCTCAATAAATTCCTAATTTGATGCTTATTAATAATTAGTAAGGTAGTTGTTAAGTTTAAGTATTGGGTAGGATTAGGGATGTAGAATAAGGTCATGTAAAATAAGGCATTGATATGTACTTAATTAGTACTAATAAATGGCTAATATTCTAGTAATATGCACGCTAATAAGCAACTAGTTAAGAAACCTTAAAATAAAGTGTTTCCAAAAAATTAAATGACAATATTCAACTAATAAGGCTTTTTCCACAATTAAGTTTTGTATAAATAAAAAGAAACAAGAGTGTTGAAATATAATGCACATAATGTTAATAAAATATTACTTTTAAGACATTTATTTTAATTACTGAATTTTCCTGTAAAGACTATGAAAAATCATCTATCTTTATCTTATGTTGAAGCTCAATGAACGTCAAATTGAAGTCTTGCAATCTGGTGGGTACACCAGCATGCCTTATATCCAGGCCCTCTCTTTTTTTCAGATTCCCACACTGTAATCTCTCTAATCAGCACTGTGAAATTGTGACTTCAGCTCTACAGTCATCAAACTCCCCACTGAGAGAGCTGGACCTAAGTAACAATGGCCTGCAATTTTCAGGAGTGAAACTGCTCTCTGCTGGACTGAAGAGTCCAAACTGTCAACTCAACATACTGAGGTTTGAGTTTCACATTGATTCATTAATATGTTAATAATAATGTGTGAGTAAATAGAATATATATTATACTTTTAGATTCATGATTTTTTTCTTCCTACACTTTTATAAATGTTCCTTCGCCTGTAATTAGTTACTCTGATTCTTGAATGCTTTATTATCTATACAGCTATTGAATGAAAACAGAATGATATTGTGGCCATTATCAATGATCCATCATCACTTAAAGGGGTGGTTGACAGTGTTGGGCACGTTACTTTAAAAAAGTAATTAGTTATAGTTACTAGTTACTTCTCACAAATAGTAACTGAGTTACATCATTATAAAAGTAACTAATTACCAGGGAAAGTAACTATTGTGTTACTTAAAAAAAAAAAAAGTTCAAATGTCAAATAACTTGGATGCCCCCAATATTAAATATGTTAAATTAATGAAATGGACACTAAATAGAATAAATTATTATTATAAAACATTGTACATTAATCTACACTATTTATCTACTGACACTTAGCATCAGTCAGTCAAACATTATAATATGATATTATGATAATTTAGTATTATATGATGATAGAACTTTAGTAATTAGAATAACCAAGTATGAATGCATATTTGTCATGTTGACTAAACTTAGGACTGGTGGTGGTGCTTAAGATATTGTTTTTCATTTAGTGTTTCTATTAAAAAAGGGGGGGGAAATTTATAAGATAACAAAACTGCTACGAATTCTACTACTAATAACAATATAAAACGCACTAAAGATTAATGAGCTGCTGGGTTCATGAATATTAATCATGTTGTCTGCATTTGCTCGAATTGATTTGCTGAAATCAAAACAGGGATGATAATAGGTGAGCACCAGCCAACGAGATTGTCGTTTGCGCATTAGTTCCACCCACTACCAGAGAACCCGGCAGTTCTTAAAAGCTGAAGAATTCCACAGGAGCTCCGTTATTTTGACAGGAAAATACAGCAAAGAATATCGTTTACATGTAGCGCGTCAGTTCTGCATGTTATGTAAGACTCTCTTGCTCTGTATCTTTCTTTGCGTGTGAGACAAAGCAGCGGCGAGCCGTGCGTCTTCACACTAGAGTTTACGGTACATCAAATACAGCTACACTGCGCATCCATTCAGATGAACTGAAAAATAAAATTCTAATAACATTATAATAAATTATAGTAACGCCGCATTTTATTGTCAGTAACGGTGTTGTAACGGGGGAAACAGTAATTTGTTTGATTACTCATTACTGAAAAAAATAACGCCGTTAGTAACGCCGTTTATTTATAACGCCGTTATTCCCATCACTGGTGGTTGACTGTTTTTTTTTTTTTTTTTTCTAGGTTTGATTGTGTTTATGGGGTGCAGTCTAACATGTGTTAATGCTTCGTTTTTAAAAAACACATAATTTTTCACATAATTTACCTTTATTCTATACTGCTCTACAAAGTAGGCTGCTCAACCAACTTGAACATTTGCAGTTGTGTGCAAGTCTTCTAGTGGAAAATGAGCTGGTGTCACGCCTGTCATGGACTGTTTTGTGTGTGTTTTCCCTCCCCATGTGCTGCATTAGCCAGTTTCTCCCTTGTCTGATTGTGTTCATGTCATCCAGGTGTATCTCGTAATTAAGCTTGTTACCCCATGTATTTAAGTCAAGGTCTGTGCTGTCTGTCTTTGTCGGGTCTACTTCGTCATGTTCGTGTGTCTCCAGCTGTTTCCTGTGTGAGTTCCTTGTTTGGATTATATTAAAGATTGTTTCGTTTATTCCACATCTCCGTCGTTCCTCCCAGCACAGTTCCTGACAGCTGGAAAACCGAATCAGTCAATGAAATAAAGAAAGATCACAGCATTTCACATACATTTCAACATGTAGGCTTATTTTAAAATAGACTAATATGTATATGGTGTATTTTTTTTTTTTATGTTATGTATACACTATATATTTTTCTTGCACATGTTAAATAATAATAATAATAATAATAATAATAATAATAAAACTGCTAAACTAGCCACTAGATGTCTGGATAGCCTTTTATATAAATAAATATATGGGCTGTAATATCTAGATGGTGAAACAAGACACAATTTTTAATAGTTTCACTATAGTTTTTATTCGTTTTAATTTTAAAGTCATAATTAAGGGAAAGGGGGGAAAGGGAAAGGGAAGTGGTGTGTGGCCAAGTATGGTGACCCATACTTGGAATTTGTGCTCTGCATTTAACCCATCCAAGTGCATACACACAGTAGTGAACATACACCTGGAGCAGTGGGCAGCCAATGCTGCGGCGCCCGGGGAGCAGTTGGGGGTTTGGTGCCTTGCTCAAGGGTCTCACCTCAGTCGTGGTATTCCCTGCCGGACCCGAGACTCGAACCCACGACCTTCGGGTTACAAGCCCAACTCTCTATCCATTAGGCCACGACTGCCCCCAAACAAATTAAACAATTTACAATTAAAGCTGCTTTTACAATTAAAAATTAATTGTTGGCTTTTACAATTAAAGCTGCAGTCTGTAACTTTTGGCGCTCTAGCGGTTAATAAACAGAACTGAGTGAGTCTTATGGAAGAACATTGTAGCCGAAGCTACTTTTCTCTCTTTATGTCTATGACGAGTCACACAGGTACTGGGCTACTCTGCAGCAGTACCTACCCAAACCAGTCTAAAATAGTAAGAATATAAACACTTATTATAGGTGTACTGTAGTGATTCAGGACAAGCCAAAAACATGGTTTGGAAAATACATCGCTCTTTCCCTTCTCCTTTAAACGCGCTGATGAGTTCCTGGTTTTATTAAGCCCCTCCCTCAGAAATACGCAATGGGCTCAGATTGGTTAGCTGGCCCAGTGTGTTGTGATTCGCTAAACCGCCAGTGCGCATCTAAATTTCACGGCCCTTACCTCAGCGGCATGTGCTCCAGTTGTATTGTAAACAATGGCTTTGTCAATATTGCTTATCAATTGCTTATTAGTGAAGAGGATCACGCAGAACCTGTGCAAGCACACGGCTCTTAATGGTATGTTTTTTGTTTGTTGTTGTCTCATACTTTTAGATACGCTGTTATTTGTAAATGCTACTGCTTCTGATAGCTTTTAATATACGGTTTCATCCTGATTAAAGCTGTAATACAGTACGGCAACCGCACACGCGTCCATGTTTAATGCTTTTCATAGCTATGTGAAAATAAGTATAAGTGGAACAGTTCATTGTTGGAGCTGAGCTGATGATCTGAATGAGAGAGAGAGAGCGAGAGAGAGAGAAAGATGCAGAGTTTGTGCAGAGCAGGGGGACGTGAGGAACAGGATTAAGAACCGCAGCTTTAGAACACTGATTTTGAAACTTATGAATACATTAGAATTGTTAGAAGACAGAATTGTGATTCATATATGAATAAATTTTTACATGCACCCCTAGTTTTCTCTTCCTCTTCTCTAAAGCAGCGCAACATGGCCTCGCCCCTTTTTGTTGCATGTTCCTGGAGGCAGGGTTTGTGAAGTCACAAACCTGGGAATTGTCAGGACTATGGACCTGTCTGTGTGTGTTTCTCCCTCGTGTTAATTGTTAATTTGATTCCAGGTGTGTCTCGTCTTCCTCCCCTGATTGTCCTGTCCTTAAAAGCCCCAGTCCATTCAGTTCATGTTTGTCGGTCCTTAATCGTCATTCCTGTGTTCCTGTGACTCCTACGTGTGTTGATCATTAAAGACTGTGTATTTCCAGTACTCCTCGTCTCCTCGCTCCCCCGTGAAGTGTGACAGAAGGACCGACCAATACAGTTACCTCCGTGTCCACCCTCCGTTTTGTTTACCGTTTTCTCTCAGTGTTTTTTCTTTCCGTTGTGCCCTATGGATCCCCTCGTCCGGCCCGAATTCCTCCTCCTCCTCCTGCTGGAGCAGGGGGACAGATCTCTCGAGGACCATACAAGACTGTTCCTATGTTTAGCTAACGCCACCAGCTATCCGGACGACGCGCTCTGTTCATTCTATGATGCAAGCCTGAACACCGCGAGCAGAGCTCTGTCGTCCAAAGATGGTCTTCGAGAGGAATTCGCCGCCTTCGTGGAGTGGACTCTGGCGAGAAATGGATCGCCACTCACCATCTGCCCCGTGGATGATCTCGCCAGATCCACTCCTGACCCAGAGCCCAGCCCACCAACTCCCCGCAGTGCGGAGCATCAGCCCGAGCCCACCGGTGACGGAGAGCCATTTCCCGCTACGATCAACGAGTCAGCGCAAAGCCGAGCGACTGAGCGGAAGATCGTCCCGGAAGTTGAGCCCCATCCGTCTGATCAGGTGTGAGAGCCGGCGACAGTGCCCATCATGAGGGAGCCAGCCGTGGATGGTGTGAGTGCGGAGTGGAGCTCCGCCCCCTGCACCGTGGCTGAGGGTGAGCTGATTATACATCTGGGACTGCTGGACATGGAGGGGGATTTGATCGATTGGGAAGCGGATCTGGAGGTCGATTTTCCCCCTTTCTTCTCTCCGTTGTCCCCGCTGGTCCCAACCAGCCCTCCTTCGTCTCCGCTGGTCCCAGCCAGCTCCGCGCCTCCAGAGCGCCTTCCAGTGCCCGCTCCCCGAATGCATCCTCCAGAGACCGCGTCTCCAAAGCGCCCCCCTGTGCCCGCTCCCCGGAAGCGTCCTCCAGAGTCCGCGCCTCCAGAGCGCCCTCCAGTGCCCGCTCCCCGAAAGCGTCCTCCAGAACTCGCGCCTCCAGAGCGCCCTCCAGTGCCTGCTCCTCGGAAGTGCACTCCAGTGCCCACTCCCCAAAAGTGTCCTCCAGAACCCGTGCCTCCAGAGCGCCCTCCAGTGCCCGCTCCTCGAAAATGCCCACCCTCCCACCCGCTCCTGCCTCCTCCACCACTGTCATCTGGCAGCCTCTCTGCTCGCCCTCAGCCCACCATCAATGCGGTGCGAGCCCCACGGGACTGCCATCCTCCAGCGTCGTCGGGACTGGAGTATCCCTCACCTCTGCCTCCAGCCTCCTCGGCCCGGACTCCTCCTCGGCCCGTGGACCCAGTGGCTCCACCTCAGCTCCTAGCTCCCTCGCCTCCACCGTCATCCATCGATCCACCAGCTCCACCGGGCTCCCTCATCCCTCCGGCTCCGCCTTGGTCGGGCGTCGACCCGCCATCGCCTTGGGACTCCTCTCCTCTGGCTGCGCCTCGTCACTCCGTCCCACCGGCTCCGTTGGGCTCCTTCCTCCCACCAGCTCCACCTTGGTCCTCAGTCGCTCCGCCGCGGATCTCCGGAGCTCCGTCTCCGCCTCGGTCGCCAGAGCCCTCGGCTCCACCCTGGCCCTCCAGATCCTCGGCATCCCCCTGGCTCGTCGGCTCTCCGTCTCTGCCTCGGGCTCCTCCACCACCTGCTCCGCCACCGTTGGTCGGCCCCCTGGAGTCGGCGGCCATTCCTCCTCCATGGCTCCTCCCTCCATCGGCTCCACCGTGGGTCGACATCATGGCTGTGGCCTGGGTCCTGCTGGACTCCTCCTGCTCCAGATCCCTCCTTTCTCTTCCCTGGCTCCTCCCTCCTTCGTCGCCTCCCTGATCTCTGTCAGCCGGCCCCCTCCAGGGGGTTCTTCCTCCTCCTGAACCTCCTCCTTAGTTCCCGCCCGCCCCTCCCCTTTGGACGTTACTACGGTGCGAGGACGCACCTTCCGGGAGGGGGCGTTATGTCAGGACTATGGACCTGTCTGTATGTGTTTCTCCTTCGCGTTAACTGTTAATTTGATTCCAGGTGTGTCTTGTCTTCCTCCTCTGATTGTCCTGTCCTTAAAAGCCCCAGTCCATTCAGTTCATGTTTGTCCATCCTTAATCGTCATTCCTGTGTTCCTGTGACTCCTACTTGTGTTGATCATTAAAGACTGTGTATTTCCAGTACTCCTCGTCTCCTCGCTCTCCCGTGAAGTGTGACAGGAATTAACTTGTTGTAGTCCCTACGAGCCGTATTTGTTGGCATTAAACTGCCAAAATTTTAAAAGATGATATCTCCGTTTGCATTGAACTTTCAGCGTCATAACTTTGCAGATATTGTTTATAACAGCAACATTACACACTAACTAATGTTACAAAAGTGAAATCACAATCTAACACCCCTTTAATCCATATGTAGCCCTATTTGAACGGTAATTGTTTCTCATGGGGACGTAAGTGATTTTCACCATTTACAAGCGGTAGTCGGTGATTTAATTGCTGTCCGATTCCAGAATGTCGGTGTTTATCTCTCACCATCCCCGTAAAAATCCCCAGCTGAATTACCTACTGTTTTTTGACAAACACCAAGGTCATGTGGTAATTTAATTGCTGTCCGAATCCACATGTGAGTTTACGAGAAGAAACCGTTTCAAAATTCATGTTTAAACAATTTTTGAGCACTCCCGAACACCGTACGTTAACTGTTGCACTTCGCTGTAATTTGCATGCATATTTACTACTGAAATACTGGCAAGTATTTAAAAGAACAATACTTCATAACTGCTCCACCGCAGTGAGTGGGAGCAGAAAGAGAAGAAAAGCGAATTGGAATTCAAATTCGAATTGGGTCTATATTATGGCAGCAGCAGGTATGCAATACAATTTTAAAATGTGTATTATAAATAGATATTGTGTATAATTATCATGTAACTATAGCGTCTATTTTCCTATTTTTAATCAGGAGATTTAAATATAATAATAAATAGGATTATATATAATAAAATATGCTTGGAATAATAAGAATACATAAGTATTTTTTAAAATACATTTTACACAATGATAAGAATAAATTTGTAAATAAAATTCATTTTATATACAGCAGACAATAATGTGACTGGCCACGTGAGCAGAGCGTTCCCAGGTTCGTAGGATCACAGAACTCGCTCCTCCACTGTGAATAAATCACCACCCAAATCCATGAGTTTTATCACTGAGGTGATATGTAAATTTATTTTTACAGACGTACACATGAGAAACAATTACCGTCAGAATTGGGCTTAAGATGTTGTTGTCATTAACTTTATACAACATAACTGTGAACATCACAATGGGATGCAGACACTTCCTTCTCAAAAACATGAGACAGTGTATACAGTTTCATTTTGTATGTATACAGTGTGTACGTAATGGATTGATTCTCATGATCCTGTTTAGATTGGCATGCTGTAATCTCACTGATCAGCACTGTGAAATCATGGCTTCAGCTCTACAGTCATCAAACTCTCCCCTGAGAGAACTGGACCTGAGTAAAAATGACCTGCGAGATTCAGGAGTAATGCAACTCTGTGCTGGATTGAAGAGTCCAAACTGTCAACTCAACATACTGAGGTACTTAAGGGCAAGGGTTGGGGAGTAACAGAATACATGTAACGATGTTACGTAATCAGGATACATGAATCTAACTGTAGCTTGTAACAGTTACATAAAAAAACAAAGTATTCAGATTACAGTTACATTTTGTAAAAAGTGTGAATACTATCAGGATTACACTTCTTTCATTTAAAATTAAATAAATTAGTATTTTGACACAACAACGCTATATTTAGCACTGCTTCATCATAGTTCCTGGTTCTGTTGAGACTCATGTTGACTCATGTACGCCACCTGCTGGTGCGAGTGCAAATAACACCCGTCTACAATTACTGTCCTCAAACGCAGGATGAGATGCTACTACAGTAAATTAATTACGATGATTCCTGCTGGGAAAAAATACTTTAATGTCTGGAAATTTTACAGTTATTTTGTTTTCAAAGAGGATGAAGGAAATGAAGACTTTGCTTTAAAGTGCCCCTATTATGGGTAATGAAAGGTTCATATTTTGGTTTTGGGAGTCCCCAATAACAGGTTGACATGCATGCAAGGTCAAAAAACACTTTCATTGTCTTATAATATGCATTTATTTTTTACCTTATTTGCTCAACGACTCCCAAACGATTCATTTAACAATTCATTTTTCCAAACCCCTGATTTGCATGTCGCTAATCTGCGGTGATTGGTCGATTGGTCTCATTTTCATTTCAT
Organism: Spinibarbus caldwelli; assembly: GCA_039654775.1. Classification (NCBI taxonomy): domain Eukaryota; kingdom Metazoa; phylum Chordata; class Actinopteri; order Cypriniformes; family Cyprinidae; genus Spinibarbus; species Spinibarbus caldwelli. The sequence goes on from CM077218.1 coordinate 19,408,787, forward strand.
CATGCCTGTAATGCCTGATAAAGCAGCGTTTGTGAGCGCAGTGCTGCTTTGTGTACAGCGTTACCAGGGAAACAGCTATTTTTACTGCTCCAAAAGTGGTACCTAGTGGCAAAGAATGAAATTTTTCATTTAGACCAACGCGAAAAGACCAACAAGTGGGCAGGCAATATGCTAATGTTTCATGTTGACATCAACATGAAATGGCTTGGGATTTGTTTTAAAAACGACTCGTTTCAATGATTCAAAGTCGACTCTTTCTTTTGAGAGACAATAACTTTATACATGGTGCACCTTCAGATTTAAAACTTTGCAGGATGTTTTCATTCACTTAGAGCTGTGTTACACACTGCATGAAAGGTAATTTTCAAAAATCCATAATAGTGGCACTTTAACAAAGTAGGTTGCTCAACCAACTTTTGCACATTTGCAGTTGTATGCAAGTTTTCTAGCGAAAAATAAGCTGGAAAATGTAGAAATTAACAAAAGAGTCCCCACACCCCAAATCAGTCAATGAAATAAAGATCACAGCATTTCACATACATTTCAACATGTAGGCTTCTTTTAAATTAGACTAATAAGTATAAGGTGTAATTTTTTAATGTTATGTATGTATGTATGTATGTATGTGTATGTATATATATATATATATATATATATATATATATATATATATATATAGGAAGAGTTTGGTTCCAAAACGTGATAAATGGCATTTTTAAAAAAAAAAATAGAGTTTCCTCCAAAATCAGTATTGTATCTGGTCGGTATTGAAAAGTACATTTATAATTTTACGCAAAATGCGATATCCGCTGTGTTGTTCTGTCATGTTTTCTCCCTTTTTTTCCAAACCGCGACAAACGCCAGTCTCCCTTCTCTGCAGAACGCGATATATCCACACAGCGCACCATTCCACGCATTGTAAACAGTACCGGTAATGGCGGCACTTTGAACACACCCGGCATCCTAGTTTTCCTCATCTACTTTGTACTTTGTGATCAACAAACAAACAAAAAAATAGGGCTGCACGACAAATTGCATGTGATTGTCATGCACATCTTGTCAGTAAAGCCGGTTCTGTGATTAGTAGTAAATCTCCATCACGTGCTTTCAGATGGAGCGGCATTTATACACAGAGATCACTGACAAGCTACGCAATATTGCGTTCATAATCGCAAATGAATCGCATTCTATTATGAACGCGATACTGCGTGGCTTGTCAGTGTAAGTGTTTTTATTAATGCCATTAATGTTAATTAATTTATAGAATTAACAAGATGATCCGTTGAATTAATTTTGGGAGCGACGACTGATTGAACGTATTTTTAGTCCAGTGCCTGTAAGATTAGTATTGACCAAGTTCAGAGGCTGTCCTATGTGGGTCAACTTACTTTGTTGTGTATTTTCAATAGTTTCAATATGAAAAATAACTTCTTATATTGATTCAATAAATTTATTGCATTTTGAAAAAAAAAGTGTCGTGGATTTATTGCATTTTGGGAAAAAAAATAATCTGTTTTTATAATAAATATTTGAAAATCAAAATCTGGATTTGAATTTTTAATGCTATTATAACCTAAAGATGCAATGTGAAAGTTTGAAACAAAAATTAGTGGTTTTCATCTTGCCACTTTCTTGGTAAAGAAAACACACTTTTACTCAAATTAATCAAAATGGATTTATAGCGTTTTGGAACCAAACTCTTCATATATATATATATATATATATATATATATATATATATATATATATATATACATATATACATATATGCTGTAATATCTAGATGGTGAGACAAGACATGATTTTTAATAGTTTCAAATAGTTTTACTTTAGTTTTTATTCATTTTAATTTTAAAGTCACAATTAAACCTGCAGTCCGTAACTCTAACTCGCTCTAGCCGTTAATAGACAGAACTGTGTGCGTCTTGTTGAAGAACATTGTAGCCGGAGCTACTTCTCTCTGTTTATGTCTATGACAAATCACGCAGGTATTGGGCTACTCCGCAGCGGTACCTACCCAAACCAGTCTAAAACAGTCAGAATATAAACACATATTATAGGTGTACCATAGTGATTCAGGACAAGCCAAAAACATGGTTTGGAAAATGGATTCATGGTGTACTCGCTTGGTATGTACATTTTGTAAATTTTGAACAAAAAAAAGTTACGGACTGAAGCTTTAAATAAAAGTACTTTGATGCTTTTTTGACTTTATTTACATATGTGACTTGAAGTAATCCAAAAGTAATCAGATTACATTATTTTTATATTGTGGTACTTGGATTACGTTACTGAATACTTTTTTAATGAAGTAATTAAAGGGATGAAGGGACCTTGCACTATATTCCAATATGTAGACATGCCAATCTGCTCAATGGGGCGAAAGGGGGCATAGCATCAGTGCTTTTGAAGCATTCTTGTGGAAAATTGAAAATTGTGATCATATGTGTCAGGGTTATTGTTGTGAAAGTGTGGTGAGTTGGTGCAGCTGATGTTGATGCTGAGCGAGTTGCGAGGCTTGAGCTGTGAGTTCGTTCGTAAGCAGTGTCAATGCTGCTGGATTGCTGTTTGGCAAAGTCTTCTGTTGTGAAACATCAGACGGAGCGGGATCCATTTGCAGCTCTTTATTAGAATAGTCAGACGGAACAGAGTAAATCACCAGCAATGGAAACAGCGTAGGCTAGACAGAGGCGTAGTCAAATAAACAGGCAGAATAATCAGGGCAGGTGGCTATAATCAGAGTCCAGGGAAAACAGTCCGAATCGGCGCAACCAGAGAAGAATCACAGGGTCGGAGATCAAGGCAGAGATGGCAACAGGGAAGAAACAAACATGGGTAGAAACGCAATGAAAACAGCGTAGGCTAGGCAGAGGCGTAGTCAAATAAACAGGCAGAATAATCAGGGCAGGTGGCTATAATCAGAGTCCAGGGAAAACAGTCTGAATCGGCGCAACCAGAGAAGAATCACAGGGTCGGCGATCAAGGCAGAGATGGCAACAAGGAAAAAACAAACACGGGTAGAAACGCAATGAGTACATGAAAGTGTGCTGCTTATATGTGGGTGTGTGAATGAGGTGCAGGTGTGGCAAGGTAATCAGGCCTAGGTATGAGGGATGATGGGAAACTGAGTCCGAATGGAAGTTAATATTCAGGGGACGGTTCCCTCTGGTGGTGCAGAGGGAGCGGTAGGGGAGCTTCGATCGTAACAGAGCCCTCTCCCTGCGAGCGGCTCCTGATGCTAGGAGACAGACGACGCTGGGGTCTTCCGCGAGGTCGAGGGGCCGGCTTCTCCGGGTGCAATCGGTGGAATTTCTCTGTGAGAGTGGGGTCCAGGATATCACCTGAGTTAACCCAGGATCGCTCCTCCGGACCGAACCCCTCCCAGTCGACCAGATACTGTAACGCAACGCCCCAGCATCTGGAGTCTAGCAGTTCATGCACTCGATACGCCTCCTCACCGTCGACCAGGATGGGCGGGGGAGTTTGCGGCTCAGCTCCCTCCTCCGGAACCCCTCTCGGACCACCAGTGGGTTTCAGCAGGGATACACGAAAAGTGGGAGAAATGCAGTAATTAGAGGGCAGTTCTAACCGAAATGATACAGGGGTAATTTGTCTGGAAATCTTGAAGGGTCCAACATACCTGGGACTGAGTTTCTTGCATGGAAGTCGGAGGCGAAGATCCCGGGTCGAGAGCCAGACCCATTGCCCTGGCTGGTAGACGGGACCCGATCGTCGATGTCGATTGGCCTGAAGTTCCTGGTGCCTGACGGCCCGCAGAAGATGGGTGTGAGCTCGGTCCCAGACTTCCTCACTGCGTTGTAGCCATTCAGTAATCGAAGGCAGCTCGGTGGATTCTCCTGACCAGGGGAACATTGGTGGTTGGAATCCAAGGATACATTTGAAGGGGGTCATGCCTGTGGCTGGTTTGGTCAGGGAGTTTTGAGCGTATTCTGCCCACATTAAATATCTACTCCATTCAGTCTGTTGTTGCTGGCAGTAGGAGCGAAGGAAGCGAATTACCTCTTGGTTAAGACGATCGGTCTGCCCGTTGGATTGTGGATGGTAACCTGACGGGAGACTGATATTGACATTTAGACTTTTGAAGAAAGCGGCCCATACCCTTGAGGTGAATTGGGGGCCTCGATCGGAAACAATGTCGTCGGGTAGACCATAATAGCGAAACACCTGATTGCACAGTAATTCGGCTGTCTCAAGAGAAGTAGGCAATTTAGGCAATGGTATGAGGCGGCAGGCCTTGGAAAATCGATCAACAATGGTGAGAATGGTGGTGTTACCATGGGAGTTGGGTACGTCCGTGATGAAGTCAATGGCAATGTGTGACCAGGGGTGTCGAGGCGTGGGTAGTGGTTTTAATAGGCCAGCTGGAAGTTGTCTGAGTGATTTGGTGGTGCTGCAGATGTTGGAGTTGTGAATGAATTTGGTCGTGTCTGTCAAAAGTGTGGGCCACCAGAAGCGATTCCGCAGAAGATGTTCAGTAGCCGCGATTCCAGGGTGGCCTGAACTGGGGCTTGCGTGGACTTGAGCGAGCAGTTGCTGACGGAAGGGTTCTGGAACGAATACCAGGTCAGCGGTGCACTCTGGAGGTGGTTGAGTCTGCTGATTGGCGTGGGTGATCTCGGTCATTATATCCCACTGAACGGGAGCTAGTAGGATTCTTTCGGGGAAGATGTTCTCGAAGGGGCCTGAGAGATTCACATTTTCAGCTTGATGGGAGAGTGCATCACCTTTAGTATTCTTGGTGCCAGGTCGGTAGGTTACTGTGAAGTGAAAACGTGTGAAGAATAGTGCCCATCTGGCCTGTCTGGGATTTAAACGTTTGTCTGAGTGCAGGTATTCAAGGTTTTTGTGATCGGTGAGAAAGATAAATGGGTGTGCGGCCCCCTCCAGCCAATGCCACCACTCCTTCAATGCTAGCTTCATGGCCAGTAGCTCGTGATTGCCCACATCATAATTCCGTTCAGCAGGAGAGAGTTTGCGGGAAAAGAAGGCACAAGGGTACATTTTAGCGGGCTCACCATGGCGTTGGGATAGTACGGCTCCCACCCCCGTATTTGAAGCGTCGACCTCGACAATGAACTGGCCTTTTGGGTCAGGATGTCGAAGGATGGGTGCGGAGGTAAAGCGAACCTTTAGTTCCTTAAACGATTGGAGGGTCTCGGGGTCCAGGCTAGGCGAGATGTGTTGCGTTTAGTCATGGCGGTGAGAGGAGAAGCGATGGAGCTGAAGTTTCTGATGAAACGTCGGTAGAAGTTAGCAAACCCCAGGAAAGTTAGTACTGGCCAGTCGAGTACTGCCTGAACCTTCTTATCATCCATAGTGACCCCGTCTTGACTAATTACGTAACCGAGGAAAGAGGTGTTGGTCTGATGGAACTCACATTTCTCTGCCTTTACGTAAAGCTGGTGCTGTAGTAACCGCTTGAGAACTGAGCGGACGTGTCGTACGTGTTCCTCTTGGGTATTGGAGTAAATCAGTATGTCGTCAATGTATTCGATTACCCATCTGTCCAACATGTCACGGAAGATGTCATTCATGAAAGCTTGGAAGACTGATGGACTGTTCGCAAACCCGAAGGGCATAACCAAGTATTCATAGTGCCCACTAGTTGTAGAGAAGGCTGTTTTCCATTCGTCCCCTTCACGGATGCGAATCAGATTGTAGGGGTTGCATAGGTCAAGCTTGGTGTAGTATCTCGCCTGCCGCAGTTGTTCGAGGGTCGCAGGGACGAGTGGTAGAGGGTAGCAAAATTTTACAGTGATGTTATTCAAACCTCGATAGTCAATGCATGGTCTTAGGCCCCCGTCTTTCTTCTTCACGAAGAAAAACCCCGCGGATGCAGGAGAGGTGGACGGCCTGATGAACCCCTTGGCTAATTCCTCCTGTATGTAGGTTTTCATGGACTCTGATTCTGGTTGGGACAGAGGGAAAATCCTTCCCTTGGGTGGAGTGGTGCCAGGCTGGAGATCGATTGCGCAATCGACTGAGCGGTGAGCGGGGAGCTCTAAGGCTTTATTCTTGCTGAAGACTTCTATGAGATCTGTGTACTCAGGGGGTAAGTTGAGTGGGTCTATGTTGGAAGTTGTGGTAGCCGAGGTTGTGTTGGGGTTTCTGGTGATTTTGGACAGACAACGTTTTTGACACGCTGGTCCCCATTCTGTAATCTGTCCTTCCCTCCAGGATATTTGTGGGTCGTGGCTTCGAAGCCAGGGAAGACCGAGAATCAGCGGGTGGTTGGGTGACTGTATAACGTAGAATTTAATCTTTTCAGAGTGTAGAGTTCCAATGTGCAGTTTGACAGGTTCAGTGAGACAAAGAATCTTTCCCTTGCCCAGGGGACGGCCGTCTAGTGCCTCCACTGCCAGGGAAGAGTTACAGGGGGTTAGTTTCAAGTGATGTTGACCAACGAACTCAGTGTTTATGAAATTTCCAGCTGTTCCTGAGTCTAGAAGTGCCATGGTATGAATTACTTGGTTCTGAGAGATTAATTTGACAGGTAGTTTAATACTAGAATCTGAACTGATCGAGCGGGTAATGTCACTCACCAAGCGTAGATCCGATGATGGCCGAACGGGATAAGTGCTCTTCATATGGCCCGCCTGTCCGCAGTACAGACAGAGTTGGTTTTGTACGCGGCGTTCTCTTTCCTCGGGAGTGAGGTGAGTGAATCCTAGTTGCATTGGTTCAACGGCATCTTGAGGTTTGGGTGGTGAGCGAAGTGCAGATCGTGTGGTGCGTCGAGAGCGAATCAGATTATCTATGTGGATGGTAAGTTCGATGAATTGGTTCAGGGTTTTCCCTTCGTCGCGACAAGCCAGCTCAGATTGCAATTCGGTGTTCAGACCTTTATGAAACAACAGTTTCAGTGTATCCTCCACCCATGTAGTTTGTTCTGCCAGAGTGCGGAATGACAGAGCATATTCAGCCGCAGTTCTCCTGCCCTGTGAGAGTGTTAACAGCTGCTCGCCTGCGCCTCCTGAACCGACGTGAAGGAATGTTGAGAACAACAATAAAATAATAACAGTATGAACTCTTACATAATATGTTTTTAATATAGTACATTATAGTATCTATATTTATGCATCTATTTTCCTCTTTTTTAGAGCAGTAATATAGCTTTCTTTGCAAGCGCTGCCATTTTTCTCTGGTTGCACGTTAGGTGCAGCGGTCACGTGGTACAAGCAGGGTACAAGCCGTAGCTTTCAGAAAGCTCCCAGTTCACAAGTTCAAATTATGAGTTCCACGAGGACGTGAAAGCTTTTTACAATTTGGTATCTCGTAATTATGGTAATTACGATATGGCGTGAATGCACCTTTATTCATGAGAATGAACTCTTATGATCCAATCACTGTGCTGTATTATGCATGAGGTTATCTTACAGTGGAGAATTCTAATCTGATCAATGTGCTTCCGCGCTGTTAGTTCATCTCTGTAAACATGACTGTAACAATATTTAATATGTAACAACACGTGGAGCGCGCATGAGAGAGCGGTTTCAGCGCGTAACGTCAGATGAGTTTAACAGATGAGCGAGTGTAATTTCATTCATATTTTATATTCTCTTGTGCTCCAAACATGAACCAGCACTGTATACACGCACATATCATGTCTTCTTCAAAAGAAATATGCGCGAATAAGGGCTCTGATACAGTGGAACGTCTGATCACAAATACGATGACACAATGGATTATTGTGATATACCGCAAACAATGATATATAGACCGAAAATTAAAAGAAGAGTTACTCTTTCTGTTTAAAAGATATTTTAATATTCAGTTTTCTGTATAATAAGTGTGTTGTAGGTCTGCATTTTATTGGTTGTTTTCTCCCCTCTTCCCACCCTCTACACTCCCACTTTTCCACAGTTTTACACGCCCAATCGTCCAGTGCTCAACTGAACAGGCCGTAACTGTCGACTCTGCAGCTGATATTAATATCAAAAATATAGTGAAAACTCTACATATTAAGCAAGGTAACAAGATCTAGTTTAAGGCAGTAAAAAGAATACACATGCCACTTTTTTTTAATTACAAACAAGACTTTATTCACTATTCTAACACAGAATCTAATACCTAACACACACACACACACACACAAACACACGTTTGTTTCTGTGAATTGTGGGGACTTTCCATAGTCTTTTATTGTTTTTATACTGACCAAACAATATATATATTTTTATCCCCTAACCCAACCCTAACCCTAAACCTACCCCTTACAGAAAACCTCTTTGCATTGTTACACTTTCAGATAAACATTTACTATTTTTAATATTTTTTTCCCCCATGGGGACTCCAGGCCAAATGTCAAACAATGTCATTTGCAGGCCAAATGTCAAACAATGACATTGCCCTACAATGTCAAAAATTTCAGGTATTACTATCCTTGTGGGGACCAAATAAACAAGTACACACACACACATATATATATATATATACATTTAAAGATCACGCTCACACATATACACATAAATACATATTCAGATCGACGGGTTATCGGTCTATCACGACACAACTAGAAGTTTCAGTGTCTGTAAAGGCTTCTCCCTCACTGACTACATTACTACAGATTCAAAATGGTCAAAACGTGAGTGATCGGAGTCTGAGTACATCAACACCTACAGTGCCTGTTCAGCTGTATACCTCTTCATTTATGATCTACATATCAGTGGCGTTCAGTCCATATAAGCTGTGAATGCTCTGCATACCCAGTCCCTGGCCATTTGAGAGAATAAGTTCACGGGATAATTCATATAAACATGATTATAAGTTAATCACTTGTCATTTGAAATGTAACTTAAATCTTAAAGAGTTAGGAATAAGTACACTGTATATGATAGGGTAGAGTGGGGGAAAACGCCCCCTTAAGGATTGTGTAATTTTTTTTCAGTGAAACAAAATGGAAAAGCCACAGCCATATCACCCTGCAGCCCAAGACTGGTTGCCCACTGAAGCTAAGCAGGGTTGAGCCTGGTCAGTACTTGGATGGGAGACCTCCTGGGAAAACTAGGTTGCTGCTGGAAGAGGTGTTAGTGAGGCCAGCAGGGGGTGCTCACCCTGTGGTCTGTGTGGGTCCTAATGCCCCAGTATAGTGACGGGGACACTATACTGTAAAAAGCACCATCTTTCGGATGAGACGTTAAACCGAGGTCCTGACTCTCTGTGGTCACTAAAAATCCTATGGCACTTCTCGTAAAGAGTATGAGTGTAACCCCGGTGTCCTGGCCAAATTCCCTACACTGGCCCTTATCAATCATGGCCTCTTAATAATCCCCATCCACTTGATTGGCTCTATCTCTCTCTCCTCTCCACCTGTAGCTGGTGTGTGGTGAGCGCACTGGTGCCGTTGTACTGTGGCTGCCGTCGCATCATCCAAGTGGATGCTGCACACTGGTGGTGGTAGAGGAGAGACCCCCCCACATGATTGTAAAGCGCTTTGGGTGTACGGCAATACACAATAAAGTGTTATATAAATGCATCATTCATTCATTCATTCAAAAGTTAAATGTGTTCAGAAAAGTTATCATAGTTTTAGTGACAATGACATAAATTATAAACCAAGTACAAAAAATGTCCAGAGTTTTCATGTTATTAGATTTTTAACAAAATTACATTTGTGCCAAGGGGGCGTTTTACCCCACCAAAAGAATATAATCAATAATTATGAATTACAACATTATAATAGTCTATTTGAAAAAAAAAAATGTTATCTGATGGTAACTGGCTAGCTAACTAGCTACCTGATGCTAACTTGAGGTAATTTTTAAATATGAAGTCCAAATATTTCTATTCAACCAACTAGTTAGAATACATTCGATGGAAAAACAAAGGATGTTCAGAACAGAATAACTACAGTAATTGCCCATTGCCCCCTGGGGGCGTTTTACCCCACCTGCCTGGGGGTGTTTTACCCCACACACTATGTTTGAGAAAAAAATTGTCATTCTGAAAATATAATTATATTTTTATTAAATAACATGTACTCCCTATCTACAGGCCCTACTGTTCTCATATCATATATAATGGTGATGTTCTACAAAACAACAAGCTTTATAACACTTTTTTTCTTGCTGCTGAAAATTAGATCATTTACTGTGAAATCCGTTTTCTCTCCAGTACATCACCAGTGTAAGCTTCATGGTGAAAATTTCTACATTACTCTTGTCAACGTAGTCTATAGTTACAATAAAAATTTATCTTGACTTTATCTTGTGGTTGTTTTAGGAAAAACAGTTAGGGGGGCATTTTACCCCATGGGGGCGTTTTTCCCCACTCTACCCTATTAACAAAAACAATGCATCACATCTTTCTTAACTTTTATTTCAGGAGCATACACATTAAACAATGTATATTTTAAAGTACCTTGAACCAGTCTTTCAAGTACCAAAACCCTGAACTTGCACATTAATATAATAGTCAAATGTGCAACAAAATGAGTAGAACCCTCCCCCGAAATAAAATAATACATCCTTTCCAGTCATCCTACTACTTGTCCGCTTGATCCTATTCCATCTCGTCTCCTTCAAGCCATTTCTCCTGCAGTTGTATCTGCACTCACTCACATCGTTAACACATCCCTTCACACTGGAGTTTTTCCCTCAACATTTAAACAGGCTCGTATAACCCCACTTCTTACGAAACCCACTCTTAACCCAACTCTTTTAGGGAACTATAGACCAGTTTCCCTTCTACCTTTCATTGCAAAAACACTTGAACGAGTTGTGTTCAGCCAAGTCTCTACCTTTCTCACACAGAACAACCTCCTGGACAGCAACCAATCTGGCTTCAGAAGTGGACATTTGACCGAAACTGCCTTGCTCTCAGTTGTTGAAGCCCTAAGACTTGCAAGAGAGGCTTCCAAGTCTTCATTACTTATTTTGCTGGATCTGTCTGCTGCTTTTGATACGGTCAACCACCAGATCCTCCTGTCAACCCTATTGAGAAAGGGCATCTCAGGAACCGCACTCCAGTGGTTTGAGTCTTACCTCAGATAGGTCCTTCAAGGTATCTTGGAGAGGTGAGGTATCCAAGTCGCAACATCTAGATAGTGGTGTGCCTCAGGGCTCAGTTCTTGGACCACTTCTCTCATCTGTCTACATGGCATCACGAGGTTCTGTCATTCAGAAACATGGCTTTTCATATCACTGCTATGCTGATGACACTCAACTCTACCTCTCATCCCAAAGAAGCACAAAATCACTTTCACTGACTTTTTCATTAACTGTTCCCACCTGGTGGAATGACCTGCCCAACTCAATCCGAGTAGCTGAATCTTTAGCCATCTTCAAGAAACGGCTAAAAACACATCTCTTCCATTTTTATTTGACCCTCTAACTCTAGCACTCTCTATTCTAATTCTTTTATCTATCTGTCTTCTTTTTATTTAACAAAAAACACACACATTTGACCCTCTATCAATTGCATATTTATTCTCTAACTGCTAGCTTTTCTTGAAAAACTAACACTAGCTTTCTTTTTTCTATTTTTAATAAAAGACAAACAAAAAAACTGGTTTCTTTTTTCTATATTCTATCTACTCGTTTTCTAAAAAAAAAAAAAAAAAAAAAAACCTTGCTATGTGTACTGCCTTAGGCTAACCGAGACTTGTCATAGCACTTGCATGTTGTTGCTCTTTTGTTGGTTTTGATTGCTTCTATTGTCCTCATTTGTTAGTCGCTTTGGATAAAAATGTCTGCTAAATGACTAAATGTAATGTAAATGTAAATGTAAAATAAAGTGCTATGTTACTTTGCATACCCTTTTATGGCCCTATCAGACAGGACGCCAAATGGGCTGTGCTGGCCGCTCGGTTCATATTGGGTAGCATATTGCCTATGTACAACAAACTACCTGACTTAAAACAAAACATGCCAACTTGATTTGATATACTGTATGTCTCCATGACACAGCTTTTCTCTGATGTCTGTATAGCTTCGGAAATTCAGACACATACTAGCTGTTCATCCATTTGCTTTCCGCACTTGTTTGGATGCCTATTGGCTGCTCAGATAGGCTAATCGTCACTGAGCACTGAGCTCACCAAACCGGTTCAAAAGCAGATCACAGTATGGCCAGACAATGCCACCTCAGCACTGCAGGACTGCTTCCAGGACACAGACTGGAGCATGTTTAAAGAGGCGGCCACCTACAACAACCACACAGACCTGCAGGAGTACACCGAAACTGTGACTGCTTACATCCAAAAGTGCATAGATGATGTGACAGTCACCAAAACCATCACCACACGTGCCAACCAGAAGCCATGGATGACAGCAGAGGTTCGTGGGCTGCTAAAGACCAGAGATGAAGCATTCAGATCAGGAGATAAAGCAGCCCTCAAAACAGCAAGAACCAATCTGTCTCATGGCATCAAGAAGGCAAAACATCAGTATGCTAAAAAAATCAACAATCACTTCACAGACAGCAGAGACACTCAGACCCTGTGGCAAGCCATTCAGACCATCACTGACTACAAGCCCCTGCCACAGGCCAGTGACGATGACACATCCCTACCAGAGGCACTCAACCACTTCTACTCACGATTTGAGATACAGAACGACACACCTGCACAGAAACTACTCACATCTCCAAACGACCAGGTACTCTGTCTCTCTCCAGTCGACATAAGGAAGACCCTATCCAGGATTAACCCACGAAAGGCTGCGGGCCCTGACAACATACCTGGACGTGTACTGAAAGACTGTGCTGCACAGCTGATGGATGCCCTAACAGACATCTTCAATATCTCGCTGAGCCAGGCAGTCGTCCCCACGTGTCTCAAATCCACCTCCATAATTCCAGTACCAAAGAAGTCACCTGTGTCCTGTCTGAATGACTATCGTCCCATAGCACTGACCCCAATCATGATGAAGTGCTTTGAGAGGTTAGTCATGCAGCACATCAAGTCCAGTCTCCCAAACATGCTGGACCCACTCCAGTTTGCATACCGTCCAAACCGTTCCACGGACGATGCAATATCCACCACTCTCCACCTAGCTCTTACCCATCTGGAACAGAAAGACTCTTATGTTAGAATGCTGTTCATTGACTTTAGCTCAGCATTCAACACAATAATCCCACAACAGCTCATCCACAAACTAAACCTGCTGGGCCTTAACACCTCCCTCTGTAATTGGATTCTGGACTTTTTAACTGCAAGACCTCAGTCAGTCTCTGTCGGCCGCAACACCTCCAGCACTACCACACTGAGCACAGGTACCCCACAAGGCTGTGTGCTCAGCCCGCTGCTCTTCACGCTGCTGACCCACGACTGCACTGCCAAGTCCAGCTCCAACCACATCATCAAGTTTGCTGATGACACAACTGTGGTAGGCCTCATCAGCAACAACGATGAAACGCACTACAGAGAGGAAGTGGCACAGCTGGCTGAATGGTGTGGTGCTAACAACCTGTCCCTCAATGTGGGTAAGACGAAAGAGGTTGTGATGGACTTCAGGAGAAACTCTGTTGACCACCCCCCGCTGACCATCGACGGCTCAACCGTGGAGAGAGTCGGCAGCACTAAATTCCTGGGAGTGCACATCACAGAGGATCTCACATGGACCACCAACGTCACGTCACTCAACAAGAAGGGACAACAGCGCCTCCACTTTCTCCGCCGGCTGAAAAGGGCAAGTCTCCCTCCACCCATCCTCACCACTTTTTACAGGGGCACCATTGAGAGTGTGCTGACCACCTGCATCATTGTCTGGTATGGGAACTGCAGTGCTGCTGACCGCAAGACCCTACAACGGACAGTGAACACTGCTGCAAAGATCATCGGTGCCCTTCTCCCCTCCATCCTGGACATTTTCCTTTCACGATGCTCCAACAAGGCCACCAGCATCGTGAAGGACCCCACCCACCCCTCTCACAACCTCTTCCAGCTCCTGCCATCAGGTAGAAGGTACCGGAGCATCAGAGCTTGCTCTGTCAGATTGCTCAACTGCTTTTTTCCCCAGGCTGTGAGAGCTCTTAACTCCAATCCCCCTGTCCCCCTCTGAAACCATGAACACCTCAGCCCTCCCACCCCCCAACTCGTTAAAAACTGTTGACAATTTTACTAAGTGCAATTCTGAATGTGCTACACACAGGTGAGTGGGCTATACAAACCACCTGTAGTAACGCACTCATCCCACTATATGCACACTAGACACTTTCTACAAACATTCCCTGCCACAAAGACTCTTAAGAAAATATATGTCTACTTGAACATTGCACTACAAAATAATACGTTTACTTGAGCATTGCACTACAAAATCTTTTTGCACTATGCACTGTCTCCCACAAAATCTCTCTTCTGCTCAATAATTTAATGTACAAAATATATATTTTTCTGCACAATTTCATGTACAGTATTTATGTAAAGTTTTTGTACAGTCTCAGTTTGTGTATGTGTGGTCAACTAGGTATAGCAGTTATAGTGTTTTTAGTATATGTATAGTCAGATAGTTAACTGTTGTATAGCTCTATTGTTTTTCCTATACTTGCATTGTTGTATGTTTATCTTAGGTTTAACTAGTATGTAGCACCGTGGTCCTGCGAGACACGACATTTCGTTCCACTATATGTCCACACATGTAGCAGAATGACAATAAAGCTCGACTTGACTTGACTTGACTTGAATTTTGACCGCGGCGTCCACGTGAGCTCGCTAACAAACCGTCTTCACGTGGCGCAAGCCATGGGTTTCATAGCGCAGCACATTCCGCGTCCTCTCTGAAAGGGCCATTAGTCATGTCTAGCGTTGCTTTTCCTGGCAGTGTGTTAATCCAAATTCTTTCCACACTTGGGATTTAAAATGCGAAGGTGCAGAAAGAATTCTCGAAGAGGTTTGATCCTCTGCCTCCGCCATTGATTTGCTTTCTCTGAAACGGATATGATGTCTTCTAGTACAGATAACAACAAGTACATTTCACCCTCTGTTGGAATAAAAGCGGTAACTTCTCCCCACCACCTTTAATGAAAAGTAAAATAATTAAATATAAATCGATTCTGGGATAAAGCAATCGATTTTTTCTCCCACCCTTTTGGTTTGCTGGTCTGCGGCTGATTTCATGCAGGAGGTAAGCTGTCCATGAAGCGCTCGCCCAAGCGGAAAAATGCGCTTTTGCTGTCAGATCTCGATTGCTGAAAATCACATTGTGTTTGATGCAAAAGCCAACTAAATCAAAAGAAAAAAAAAACACGCTGCAACTGGATTTTTTTTTTTGTTGTTGTTGTTGTTTTCTCAAGCAAAGCAAATTTTAAAAGTCCACTGAAAACATCTTCTTACATTTGTGGTCATAGACAACGGATGTATGTTGAAGATAAGTTATTTTCAACATGCCTAATTGGTAAATTTAAAAAAAAAAAATGTTTAAAAAAATGTGGGCTATAAAAACATTAATAATATAAAACACCAGGAAAAGAAAGAAACATGAATCCTCTGAACATTTTGTACATTAACATGTTATTGTTCCCTTTGTTTTGCGTATGCTCGTGTCACTTACAGTTAAAGTCATTCTCTGATTTTATTATTGTTTGCCATATTGCAATGTTACTTGGCAATATTTTAAAGATATTATTATTTTGGGTATTTTGCATGGTCTGTTATTGGAATAGTGTCACCTGGGTGGGAGTTTTAACTCCTATTCACTTAGAATAAAAAAAAAAAATTAAAAAAAAAACCTTTAGTAAATGCAGAGACATATAGACCGGGAAGACCCCCATCTCCCTATGAATATTACGTATTATAACGTAACTTCGTGTAAACGAAGCAAGGAGGGTTTTTACATTTTCTCTGATCCTTCCGTTTATACCGATCGTCTTGCATTCGCACCCGGAAGACCCGGAACTCATTCAGGGCGTGCGCTAGAGCTTTCCTTACCGTAATACACCTAGAACATGGATTGTCGTAAAAACTGGGAAAAACGGGGAAGTGTTGTCTCATAATTGATGAGAAATCTCATCAATGGCGGGGAAAGAGTTAATGAAAACTTGGTCTGGAGCACTCAGAAATTCAGGCTGGGCTGAAGGTTCACCTTCCAACAGGACAGTGGGTCTCATTCACTAATTACAAGACACCATCCCCCAGAACTGAGGTGAATCAACAACTTGCTGATGACCTGAATGAGTTTTATTGTAGATTTGAAACCCCCCAAACCCGTCTTGATATTCTCTCTACACAACCGCTAACACCTCCTGTAACCACCCTCTCCCCCACACCTGCACTCCAGATCAGTGAAGAAGATGTGCGCCAGGTCTTAAGAAAGAACAAGAGAAGGAAGGCACCAGGCCCAGATGGTGTGACACCAGCCTGTCTGAAAACCTGTGCTGACCAGCTGGCCCCCATCTTTTCACAGATCTTCAACAGATCTCTGGAGTTGTGTGAAGTCCCTGCCTGCTTCAAACACTCCACCATCATCCCCGTCCCAAAGAAACCCAAGATAACAGGACTTAATGACTACAGACCTGTGGCACTAACGTCTGTCATCATGAAGTCATTCGAAAAACTGGTTCTGGCTTATCTGAAGGACATCACTGGACCCTTACTGGACCCCCTGCAGTTTGCTTACCGAGCAAACAGGTCTGTGGATGATGCAGTCAGCATGGGACTGCACTTCATCCTGCAGCATCTGGACAAATCAGGGACTCATGTGAGGATCCTGTTTGTGGACTTTAGTTCGGCCTTCAACACCATCATCCCAACACTCCTCCAGACCAAACTAACCCAGCTCTCTGTCCCTAGCTCTATGTGTCAGTGGATCACCAGCTTCCAGACAGACAGGCAGCAGCTAGTGAGACTGGGGAGATTCATGTCAAACAGCCGCTCCACCAACACAGGTGCCCCTCAGGGATGTATTCTCTCCCCACTGCTCTTCTCCCTGTACACCAACGACTGCACCTCTAAAGACCCCTCTGTCAAGCTCCTGAAGTTCGCAGATGACACTACAGTCATCGGTCTCATCCAGGATCGTGATGAGTCTGCTTACAGACAAGAGGTTGAGCAGCTGGCTGTCTGGTGTAGTCTTAACAACCTTGAGCTGAACACGCTCAAAACATTGGAGATGATCATGGACTTCAGGAGAAATCCCCCTGCACTCTCCCCACTCACCATCATAGACAGCACTGTGGCTGCAGTGGAGACATTCAAGTTCCTGGGATCCATCATCTCTCAGGACCTGAGGTGGGACACTCACATTGACTCCATTATAAAAAAGGCTCAACAAATGTTGTACTTCCTTCGCCAGCTGAGGAAGTTTAACCTGCCACAGGAGCAGCTGAAACAGTTCTACTCAGCCGTCATCGAGTCTGTTCTGTGCACATCAATAACTGTCTGGTTTGGTTCAGCTACAAAATCAGACATCAGAAGACTACAGAGAACTGTTCAGACTGCTGAGAGGATTATTGGTGCTCCCCTGCCATCCCTCCAAGAACTGTATACATCCAGAGTGAGGAAAAGGGCTCAGAAAATCACTCTGGATCCCTCACATCCAAGTCATCCCCTTTTTGAACTTTTGCCTTCTGGCTGGCGCTGCAGAGCCCCAAATACCAGGACAGCCAGGCACAAGAACAGTTTCTTCCCCCAGGCAATCCACCTTATGAACAGTTAAATGTTCCCCACGTTATGCAATAAAAATGTGCAATAACCTTATATTTATTTGTTACCACCTCTATCCTAGCACATCCCTGCATCTCATTCTATTCTATTCCATTCTATCATCTATAGCACAACTGTACATACAATTTATTTATTTTTCAATTTTTGTCTATTTATATTTACATATTTGTATTTTTTATTCTCATCTTATTTTTATTGTCTGTGTGTTGTTGTCTCTGTGTACTGGAAGCTTATGTCACTAAACAAATTCCTTGTATGCGCAAGCATACTTGGCAACAAAGCTCTTTCTGATTCTGATTCTGATAATAATTGCATGTATTATTCATATTTCGCACATTCAAACTTCTCACAAAACCTTTCCGCCTAATTCACAACACATGTTCACACTTGAATTTGTTCTTAACCTTGTCCTAATGTTAGTGAATTTGGAGTATTTTAAATGAGCTGCCTCATACACAAGGTTAGGCATTTGCATAAAAAAACACCCAGACCATCTCCATATAAGGGCTTTCCGCACATGCTTTCCTTGCAGCCTTTCATCACTCTAGTCAAAGATACTCCATGCAACCCATTATGACGCTGTCTACAGGCGCGCTCTCGCCAGATCTTTGAGCAATGCCATGTGCGCATTTCTCAAAATCAGTTCATACACAACAAAACACCTTTTATAGAGCTTTCATTAGCTGGCTATACATGTGCTGTTATTCAGAGAAACTTCACAGCTCAAGCTATAGTCTAACACAGCTTTTCACTGTATATGATGAAATAATTTTAAGATGAAATATAGCTGGAAGCAGCAATTATGGGGCCGAGCACTCCAGCAGAAAAATGAGGAGCTAAGCATAGCATGGAGCATCAGACCAAATGCAACGAGTAGTAAAAGCAATTTTAGGATGATTTCAATTGAAATGGGTGAAAAATCATAATTACAACCTCTAGTAATATGATTAAATGGCTTATCACGTTTGAGTAACGGGTGGCGCTGCAATCAAATCATTTTGGTGTGTTCTGTGTGAGGTGACAATGGTACACACAAAGTTTGTTGTCATTATGTCAAAGCTTTGCGGAGATATAGCCTCAGAATCATTTTGGCACCATGCCTAAAATTTTTAGTGGCGCTGTACAAAAACGGTTTTGTCTATCGACACGAAATCCATAACTTTTTGTCAGCACAGTCTGAAGATGACCTGACTCAATTTTGGTGAAAATCGGACAAACGGTTGAGTTCGAAAAAGTAGGTTTTCAACAAAAATCAAAATGGCAGACAGGAAGTTTGGCTGACTATGGCAACATTGGTATCACTGTTCTCAGTATGACCCAAGGAATCTATTAATACCAGTCTCATTATGTAACGAAACTGTAAGTCTCGCTTCGTAGGGGAAATGAAAACGTTACCCTGGAAGACTTAAAAGTGAAAGGATCCTAGTCCCCACTCTGGTGCTTTGAGTCTCAATACGCACAATGTGTGAATATGTTTTATCTTACACTATTGTACAACATATTATAGGGCCAGGTAGTGTGGGCTTCAGGTCAGTAGGTGTCAACACGGTGGCTTCCTGAAGTGTAAACGTGATGTAAAGTGACAACTTGAATTCACATTCCCACCCTCCTAAACCTGATAGTGCAAGTGAGACGCCCCTACTCCAAGGTAAGTAAAAAACAAAACTTTCAACTGTATTGCTTTAACAATTACTAATTTATTTTTCCTTTCCTAAGGAAACTGGATTTATGTCTTAAAAGTTGTTTCAATAAAATAAAAATCAAATGCGAAATAAAAATAAATTCTCCCGAATTTCCTTTCAACCTTGGTAAACCTTCAAAAGATTAACAATTTCAAACACTTATGTATAACACCTCAAATATAAGTTTTACAAAATTATTCCCAATATCAGGACACAGGCTGTTTAACAAACAATTCTGAATGGGTCACAAACTCTTATAGTTCAATTCGAATAGCTCACTTCAAGTGAGTCACTCCAAATAACTCATTTCAAACGATTCTTATGAATCAATTAATGATTCGGTTTCCTTCGATTCAGTCCTCACAAACAGTTCAAATCGACACTCTCAGTTCATTCCAACACTCAGTTCGGTTCAGTCAATATCAGTAAAGTGTTTGTGTACGTGTAACGAGCTCTTGTACCAGTCTGTAGCAACGATGGCTTGGAGGTGATGACTTGCAACAATGAGTCAAACAGTTGAAACAGGACAGTGAGATGTCGTAAGGATGGCAGGGTAATAAAAAAACAAAAGAAGTTTCAGCGCGACCCAGGAAAAACTCGGGAACCTTCTGGAACAAAATGGCGCAGATCAGCCACAGGACGCCCGCTGTACACCTGAACAGGGTATGACTTGCAGGAAAAAGTGCTTCTCAAAAGCAAAAAAACTCTCTCCAAAAGTGCAAAAATACTAAAAAAACAAAAAATAAATCATTCAGCGGAGAACTATCGTTCAGTTCAAAAACGCATCCTCGCGCACTAACAAGTGCACTTAAGTGATTCGTAGGAAGAAATCAATGTATCTCGCTCTATAACACGGCTCGTGGATGACTTGTAAAAACAGCAGAACTCTCAAAAATGCTCACAGTCAGAATGACGGGGAAAAAACAACAGTGTTCTGAATGAAACTCACGGCTCCAGCAATTCTCTCTCGTGCTCTCAGCCAGTCTCCAACACCGTTCTCCATCCGATGACGCACTCAACCAAACTTCTGCTTCAACTAAGTCTCCAGTTCCACACGATAATGTCAGTATACACTAAACTCACGAAACTTAAACTGACCGTGCACCACTGTCTTCCATTAAACCTCAGGCGGAAAAATATCGACTTCTCACACAGCGATCATGGCGTGTCTCTCTCGTAAAAACTGCTCTCTCCTCTTCTTCTTCCCAGACGTCTTTGCATCTCCCGCGAACATACTGAAAACGGGGCAACGCGTCAAAATAAAAGTCCCTTAAAAATACCCCTGTTACATTTCCCCCTGCGAAACCCTGCCATACCATCGACATCTCCAGCCTGGCCCTGGAACAGAAACAATACACAAGTTTAAAGTGCAACAAAATCACAATCTCAGTTAATTTTCCTTTATGACCTTATTTCATAAGATAATCAACTCTATACCTTACAGGTAATTTCCCACGGTTTTGTCTTTGAGAGCGTCTGAGCTCTGGAACACTTTCACATTCAACATCTGAAATGTCAGCATCATCTGAAACTTCTTGTATTTCCAATTCCCTTTCTGAAATTACATCTTGTGCTATTTCCCCCAGTTCTTGTACTACATTCTGTCTTTGTTCTACATCATTTGTTTCACTCTGAACCACCCCTTCATCTCCGTCATTTCTAAGTGGAGTGGCTGGAAAACACACAATATCCGGGAATTCTGTTTCTGAATCTGACGGGTTTACAGGTCTGTATCTGGTTTTATGTGGTGTAGTAGATGGCGATAAGGGAAATGTGCAGTGACGAAGCTGATCTCTGTGTACTACTTTGGATGGACCCCCCTTTTCAGGTCTGACAGTGAATACGGGTATGTCTGAATGATTCTGCTTAACTACAATGTATGGTGTGTGCTCCCACTTGTCTTGGATTTTGTTTCTGCCTCTGTGTCTGTGATTGCGTAACAACACACGGTCACCAGGCCTGACAAGCGCTCCATAGGACTTGCGGTCATACACTCTCTTTCGTCTTTTAGAGGCTTCCTGTGCAACTGTGTTCGCAACTTCTACGGCAGTCTTCAGTCGGCTGTGGTGACTCTTCACCCAATCATCCAAGTTATCTGCATCACTCTCCTCCAAATCCTTTCCACACAGGACATCTAATGGAAGGCGTGCATCCCGTCCAAACATCAAGTAAAAAGGAGAATAGCCAGTGGACGTGTGGACGTGGTTGTTGTATGCCATCACTAGCTCTGGTAAGTGAGTCTTCCAGTCTTTTTTCTTTTCAGGCGTCAATGTTCTCAGCATGTCGTGCATGGTACGGTTGAACCTCTCACATTGAGAGTTTCCTTGAGGGTGATACGGACTTGTTCGACTTTTCCCAATACCATACACTCTACAGAGTTCCTTGATCACTTGTGACTCGAAACATCTTCCCTGATCTGAGTGCAGACGAGCTGGACATCCATAGTAGACGAACCAATGTTTGATGAGGGCTTTTGCAGTAGTATTCGCTGTCTGGTTCTTGGTTGGGACAGCAACTGTAAACCGAGTGAACATGTCAGTCAGAACAAGTACATTTTCATACCCCCCGGAGGACATTTCCAGCTGTGTGTAGTCAATGGCCAGAACTTCTAATGGGGCTGAGACATTGCTGCATGTCATTGGGGCTCGAATTCTTGGAAAGACATCTTTTGCAAGAGTACATCTTTTACACTGCTCTATCCACTCTTGGACGTCTTTAGACATGCTAGGCCAATAGTAGTTTCGTCTCATCAATGTCAAAGTACTCTTCCGTCCGAAGTGACCTCCATGTTCATGTTGGCTGTCATAAACTGAACGGCGTAAGGAGACTGGAACAACTAGCTGCCTTATTTTCTCTCCATCCCTTGGGTCAAGGACACATCTAAACATCACCCCCTGATGCAGCTGAAGACGTTCAAACTCTCTGCAAAGCTTTTTCAACTCTGGCAGCATACTTTGCTGTCCTGCTAGGCTCGGTCTTTCGTTTTTGGATACAGCATGGTATATAGGACCTATCAAGGGATCACTTCTCTGCAACGCTTTAATTTCATCCCAGTTGTAACCATTCACCACTTTCTTGATGGATGCTTGTAAAGCCACTTTAACATCAGTTTCTCTCTGCTTGGACTCTTGAGCAGGCCACAGGCATGCACGCACTTCCTCTGGGTTCATTCGGATGAAATCCTTCTCTGTGTCCTCTCGTTCAGGGTGTTCTCCGGAGGGAAGCCTTGACAGGGCATCAGCATTGGTGTTCAGTCGCCCGGGCTTATACAGAACTTCAAAATTAAGCTCCGCTAACTGAGCCATCCAACGTTGCTCAACTGCTCCGAGATTTGCGGTTTCCAGATAACGCAGTGGATTGTGGTCAGTGATTACGGTGAACTTGGAGAACATGAGGTACTCTTTGAATTTTTCTGTTGCGGCCCACTTAAGTGCCAGCAGTTCCAATTTGAATGCACTGTAGTACTTGTCATTCCTCTCGGACCCTCTCAGGCCCCTGCTTGCAAATGCAATGACCCGCTCTACTCCTCCTTGCTTTTGACTCAACACAGCTCCGAGGCCCAGGTGACTCCCATCAGTTGTGAGGATAAACGGGAGGCCAAAGTCAGGGTAAGCGAGGACAGGTGGTGACATCAGGCATAGTTTCAACTGGTCAAATGCGGTCTGGCATTCGTTACTCCACACAAACAGTTCTGAGTCTTTCTTTTTGTCTTTGCTGCCCATCAGTACATGCAATGGTCTTGCTATTTGAGCGAACTTTGGTACAAACCTCCGGTAATAACTCATGAATCCAATCAATTGTCTCACTTCTTTCGCGCTTTTTGGGACAGGCCAAGAATCCAAAGCACTAACCTTTTCACTGTCAACTCTGATTCCCTCAGAAGAGATTACATGGCCCAAAAATTTCACCTCAGATCTGAAGAGAAAGCATTTGCTTGGCTTCAACTTCAGGCCATGGCGTTTCAGTCGCTCAAAGACAAGCTCTAGTCTTTCACAGTGGCTCTTGAAGTCCCTGGAAAATACGATAATATCATCTAGATATATCAAAAGAACGTCAAAGGTCAGATCCCCAAGCACCACCCCCATAAGGCGCTGGAAAGTGGCTGGCGCGTTGCACAGCCCGAACGGCATCCGCGTCCACTCGAACAGTCCAAACGGGGTAGTGACGGCTGTCTTTTCACGATCACACTCACTCACAGCTACCTGGAAATAGCCGGCTGTCAAATCTAGGGTAGAGAACAACTGGGCATTGCCCAGTGCATCCAGGGATTCTTCGACTCTAGGAAGCGGGTATGCGTCTTTAGATGTGACTTGATTCAACTTTCTGTAATCACAACAGAAACGCACGCTTCCGTCTTTCTTCACAACTATCACGGCTGGGGACGCCCAAGGGCTCGTACTCTCCTTAAGGATGCCCTGTGACACAAGGTCTTGCACATGCTTTTTGAATTCTTGAAAAACATGCGGCGGTACCCGACGGTGCCTCTGTTTTATCGGTGGAGCATCCCCAGTGCGAATGTCATGCATTACTGCCTGTGTGTACCCATAGTCACTGTCATTTTTGGAAAAGATGCCACTATACTTTGCCAACAACTGGTTGAGTTCTTCTCTCTGTATGGGGGTGAGCTTTTCATAATTCACCTGGACTGGAACTAATGGACTGTCAGAGGTCTCGACTGCTTGAATGTTTGCTACTCGTCTGACATGAAGCGCCCCTTCCTCTTCTTCAAACTCCAGTGCATCCTCAGTTAGCACCTGCTGCGGCTTGGACAATACTGCCACTCTGCACCTTGGGTTAAGTCTGATGGTTCGCTCGCTCGAATTCATTACACGTACAGGAACTTTACCATCCTCAGTTTTTGTTAGCACATTGGCCACTAGGAGCCCCTTGGGTAGACTTGCACCAGCAGCAGGCTCAATTAACACCTGGCACTTCACTTTAGGTGGCACTCTGCAACGGCCCTCAAACACCTTTTCACTTAGTGGGGGGATGGTGATGGCCTGCTTTCCACTAACTTTGACGAACCCAATCTTTCCATCAGGACCCAGGGATTCAGTTTTCTGGACATTTGCTAAAACCCTTCTTATCTTTGCTTCTGCAGGTTGTCCATACTTGTTGTCTGTCTTTATGCCCTCTCCTGTGGCGAACAATGACTTAAACTCACTGATAATATTCATTCCGATGATTCCTGACAGTCCTCTCATCTCTTCTGCTTCTGGGCAGGCGTCTGTTAGCACAAAGATGCACTTTTCCGGGAGAATCTTTCCCATGCACTCCACATCAGCTTGCAAACATCCTAGGACTGGAATGTCGAGCCCATTAGCAGCGGTAAGCCTCACCCAGTGAGCAGACGAGAGTTTCAGCTCTTGTTCTCCAAAGTACTTCTTAAAGTGTGACTCTGTGATAGTGGACACTTCTGAGCCCGTATCCAGCAAACAGTTTGTCTTGACACCAGCTATGCTTACTTCAATAGTCAGACAATCCCCAAATGCACCTCTTTTCAATGCCTCAGTCACTCCATCAGTCGATTCAGCAGTATGGCTTCTTACCATAGACGGGCCAGATTGTGATGTGCTTGCTGGTACATTTGTTATGTTACTTTCAGCTGTCCTGGTAGGACGACGCAACTGATCAGACACTTTAGCTGCTTCAGACTGTGAACAGTACCTGCTCGTGTGTCCAGGTTCGCCGCATGAATAACAGATGTATCGGCCGTCACTGTCCTTGAGGGGCTGCCTTCTTGGACGGCTCTGCTGAAGTCGTACACTGCTGTTACCGTGTACTGCCTGGTACAGTTCTTCTTGGCGGGCAGCAATCTTCTGTATGGCTTCATGCAGTTTTTCCAGGGTTAACGTAGACGAAGCTTGTTCTGCATCTGCATTAACTGCTCTGATACGGGTGCTGGGTTTTTGGCTGTTTGCTGTTTGTGTCTCCTCTTCTTCAGACCAGGTGATCGCTGCTTGCATTACCTGAACGTAAGTCAAACTTGCATCCTCCTTAACTCGCCTTTTCATTTCACGCCTCAGAAAATCATCTCGGAGGCCCAGGACAAGTTGTTCTTTTAACACACTTTCGGCATCTGGAACTCTGTTTGGCTCCCGGCACTTAACTCGGCTGAGTCTCTCTTGTAGGTCGTATGCGTATGAGCGTATCGTCTCTCCCTGCATTTGCTTACGTTCATAGAAATCCTTCAGTCTGGTTCCGATCGGCACTTTGTCTCCATATGTGTCTAGAAGGACTTTAAAAATATCATCGGCAGACTTTTCACTGTCTCCCAACATAAACCTCACTGTTGCTTTTGCTTCTTCTTTGAGATGCTGTTTCATGAACTCTACACAATCTTCTGCGGGTACTCTCATTACTTGAAAGGCTGATTTCATTGAAGCAACCCATTCTTCGATGCTTAACTCTCCTGCGTTAGTTGAACAGCCACTGAAATCTGGAAGCTTTCTATCCCGGGGAATATAAATGGTAGCTGGGGTCAACTGAGCAGCAGCTTGATGCTCAATAACAGTTTTTGCTAATGACAGGGCTTCCCTTTGTTCAATCCTGGCTTGTTCGAGTGCTCCTGCCTGTTCTGCAAACCGCCGTTGCATCTCTGCCATCTCCTTCCTTAGTTCTTCGAGCTCTGCCATTCTTCAGCTTGTAGGCCTGGGACTGGTGACAAACACAAAAAAATAAATGCACTATCTGATTCTATCCTGTTCGTGACGCCAAATGTAACGAAACTGTAAGTCTCGCTTCGTAGGGGAAATGAAAACGTTACCCTGGAAGACTTAAAAGTGAAAGGATCCTAGTCCCCACTCTGGTGCTTTGAGTCTCAATACGCACAATGTGTGAATATGTTTTATCTTACACTATTGTACAACATATTATAGGGCCAGGTAGTGTGGGCTTCAGGTCAGTAGGTGTCAACACGGTGGCTTCCTGAAGTGTAAACGTGATGTAAAGTGACAACTTGAATTCACATTCCCACCCTCCTAAACCTGATAGTGCAAGTGAGACGCCCCTACTCCAAGGTAAGTAAAAAACAAAACTTTCAACTGTATTGCTTTAACAATTACTAATTTATTTTTCCTTTCCTAAGGAAACTGGATTTATGTCTTAAAAGTTGTTTCAATAAAATAAAAATCAAATGCGAAATAAAAATAAATTCTCCCGAATTTCCTTTCAACCTTGGTAAACCTTCAAAAGATTAACAATTTCAAACACTTATGTATAACACCTCAAATATAAGTTTTACAAAATTATTCCCAATATCAGGACACAGGCTGTTTAACAAACAATTCTGAATGGGTCACAAACTCTTATAGTTCAATTCGAATAGCTCACTTCAAGTGAGTCACTCCAAATAACTCATTTCAAACGATTCTTATGAATCAATTAATGATTCGGTTTCCTTCGATTCAGTCCTCACAAACAGTTCAAATCGACACTCTCAGTTCATTCCAACACTCAGTTCGGTTCAGTCAATATCAGTAAAGTGTTTGTGTACGTGTAACGAGCTCTTGTACCAGTCTGTAGCAACGATGGCTTGGAGGTGATGACTTGCAACAATGAGTCAAACAGTTGAAACAGGACAGTGAGATGTCGTAAGGATGGCAGGGTAATAAAAAAACAAAAGAAGTTTCAGCGCGACCCAGGAAAAACTCGGGAACCTTCTGGAACAAAATGGCGCAGATCAGCCACAGGACGCCCGCTGTACACCTGAACAGGGTATGACTTGCAGGAAAAAGTGCTTCTCAAAAGCAAAAAAACTCTCTCCAAAAGTGCAAAAATACTAAAAAAACAAAAAATAAATCATTCAGCGGAGAACTATCGTTCAGTTCAAAAACGCATCCTCGCGCACTAACAAGTGCACTTAAGTGATTCGTAGGAAGAAATCAATGTATCTCGCTCTATAACACGGCTCGTGGATGACTTGTAAAAACAGCAGAACTCTCAAAAATGCTCACAGTCAGAATGACGGGGAAAAAACAACAGTGTTCTGAATGAAACTCACGGCTCCAGCAATTCTCTCTCGTGCTCTCAGCCAGTCTCCAACACCGTTCTCCATCCGATGACGCACTCAACCAAACTTCTGCTTCAACTAAGTCTCCAGTTCCACACGATAATGTCAGTATACACTAAACTCACGAAACTTAAACTGACCGTGCACCACTGTCTTCCATTAAACCTCAGGCGGAAAAATATCGACTTCTCACACAGCGATCATGGCGTGTCTCTCTCGTAAAAACTGCTCTCTCCTCTTCTTCTTCCCAGACGTCTTTGCATCTCCCGCGAACATACTGAAAACGGGGCAACGCGTCAAAATAAAAGTCCCTTAAAAATACCCCTGTTACAATTACAATAGGCAAAATTCACAGAAAGCTATTAGCATTTATTTGAAATTTCATTATAACTTCTGACCGCAAGGTGGCACTGTCTCAAAACTTTTTGAGTACTTTCAGGTCATGGTCTCGATGGTACATACAAAGTTTCGTAATGGTACACCAATGCATTCGAAAAATATAACATTTTATATCATAATACTCTATTGTAGTCAATGACAATTTCATGTTTTGTTCAATTATAGCGCCACCAAGAGGCAAAATTCCACCAAATTTTTTACGTGTCCTTATAGTGTGCCCATACATATGTGTGTCAAATTTGGTGAAAATATCTCATTTTGTTTTGGAGTAATAGACATTTTTACATATGAGAAGAGAAAAAATGACTGATTGCCGACTTTGTTTGCATTTTTGTGCCACTTACTATCAAAATTTTGGCAATTGGGCATTAGCGTATAGTCAGCACGCTATGTTTTTGAATTTCCTACGTTGGTTTCGCGTCGATTGGAGTAACGGTTTCTAAGATACTGGCAAATGTTTTTTAAGCGTTAAAATGCAACGCTGCACAAACCATAAGGCAAAACCTCATATGTTTGGTATCACTGGACTCAGCAAGGATTCAGGAGTCTAAAAAGGTGACTCCCGTGAAAATAAGTCGACCCCACCCAAAGTTATAAGCATGTGAATATTTGATTTTACCACTAGGTGGCGCTGGCTCGAAACTTCTCAGGCTCCTTCAGGGCATCGTGCTGATGACCCATACCAAGTTTTGTAACGATACGTCAATGCGTTCGTAAAATATAGCATTTTACTACAAAATTCAAAATCGCCGACGCCCAAAATGGCTGACATGGGAAAATTGGATATGGTTCGACTTTGCATGATGCACCGAATCTAAAGAGACCAGTGTGATTTTTGGCCAAACCATTGAGAAGTTATAAGCAAAAATAGCCATTTTTCGTATCTCCTGACCACTAAGTGGCACTGTGCCAAAACACTGCAGGTAGTCTCAGGTCATGCTTGTTATAACACACACCAAGTTTGGTCTCAATACGCCAAACCATTGCAGAGATATAGCCTCAGATCCATTTTTGCGTGCTTTTCATAGAATTCATTTGTGCGTTATTCGAGAACAGTTTGACTAATCGACTAATCGAGCCAATTTTGGTGAAAATCGGACCAATTGTCTAGGACGAGTTCGAAAAAGTAGGTTTTACGAACAATTGAAAATAGCGAAAAAAACTAAACATCATGATTTTTGAATTTTGGTGTCCATTCAACTCGGCATGAGCCAAGGAATCAGAGGAAAAAATAATTTTTATTCTGTGCCTTACGGTTCAAACGTTATTAGCATAAACATGAGTGAAATTTTGGACAAGTGGTGGCGCTAGAGAGTTTGAGATAGAGACTCCAAATTTACTGTGGTTAGTATTGACACTATCCTCTATCAGTGTGCCAAGTTTTACAACTTTCCCACAAGCGGTTCCATGGGCTGCCATAGACTTTTGAGCGGAAGAAACGGAAGAAGAAGAAAGAAGAAGAATGCCAACGGATACAATAGGTGCCATCACACCTTCGGTGCTTGGCCCCTAAATATACATTTTATCATAATTAGATATAATTATTTATATTAAATAACTGTTATCCTTGAATAAAACATACATTAGCCTATATACTGTATGTACAGTAGTCAACATTTGAAGTTGATCAAAAATTTTAATCAAAGTTGTCCTAAGACAAGAACGGGTATTGTTTTGGTTGTAGGACAACTTTGATGAAAGGTTTTGATCCATTTCAAATGTTGACTACTGTATATTCCTATATTTTGTCTTAAATTTTTAACAGCTGAGACAATGCAAAAAATGGATTAGGAGCTCTATGAATTATGTGTACTCTGTGTGTATTCTTATGTGTCATGCAGCACAGTGTCTTCATTAAAGTCAATTAAAGGCCACCAGTAGAAGAGCTTTGTTGGTTATTAAATTGTATATCTCTAAAAATGGAGCATATTAACATGAACCTACTGTTGTTGTAGATTATCTGGTTGTTTGGTGACAGAAGAAGGTTGTGCTGCTCTGGCATCAGCTCTGAGTTCAAACCCCTCACACATGAGAGAGCTGGATCTGAGCTACAATCACCCAGGAGATTCAGGAGTAAAACTGCTCTCTGAAACACTCAAACATCTGGACAAACTCAAGTAAGTTGAGAAGTAACCTACATGTTTCAATAAGGTGAGATTCTAGGCCCAGAGCGATGATTATCTGCCTACATTATTTCTCTGACAAGGCAAAGTTTTTCCAAGCCTCCAGGGAATGCAGCAAGCTTACAAATGTGGCAAGTGAGTTCATATTATTCCAGACACGAGTGCTGAACTGAGCTGTAGAAGAGCTGCCTTCATGGCGCTTTAAAGGGATAGTTCACCCAAAAATGAAAATTCTATCATCATTTACTCACCCTCAAGTAGTTCCAAACCTGTATGAATGTCTTTGTTCTGCTGAACACAAAGGAAGATATACTGAAGAATGTGGGAAACAGAGCAGTTCTGGGGCACCATTGACTTCCTTAGTATTTTTTTTCCTACTATGGAAGTCAATGGTGCCCCAAAACAGCCTGGTTACAAACTTTCTTCAAAATGTCTTCCTTTGTGTTCAACAGAACAAAGAAATTCTGGTTTGGAACTACAGATCTGGCCACCCAGATTGAGTGCGCAGAGGAAAGGGATCACGCGTGACGCCGGTGTGTTACGCAGGACCACAGGGAATGCTCCAACACAGGAAAGACATGATCAGTAGGGGGCAGTCATGTAACGTACTGAAATGAAGCGGCAGAGAACATTAATCACGGCGTGCTAATCTATTGAAGTTTATTGCTACTTCGCAAAAGCCAATAAAATATTCATGATCAATAGCATTACTGTATCTCTTGTTTATCATGACAGTTTTATCACTGAAAAAGCATTTCAAAAGTATTACTCTACAGCGCTTATTTTTACTATGCTTCGCTATACGTTAATATAGAACCATATTTAGAGACCATAAAAGCAATTGGATTTAATTTAAATGTGAAAATATCATGTGTTGCTGGCGAAGGCCGTTTACCTAAGAGAACAAATGAATAAAAAAAAGAGTGCTTTTCTGACGAGTAAGCAGTCTACAGGTTTTTGTTAATGTTTCCTTTAACACGAGTGACATGAATTTGTTGAGTTTATTCCACTAAAAACGGCTGGGTTATAATAATAATAATAATAATAATAATTATTATTATTATTATTTTGTTGTTGTTGTTGTTATACTAAACCTCTAAACTGAGCCTGTTGTGTCATTTTTGCTGGGATATTTTTTTTGTGATTAGTAGTTTTGTTTGTTCCTGTTTGAAAACATTCATTTTAAAAGCTGGAAACCTGTTAAAACACGTTCATTTAGTTCAGATAATTTTGCGTCAACTCAAAGAAGACGAAAAAAAAAATCACTGTAAACTTGACAAATCCTTGTCATGCTACTTGTCACGCTTAGCAGGAGTTTCCCTGTTGTTCAGCTCAGACTGATTATTAATGCATCGCTATAACCTGTAGCCTCCCCGTCAAACATTGTTTTATTTTATTGCTGCAGATGGGGGGAAAACAACAACAACAACAACAACAAAACAAACAACAACAACAACAAAAAACATAATAAACAAACATAAAGCAACTGTAGGCCTTTATGGATTCTTTTATTTCCTATAGCCTATTTTAAGGACAATTTAAGCATTATTTTATTGTTATGTAATAAAATGGTGTAAAACAGAGAATAAAACAGAACATAAACCCACATCAGTTTCTGAACAGAAAAAAACTGAATAAAACTATAGACATAAAAAGAAATATATAGGCCTATACACAAAATATATTTCACTTAAATCATTTTAAGATTAACAAAACGAAAGAAAAAAATGTGCTGAGGGACAGACATTCTGACAAGCTCCGAAGTTCATGGAAAGGAAATCTAGACGGCAAAATTTAAGCGGCATCCTGCTTGTTTTCATTATTTTGCAAAAGCTTTACAGTTTTGAATTATGTTTTGCTTCTGTCTGTATGACCATACATTACAGAGTAACCGCTTCCTCTCTTAGAGGGGAAAAAATGCAGTGATCACGCAGGCGCCTCAAGCGCAAGCAACATATTTTGCTAACTTGACATCGCAACCTGTTCATTATTAAAATAAAATATAGTTAAAGAAACATAAAATGTTACACTGCTCAATTTAAATAGTCCGTACAATCTGTGCCATTCAGCGTGAGCACCACCTCACTGAGCTGTTAAATTATATTTTAGAAAGGAACTAGCCTATAGCTGTGTTTATGTTTATAATTTTTATAAACATTTTGCTTTATTGATCGTATTTTAGCCTACATTATTTCTGAATGTATTAATAAAAGCCTAAGTAAAGCCTAAATGACGTTTCCTCTCAAAACGCAGTTTTATATGAGTAGCATAATTTTTAACCATGCGGTAAACATTTTAAATATCTTGAATAAATAAATACTTTAATTTTGTTGACAGTTTTTCCGTTTGTTTAATAACATTTGGCGAAATAAAAAGTCATACATTGGCCATGAGATGCAAAATTCCAGACTAAGACTCCTCGTTTTTTTTTTTTTTTTTTTTTTTTGTGAAGAAAACGGTGTACTTTTATTATTATTATTATTATTATTATTATTATTATTATTATAGTCAAAAAAGTAAAAAAAATAAAAATAAAATTACGTTAACCTATGATTTTCAGAACGGTAGGCTTACAGAAGAAATGCAAGAATAGAAACGTTAAAATACGGATTCTGCTCGAAGTGAACCGATTGTTTTTTTTTTTTTTTTCGTTTTTAAGCCCTGGTTGGCATAGTACTTTCTCGCTACGGATGGTCAATTATTGGGAGATAAGAGGGTCTGGGGTTTTAATGCTGAAGAAAGCTTAACCACTAACTTGGGTCATGTGAGGTACCTCAGCCTATAGAGTAATAGCAGTGGAGTCAGCGACCAGCGTTCAGAGTTTTTGAGTTAGTTTACGTCCAAAAACAAACAAACAAAAAAAATACAAATAAATACATAAATAAAAAATATACAAATGAAAAGACATTCAAACATGCACCTAAATGAACTTTCTTGGCCGAAGCCGAACACTGTTTTTCGCGTTTTTCCCCCGTGTATTTTGCCATTTTTTCACCATTGCATGAATTAAATACCATATATATATATATATATATATATATATATATACATATATACATATATATATATATATATGGCCTATGTATATTTTGCTCTGTACAAATAAATGCAGCCTTGAGCAGAAGATAATTCTTTTACCACAGTAGAAAATGTTTCAGATCCCACAGATACAAATCTATTAGGACTGCAGATTTGAGATCTGAACACTGTGTGAATGTTATAATGAACGTATAGCTGTTGTAATTATTATTATTATTTTTTTTTATATTGTCTTACTTTTATATTTTATTTTAATGAACAACAGTACAATTGCAATGCTAACATTTATGAATGTTGATGGATTTATTATTATTATTATTTGTTTATTTATTTTTTTTGACAACAGCATAATTTATAAATGATTCTCATATAGGATCTTGTGATGATGTTTGTTGCACGTATCACATTGTCACATCCATGCCTTGTAAATATTCATAAAAATATTACTGAGCAAGTAATATTTTGCAGAGCTACAAGCTGGCATTGACAGGGTTCAAAGTCCAAAGCGCAAGGAATATCTGTGCTGAAACAGTGTTACTTGTCAGTTGGGCAGTAATATTTTTATGAATATTTACAAGAAAACATGCAATTCATGCGTGAACTACAAAACATAACGTTCTGCAGGTTTTTAATTTAACTGTTTAAGACTATTTCGCGATTTCAATCATCAACCAGCATAAACCACCTCTTCTCATCAAGTATTATTTATTCGGTACAATTTGTTCGGTCTTTTCGCTTATTCGGCCGAACACTGAAAGAGCTTTTTTTGCTATGTTCGGCCGAATAATTTCGGTGCATCTCTAGCCTAAACATTGTCTGTTGCCTGTCTTGCCGATTTCGGAGATGCAAACTCCAGGCGATCACCAGGCGCTCAGTGCTCATGTATCCGCCTAGAGCAGCCTTAGCTCGGCTAGTCCTTCTGCCATTTGCCGCTGGCTCTGATGTCTCTGTAGTGATTAAACATGAGATACAATTTGTTTGAGGTAGCCTATATTTAACAGGCATTCGTAGGCTCGTTAATCTATTATTTGTTCCTGGTCATATCGTTTTGGCTACGACTTAATTCTTGTAAATTTGATTTTATTCTCAAAATATTTCGACTTCATTCTCGTATTGCTACAACTTTCTTTTTTTCCCCCCCTCAAAATATTATCTTAGATTTTTGTTTTTAACATGCCACTAAAACGCCTTTGTACATAATGCTATGCCTTTATTCTCAAAATAGGCTATGGCTTTGATCTCATATTGCTACGATTTTGTTCGCATCAATATGGCAACGACTTTATTCTCGCAATTTTGATTTTATTCTCAAAATGTTACTTATTTATTTATTTAGCGTGGCACTAAACGCTATCATAGATATTGTCTGGGTGTTTAACTGCAGAATGTTAGTCTTGTAGGCTATAACTTACAGTAGTCATAGCAAATAAAGCATTATGATTTATAACATTTTAGCCAGATGAAAGGAAAAATCTCAACGTTTTTTTCACGTTATGTTAAAATGTTTGCTGCAATGTTAAAAAAATATATAATAATAATAATAATAATAATAATAATAATAATAATAATAAAAAATACGCTACAATGAAATTGCGATTTTGGGAGGAAATAAAAGATAAGTCACACATACGTCGCATTTTGCATTTAGAAATAATATTTAAGTCGGCACCGATAGCCGCGTGGGCAGCGCGCCGTACGCTACAGGCGTCTTGATTTCGCATCCCGGCTTGAGGACCTTAACCGATCCCAACTTCCTCTCTCTTTCCACTTCGCTTCCGGTCAGAGCTGAGCTGTCTTATCATAATAAAGGCTAAAACGCCAAAAATAAATCTTAAAAAAGAAAGAAATAATTTTAACACTATAAAAAAA
Organism: Spinibarbus caldwelli; assembly: GCA_039654775.1. Taxonomy (NCBI): domain Eukaryota; kingdom Metazoa; phylum Chordata; class Actinopteri; order Cypriniformes; family Cyprinidae; genus Spinibarbus; species Spinibarbus caldwelli. Next base: position 19,443,530 of record CM077218.1, read on the forward strand.
AAAAAACTATAGGCTATATTTCCCCTCACTACTCAGGCTATATAAATGTATGACCACTTCACATGCAGGAATGACCACTTTTGCATCACTCAATTTGTTGCTTTTTAATTTACTTTTGTAAGACTGATTAAATCATCATGCTGACTTTGTTTAGCTATAGCTTATAGTAGCCTACATAACGACAATGCATGCGGAAAGCGCAATAAAGTGTGCATTTACAAATATTGAAAACGTAAATGGGGTTTCCAAGTCCTTACTAAATATTTGTGTGAATTATATTTTAAACGTATATTTTAATATAAATAGGCTATTTTATGTATCAGACACTATCAGAAAAAGAATTCTCATCAAAAGCAGTTTAATCTGGGGCTTATTTGATTTTTGATTCATCTCGGGTTCCCTCTTACGTCATACCCCGGGGTTCCTTTATGCACATGCGCACTCTTCAAAAACGGCGCGTATAGCGGACATGCAAAAATAAATAGATTAAAATGCATTTATATTTACATAGAATATATAGATTGTACTGCGTGTTAGTTTGCTTATTGTGGTCAAGAGCGTAATTTATATAAGCCGACATGTCTTACTAACAAGAAACTATGATTCTAACCACAGGTCGAGAGCTGTAGTTCCAACCACATAAGTTTGCGACCCTGTTTGCGAATGAACTATGGTTTCAGGAAACACTGAGTGAGTCATTGAACTATGTTGGTAACGACGGAACTTGTGACCATAGCTGGCTAACGATGCTTTTGGGAAATGCACCCCAGAGCTGGCCGTGGTGTTTAACTACAGAATGTTGAACGTTTTTAAATAATCCGAAAAAGCGCCTGCAGGGAGCTCCGTGATCACGCGTGGCAAATTGCAGGCTGCCGCGTGAAAATAGACGCATTTTGAATGGCCAAATCTGTACTTGAGGGTGAGTAAATGATGACAGAATTTTCATTTTTGGGTGAACTATCACTTTAATAATACCATTCTTTATAATTCATCCTTTGTTGAGTCCATTAAGAATAATTTTTTTAATCCATCGATGATACTCCAGATGTTAGCAAAGCTGTACTCAGGGTCTCTTTAAAAGCTTACCTGAGAGGGGAAATAATCTCATTCTTATCTTGGAAGAGGAAAAAAAGAAACCAGTGACTGAATGATCAGTCAGATTTCAGCTGTTTAGAGAAATCTGGGGTGGGTCCAAATGTTTTTTAACATGGATAAAACTATATGCTTCACTAATAACATTAGCTCATAATATTTTCCACACAGGGACTGGGGTGCCCCATGTCTCCCCTGGTTTTTGCAGTGGCAATCAAACCTTTAGCCTTCTTGCTGAGATCAACTTCAGTTCTTCAGTGGATTATTAAGTTGTTGAGAGTACAAATTATCACTATATGCTGATGACTTGCTTCTATTTGTCATGGATCCACATAACTCCCTTCCTTATGTTATGGCTGTACTTCACCGTTTCAGCAATATTTGAGGTATAAACTTCTTTCCAACAGTGAACTTTTTCTTATAAATCAGGCAGCAAAAACACTTCTCTTTCTGCTTACCTATTTAAAATACTCACATGCCTCAGTGAGGTTGTTTTCGAGAAATATTTCTGAACTATTCAAACCTAATTCGTTTCACGCTTAGATCAAACAAAAATAGACCTAGAAAAATGGTCCAAGCCTTTAGATGGCAAGATCAATGTAATTAAAATGAACACTTTCCCTAAATTTGTGTATTTGTTCCAAGTTACACAGTTCACCTTTAATCCTGTAGCCCTAGTCAGAGAGAAAGATCTGACATATGTGGTTTATGAGGAGACAAATGTGTACAATTCATGTGTACAGGACTTAGAGGATGCTCACTCATGAGTCAATGGCAAACAGAAAACAGGTTTATTTATGTAGCGCCCCCTGCCCTCTCGAGAATTACGGCCGCTTTGCGTCGTGCCTAACAATGCCCCTTAGCTGTTATAAATTCACTGTAAACCACGGCTTCATGGGGCTTATTGCTTTAGTTTAAAGGTGCCATAGAATGTAAAACTGTATGTACCTTGGCATAGTTGAATAATAAGAGTTCTGTACATGGAAATGACATACTGTGAGCCTCAAACACTATTGTTTCCTCCTTATGTAAATCTCGTGAATGCAAAAGACCACTGAAAAATAGGCAAATCAGAACATAACACCGACTGTGACGTTACAGTCGGGATCACTAATAGTTACGCCCCCAACATTTGCACATACCCGCCCATGTTCTAGGCCAGCCGTCAGCCGAACCATCAGAAGTTCTGCAGGTATTGTGAAGAAACAAGCGAGGACAGCAGCGAAAATGGCAGATCATGGGAATAAATGTTATGTTCCAGGCTGTGCAGGGGATGTGAAGTGCAGGAATGGGTTGGTGTCTGTATTCAGAAAGGCTTGGAAAGCAAATAACGCGTTCTAATAAAATAACGCGAGCCACTAAAGGGACATGGTTAGCTCCTTGCTAGCGGTAGCCTGTTACATGACAGTACATATGATTTCAGTTACCACATAAACAGAGTAAGGAGAGATGACTGAGGATGATTGCGAATGATTTACAGATCCTGAGCACCACTGACAAGCATCTGATCTTGTAAAATGTGTGGTAAGTACTGCCGCTCCATAGTATAAACAGAGTACGAGCGATCGCAAATCTCGAAAGCGAAAGTGAAAGTAAAAAGCGATCATGCATTCCAAAGCAGTTTCAGTGCCCCGCATATTAATAGCGGCTCCCTGATGCCCGCATTTTACAATATATACAGTATAATTACCCGACAATATAACTGTGAGAGAAAGTATTGAAATATATATTTTGCTCCGTGTTTCCTTCCTGCTGTGAGCTACTGAAATGAGCCGCACTGTGAAACAGCCAATCAGAGCAGAGCCGCACTGTGAAACAGCCAATCAGAGCAGAGCTCAACATTATTATTCATGACCCTTCCAAATAAGCCAATAACAGACCATTTCATTCTAAGGAGAAATCCTAGGGTTGTAAATGCACATGTAAAACCGTTTCTTGAGAATTTTTGCCCTTACCTAAGCCACATACTGTCTATGTAGATATCAGCGAACAATTTAAAATATTGTATCAATGCATTCTATGGCACCTTTAAGACACTGTAACAATCGTGGATCAAACGAAACTCAAGTCTTCTCTCTCTCCTTTCTCTCTCTCTTCTCTCCTGTCATTCAGTGGTTCTCCACTTAAAAAGGATCTTGATCCGGCAATCAGAATACACCATCCAGTTAAGGGGGTGTGATCATTACATATACAAACCAATCAAAACGAATGATTTTGCTTACCCATATTTGCATACTGAAGGTTATAAATATAGGTGAACACTCTTAAAAAATAAACACAGTAACGAACTTAAACGTGAACGTTTACAATCAAAATACACAAGGATTAATCACACTAAAAATAATGTAATGGCTTAATTAACCCAAATTTACCCAGGGTTACATTTATAACACAACAAAGAAATCCAGAAACGAAGGGATCAACTTCAGGAGTGGATCAGGCCAAAAAAAGCTAACAGCGAAACTGAAACCCTCGTTAAATTACCTAAACGAAAGAAAAACACAAATACTACTTATACTTCTAAGTAATACTTCCCGAACTCACATAAGACAAAAACAGAACCATATGTACAAAATAAATGGTGTCACGCTCCCTACTTGCTTAATATTTACAAATAGTATTAACACAATTTTTACAATTGAAGGCGAACAAATCCAAATTCACAATCTAAGCATCGTATAGTAGGGCTACCAAATCAAGTTTCTCAAAAGAACACAATCACAAGGAAACAAGACAGAGCCGTACAAAATAACACTCATTAGGTAACTCTAGATTGTTTGAAGTCGCCTTTATAACTGTAACTGGAGACAGGACTGAACCAATCACGATCAGATCTCTGTTGACCACATCTTCTCCTGAATACAGACATACTCAGAAACACAGCAGCAAATACAAAACAACACTTTGTGAAACACAATACGTAACAGTGTGTATATAAGTGTATTTATGAGGACACTTATATAGTGAAATATCACGTGTGTTTTCTAGTGTGGATCATGGAGGAGAGATCATGATCACAGCAGGACCTCAAAGATGTAAGTCCACAAACAGACACACAGTTTTCTTGTTTGTAGTTTAGTTGTAAATGTGTGTGTTGTAATGTGTGTTGTGTTCAGATGCCTGTGATCTCACACTGGATCCAAACACAGCACACACTCGACTCGTTCTGTCTGAGGAGAACAGAAAGGTGACACCATCCAGACAGATTTAATGTGTGGCATCCTCAGGTTCTGTGTTCAGAGAGTCTGACTGGACGCTGTTACTGGGAGGCTGAGTGGAGCGGAGATGATGTTCATATATCAATGGCTTATAAAGAAATCAAGAGGAAAGGACGGTATGCTGACTGTTGGTTTGGATATAATGAGAACTCCTGGAGTCTGTTCTGCTCTGATCACAGATTCACTGCTCGTCACAATAATAACTCCACTGAGATATCAGCTGCTTCAGACTCCAGTAAGAGAGTAGGAGTGTTTCTGGACGAGTTGAGCGGCTCTCTGTCCTTCTACAGCGTCTCTGACACACACACACTCACACACTTACACACATTCACACACACATTCACTCAACCTCTACACGCTGGATTTAACCTTCATCATAACAACTCTTCAGTGTCCCTGTGTCACATTAAACATACACACTCACACACTTACATTCACACAGACACACACACACATTCACTCAACTTCTCCACGATGGATTGAGACTTGATTATAACAACTCTTCAGTATCTCTGTCACATTAAACATACACACACACACACACACACACACACTAGTACACACAGTGTGAGTCTGTAATGGTGTGAAAGTGTGTGTGTTTTAATCTGAACTCCAGAGAATCACAGGAATCTTCAGGAAGTTGAATATCATCAGTTTCCTGTTTCAGATCTTCAGGATGAAGATGTTTCTCAGTCAGAGACACTTTCTGTGTTTCTGTCAGTCACACACAAATCACACACAGATACAGACAAATACATATATTAGGTATACCTTGCTAGTACCGGGTTGGACCCCCTTTTGCCTTCAGAACTGCCTTAATTCTTCGTGGCACAGATTCAACAAGGTGTTGGAAACATTCCTCAGAGATTTTGGTCCATATTGACATGATAGCATCACGCAGTTTCTGCAGATTTGTCGGCTGCACATCCATGATGCGAATCTCCCGTTCCACCACATCCCAAAGGTGCTCTATTGGATTGAGATCTGGTGAGTGTGGAGGCCATTTGAGTAAAGTGAACTCATTGTCATGTTCAAGAAACCAGTCTGAGATAATTTGAGCTTTGTGACTTGGTGCATTATCCTGCTGGAAGTAGCCATCAGAAGATGGGTACACTGTAGTCATAAAGGGATGGACATGGTCAGCAATAATACTCAGGTAGGCCGTGGCGTTTAAACGATGCTCAATTGGTACTAAAGGGCCCAAAGTGTGCCAAGAAAATATCCCCCACACCATTACACCACCATCACCAGCCTGAACCGTTGAGACAAGGCAGGATGGATCCATGCTTTCATGTTCTTTGCGCCAAATTCTGACCCTACTATCTGAATGTCGCAGCAGAAATCGAGACTCATCAGACCAGGCAACGTTTTTCCAATCTTCTATTGTCCAGTTTTGGTGAGCCTGTGTGAATTGTAGCCTCCGTTTCCTGTTCTTAGCTGACCGGAGCGGCACCCGGTGTGGTCTTCTGCTGCTGTAGCCCATCTGCTTCAGGGTTCGACGTGTTGTGCGTTCAGAGATGGCATTCTGTATACCTTGGTTGTAACGAGTGGTTATTTGAGTTACTGTTGCCTTTCTATCATCTCTAACCAGTCTGCCCATTCTCCTCTGACCTCTGACATCAACAAGGCATTTTCGTCCACACAACTGCCGTTCACTGGATATTTTCTCTTTTTTGGACCATTCTCTGTAAACCCTAGAGATGGTTATGCGTGAAAATCCCAGTAGATCAGCAGTTTTTGAAATACTCAGACCAGCCCGTCTGGAACCAACCATTCCACGTTCAAAGTCACTTAAATCCCCTTTCTTCCCCATTCTGATGCTCGGTTTGAACTTCAGCAAGTCGTCTTCACCACATCTAGATGCCTAAATGCATTGAGTTGCTACCATGTGATTGGCTGATTAGCAATTTGTGATACCCACCAATTGAACAGGTGTACTTAATAAAGTGACTGGTGAGTATATATATATATATATATATATATATATATTAGTGCTGTCAATCGATTAAAAAATTTAATCGCGTTAATCACAGTCATGGACAATCATGATTAATCGCACATTTAAAATACTAGGATTTACCTGTAAATGTGTTGAAATGAAATGCATGACAAACTACTTTAAGGAAACAGAACCTTTCACACCTCCGCCAGGTATGAGACATAATCCTTATTATTCTTTTATCATTATTCTTTTGTTTTTATTCAGCCATTATCAGTCTTTATACTGGCAATAAAACGTTTACCAAGCCACATCGCTTCAATCCCAGTATACATTTACCCAACTGTTATCAAAAGTATTTCTAAATAAATACAACAAAACATTTTCTTGAGACCTTACGTGAAGTATTATGACAAAATGCATTATGAAGAAGAATTGGACCTGTTCTGCAGGTGCATTAGCGCTAACATTAGCATCATGCTTCATTAGACAATTTATGAGATTAATAGTACACTTTTACTCAGAACTCATTTCAAACCACCATCGAGTGTTTGTGATAACTTCATTTTGCGATCACATGGAATTTGGTCGTTTACTGTTGTTAAAATATGCTCTTTATAGCCTTTTATATCGCTGCACAAATTAGCATTTCAGATGTACACATTCATCTCAAGAAAATCACATACAAACCATATCCTATCGTAATCGTGTGTTTATTATCTCGTATAATCTATAGTGGGTGCTGTCATGTTTATTTCTGCTGTGTAAAAGCCTTTACATGTGTGCTCTGCTGAAACTCACGTTGTTTATGATGTTTACAGCCGCCTCTCCGTTCTTAAGTTGCCAGGTATACATTCCAACTATAATACACATTAGTAAAAGGATCTATTTTAATTTTCATTTGTCTATATACACTTTGGGCGGCCGCGGTACATTATAAAAATAGCCCAAGAACACGCAACCCGCGGCTCTGTAATTTTTCCCGCGACTGTATTTTCAAAATAGCCCACTTGTGCCGTTACCCTGGCAACACTGGTTCACTGTACCCTCATCACACACTGATAGATAACCTTCTGCGCTGCGATGACGGGAAGAAGTTGGGGTCAAGCATTATCACATGATTAATTTGCGTTAAAAAAATATTAACGCGTTAAAAAAATTAGATTAATCGCATGCGTTAACGCGTTAACGTTGACACCCCTAATTTATATATATATATATAATTTTTTTTTTTTTTTTTAAATTACCCTTATGACTAGTTTTGTGGTCCAGGTTCACACACATATATAAAATATATGCATTTATGTATGATTTTGTTTTGTGTGTGTGTGTGTGTGTGTGCGCGTGTGCGAGCGTGAGTGAGTGACTGACTGCTGCAGTGGAAAAAAATTCTCTCAATAAAAGCTCTATAAATGGCGTTGAGGTTTGTGGTGAGCAGCATTTCATTTTGCATGTTCTTCTGCAGCTCCTCATTTACGCTGAAGTGTGTGCTGCTTTATTTAGATTTCATTTGTAAACCTCTGCAGACTCACAGAGCAGCAGAGAGATAAACCAGATAAAGACCCTCTGAAATCCAGACTGCAGTTCTGTGGCTTTAGTCCATGTCTGTTAGTTTTGAGACCACTTATACTCTCACTAAACATTGACAATTTATTTATTTATTTATTTTTCAGGTGTATTTTAAATTTCTAACACCTGCAAACTATTAAAATGATTGCTTTGCACCATCCAACTTCCTGTTCAATAGGAAATACATTACTGGAAAACTGTGCATGTAATACTGCATGATCATCTTGTCCAGAAGGATTATGGGATATTCTGATATAGTTTATATGCATAGAAAATGTTAATAAAATGAATGGATATAAATTTGAATTAAACAAACTGAAAGTAAATTTTTAAGAAAATAAACAGCAAGAGTTTTTCTCTTTTCTTTAAAAAGAAATAAAATATTTATTACACTTGTACATTAACAGTTATCAATATAAATATTATAACTGATTGTTTTTAATGCCATCATGAACACTGATGACAATATAACACTGTTTCTCTGGCACTGAGGAAGAACATCATTTATGATTGACATCAGGAACCTCAAGTAATATTAATATGAAATGGCATCAATATAAAATAGCACATAGTTTCATAACATCAGCAACACAAACCACATTAATAGTCATACTTTGGCTAAATATTAAAAACTGACTAACTAATGTAGTCTGACAGATGTTTACAGCAGTATTTGGATGTTATGAACAGAATGGATTTGTGAGACTCTCTTTCTCTTCCAGTTTGAGTTTTAGGGAAACTGAAATAACTCTGTCTGGACCACAACTATTTCTCAGGAAACCAGAAATGGACAGACGGACAGATTCTAAACAAAAATAAAACACTGGTAAACATCTGGTAAACTATGTTACATAAAAGAAAGAAAGAAAAGTGTGAAATAAATGCTAACCCTGTTGAAAACAGCATATACTGGTTAGGTATGCTTTGAAGCATGGATGCTGGTTTGAGCTGGTTTAAGCTGGTTCTTAGCTGGTCATGAGCTGGTTTAAGCTGGTCATGAGCAGAAGCTAGTTGCTTAGGACCAGCACACAGGTTTTTTCAACAGGGAATATTGTCCTGGACATTTGAGATGTCTGTACTCCCACCAACAGCCAGAGACAAAGAGACAAAGAAAACAACACAAACAGCAACATTAATGAATTCATCTGAATTGCCTTTCCTTTGGTTTCAGCATAAATCTGAGTTTCACTGCCTGAGATTTGACTGAATGGATCAATGAGGAAAGATCAGTCCAATGATGCACTCAATCGTCCAGATGAGTCTGTTTTGTTTCTCAGCATCTGGTGATGAAGCTGCTGCTGCTCCTGGATTCAGTTTTGGCCACCAGTAATCTCAGCGAATCGCTGGACGTCCGGATGAGTTCTCGTCCACTGACAAGAAAAAACAGAGCATTTGATCAGTTTCAGTGTCAAGAACATTGATCTCATCTGTGAAACCTCAGACATCTCTATTCAATCTTATAAAGTGAATCTCTCCAAACCTCTTCAGAACATTTACAATACATTTGACTCCAAAATCAAAAGAAAGAAATAAGAAAATTATTTGTTTTAAGAAAACAACAAATAAATGAATGCTAATAATGACCAATGCAGTACTATTTAAATTGTGAAGCATTAAACAAAAAGAGTGTGGCAAAATTAAAAAAAGAAAGAAATAAAAAAATACACCTCCTGCTATTATTTGTGACAATTTAAATTTTGAATAATGTGAATGAGAAAAAAAAAAAAAAAAAAAAAATACGGGCGGATGGCATTATACAAATACAGAAAATAACTGTAAGATATCAAAATAAGTTTTTAATATAACCTTGACTGCATCATCAAAAACATCCACTAATGTGGACAATTTCTTATAAGTGAGAGTTATAAGCTAAAGATAAAGTGCATCATTTTTGCTCCATTAGTGACACCAGACAGAACTGCAAATAAATCTCAAAATATATTTGCCTTTTGACTTTATTCAATATATTTGTTCTGAAACAGCTTATAGGTGCTTTTCTCAATTAGAGCTTTAATCCTTTTTAACCAAATCTGTAAAAATTTAGTTAAAATGATCAAGAAATGTTTTCACATAAGAAATGGAAGCGAGAAACGTATTTAAACATAAAAAGACATGTTCAGCAGGAAGGCAGCATGTTGAATGTTTGGAGAAGTGTCTGGTGTTCACCTGTGGTAGTCCATTCCCACCAGACTGACTCCATTGACAGCGAGGATGCGGTCGCCCACTCTTAGTCTCTGACTGAGGGCTGCTGGGGAATCAGGCACCACTGACTTCACGTAGATCCCACTCACTCGCAGAGGAGTTTTCTATCAACACACAAGATTAGCCATGACTACATGATGATCCAACAGCAACGGGAAATGAATGAGTTTGATTCTCCTCTGTATCAGTCTAGTTCTAACGCATTTCTTTGAGAGCGTCCTGACTCACACGGAGAATGTTTTATTGTCTCTGAAGACTCAACCACACAGTCATCAGGTTCTTACTTCATCTTATTATTAACATCAGCTCTATCTTTTCAATGACAGTGCAGTTCTGGGAACTTCTCACATTCAGTCAAGCTCTGGACTCATTATTGGCTTCAAAAGACAATCATTGTGTCCAACGCAAACTCATTCATCCCCTACTGAGCCGCTTCTCGTAAAAACGAACCCCCCACACATGTACCTCATAGCTAACACCTAAGTCAGCAATACCAAGTCATTTACAGAGCCAAACTCTCCAAAGAAGCGAACAAAGCAACCCTAAGAGACTATGGCTCTGTTCCAAAAGCTAATGAGCTTCCTACGTAGGCAGCATTTTAGGGCATCACTTCTGAAGCGAAGGCTTTAAAAATTACAAGATTATGCCGTCGCCCACGTCATCTTTGTTCAAAACCATATCTAAGGTAGCAACACATATAGGGGCAGTTTTACTAAACAGGGCAAATTAGCGCGAGAGCGCAATTCCAAAATAGCGCCGATGGGTGTGGAAATTTATGTGGATGATTTACTAACAACGCGCAAATTATAAGAACACAGACACAAATATCCCATTTGCATATCGACCAACGCAATATACCAAGTGCAGTACAATTTAGCATAGTCGCAAATAAAGAATAAAGAAAGTACGTAGAACCAGAAACCAAAAAATGAAGGGTCGCTAGAAGTTTTGATAGACCTGGTATTGCGTGACTCCTCGTTGAGGGGGTACCAAGTCGTCTTTTATTTCCTGAAGCAAATTAAAAATAACATGGCTTGGCAAACGATATGTTTGGATAATGTGTTCTTCTGGCATTTCAAATAAATTAATACGTATGGAAAAGATCCTCTGCCTTCTACCACGCACTCTCTGTTCTCTGCGGTGCCTCCTACCAAGCAACAATAATTGCAGCCATTTCAAGCGCAAAATAGTTTAAGACATGCTTTTTTGGGCGTTAAATAATGGCGCAAATACCAGTAACTTGACGAGTACAAACGTTAGTAAATCTCGTTGCGTAATTTATTTGAATACTCTCCTCCCATAAATTTTGCGTCTGAAAGGGAAACTTCTACAAATGCATATTCAATAAAACCAGGCGCAACAATAACTGTCCATGCCTCTTCAGTGCTAATTCGTCACTGCGCGTCTTTGGTAAATCCTGACAGTACTATTTCAATGCCAAAGACTGTTTGCGCTGGCAAAAGCTGTTAGAAAATCTGGCCCTTAGCAAAAATCTAAGGTATCATTATGTGTCCTTTGCATAGAAGACAATCCCACAACAACCTGCGACAAATTCAGTGAAGAAACCTAGTCCGAAGATACTGTTTATTATACATATAATTAAATAAAATGGTCCTACTTTACCAAATATGAGTGTGTAACCATATAAAGCAATAGTGTCTTGGATTAAACTGCTTGATTCATATGGATTACTTTTGCAATGTCATTATGAACTTTTTGAAGCATCAACATTTTAGATGAATGGATTTTCAATGGAGGAACAGAATTCTCTCGGTTGAATGAAAGTCTTATGGGTTTGTATTGACATGAGTGTGAGTAAATGATGACAGAATTTTATTTTTGGGTGAAGTATCCCTATAAAGGTTAAGATGCTGTCTATGTAGGCTGTATAGAGCAAGGTAGGTTTTGGAACAAAGCCTGCATGTACTTAAGTGTACAGAGCTAGTGTAGCCCTGATTATTTTTAGTCATAACAGCTGTTGAGTGGCCTGGTTTTGAAGCAGTTGAGAAGTTGTGCAGGAAGTGCTCAAATTGCATTACAGTTTTCATTTGACTAGCATGTTTTCTACACAGCAGTGTGTTACACAAAGAAATGGATATGAAGTACCATCCTTCTGCATATAAACAGGGTCATTTCAAGAGCATAATCACAATAAAGGAACAACCATAAAAGACAATATTAAATTATTAATTATTATTTATAATTATTAATATTTAATTATTATAAAAGACAACATCTGCTTATTAGAGGAACCTTTTGCTTAAAATGTCACACCTTCTCCAGTAAATGGAGAGCATGTGTGTGTCAAACAAAAACGTATCCAGGTCATTTTCCTGCTAAATTCTCATTACCATTAATCTGCATCAACCGTCATGTAGGTATTTCATAAAAACATATAAAAATTTACATACTGTGCACAGTCTACATACTATATATCATAGAAAGAGTAAGAGCAGTAGGGAAGTATTCCATTATGCACATAGTCTAGGAGACCCACGCACACTAGCACAAGGACACGAGACAAGTACACAAGTACAGAATGATAAATAGAAAAGAAAAATACAACAAAGATTAGTCTCACCATTCCATCCACCAGCGCCAGCCCAAGACCATGAGGTCCTCTCATCAGCTCTATGGTGAACACTTCATCTCTATCATCCTCATCCTCTGTTCTGTGGTTTCCTGTGATGCCGTTCTCTAATGAGAAAACAAAATCAAACACAATACATTATCAGCTCAGAGTCTTCAATAGTTCAGAAGCACAAACAAATTAAATGTCACTGAATGTCCAGGTCATACATCACCTCATATTCAGAAGAAAGAAATAAGAAAGTATATTTTGCATTAAGAACATGAAAGTTGTTTTTAGGATTAAAGATTATTGTAATTGTGATTATTTCATGACAGTCAAAATGAAAACCAAAGAAGTCAACTGACAAATGTCGATTTCACAGCAGGTTTGGTTTGTCATAAACATCAGTTAGTTCGTCATACTGTATATGATACATAAGTATGAACCCTGCTTTTATGCTGTCTTTTCATGTTCCCATAAAGATCTTCTGCTCTGGGTTGGTGGAAACACAGGGTTTTCCTCCAGCGCTCAGCCACCCGGCCAGCGTCCTGAACAATGCCTGTCCCGATTAAGATTCCAACCAGCAAGCCAACTGTAAATTCCCATGATGCTTTATCCACTGCTCTTTTTTCTCCTGACATCACCACCTCTCTGTAATTCCTGAACCAGATTATAGGATTTGTGCCACAACCAAAAAAGCGGGATGAATTAGCGACAAAAACCCAGTGTGGTCTAAGAGTCCCTTTGATAAGGAAAATCCACACTAGTCTTTAGAATGAGGAGGCGGGAAACCAATGGGAACAGGATACCACATGTAGGGCCCTACCACTCTTTATGTACAGTCAAACCAAAAATTATTCAGACAGATTTTTTATTTTTTTTTACTAGTGGGTGCAGGACACTATAGTAAACTGACATATACCCAAAAATTCTTCGTACAGTGACCTGACCATGTTTTGTTACATACCTTTCTATCAAAGTTATCTGACATTATCAAGATGAATTTGTTCCAACACAGTTTAACTCTTGAGTTCTTGTCATATTCCATTACCATTTTCTGAACTATACCAAATAAACTATAGTAATAATGTGACAAATTTTGAAGTTGTCTGAATAAATTTTGGTTTGACTGTATATGTACAGTACCGTGAAAATGTTTTTGCCCCCTTCTTGTTTTTAATTTTTTTTGCATATTTATCACACTTAAAAGATTCAGATCATCAAACAAATTTAAATATTACACAAAGATAATGCAAGTAAATACAAAATGCAGTTTTTAAATGATGATTTTATTTAAGGGAAAAAAGCTGTCCAAACCTGCTTAGCCCTACGTGAAAAATTAATTGCCCCCTCCTCTTAAATCATGAAAGAACTGTGATTAACCGCATTATTTTAGAAAGCTGAGTTAAATTTCACTAGCCACACCCAGACCTGATTACTGCCAGACCTGTTGAATCAAGAAATCACTTAAATAGAACCTGTCTGACAAAGTGAAGCATGCTTAAAGAGCAACATATCATGTCGCGATCTAAAGAAATTCGAGAACAGATGAGAAACAAAACAGTTGACGTATCAGTCTGGAAAGGGTTATAAAGCCGTTTCTAAGGCTTTGGGACTCCAGCGAACCACGGTCAGAGCCATTATCCACAAATGGAGAAATCTTGGAACAGTGTTGAGCCTTCCCAGGAGTGGCTGGCCTACCAAAATTACTCCAAGAGTGCAATGACGACTCATCCAGGAGGTCATAAAAGAAGCCAGAACAACATCTAAAGAACTGCAGGCCTGCAGGTCACTTGCTTCAATTAAGGTCAGGGTTCATGATTCAACAATAAGAAAGAGACTGGGCAAAAACGGCATCCATGGGCGAGTTTCAAGGCAAAAGCCACTACTGACCAAAAAGAACACAAAGGTTTGTCTCACATTTGTCAAAAAATATCTTGATTATCCCCAAAATTTGGGGCAAATATTCTGTGGACTGATGAAGCAAAAGTTGAACTTTTTGGAAGGTGTGTGTCTCGTTACATCTGGCATAAAACCAACAGCATTTCATAAAAAGAACATCCCATCAACAGTCAAACATGGTGGTGGTAGTGTGATGGTCTGAGGCTGCTTTGCAGCTTCAGGACCTGGACGATGTGCCATAATTGATGGAACCATGAATTCTGCACTCTATCAGAAAATCCTGAAGGAGAATGTCCAGTTGACAGTTTGTGACCTCAAGCTCAAGCGCACTTGGCTTATGCAGCAGGACAATGATCCCAAATACACCAGCAAGTCCACTTCTGAATGGCTCAAGAAAAACAAAATTAAGGTTTTGGAGTGGCCAAGTCAAAGTCCGAACTTAAATCCGATTGAGACGCTGTGGCATGACCTTAAACAGTCCTTTCATGCTTGAAAACCCTCCAATGTGGCTGAATTAAAACAATTCTGCAAAGAAGAGTGGGCCAAAATTCCTCCACAGTGATGTGAAAGACTCATTGCCAGTTTTCGCAAACACTTGATTGCAGTTGTTGCTGCAAAGGGTGGCACAACCAGTTATTAGATTTAGGGGGCAATTACTTTTTCATACAGGGCCAGGCAGGTTTGGACAGCTTTTGTCCATTAATAAATGAAATCATTATTTTAAAACTGTATTTTGTATTTACTCGGGTTATCTTTGTGTAATATTAAAATTTGTATGATCTGAATCATTCAAGTGTGACAAACATGCGCAAAAAAAAAAAAAAAACCAGGAAGGGGGCAAAAACTTTTTCACACCACTGTAAATGGACAAATGTCCATTTTACTGTACGTTTGAGTGTAGAAATGATTTTAGTTCATAATGTACTTTATTTTATAAGTTTCAGCTCTACATTCTGACTGAACTGAGTTTGAAGCCGTTGTTTGAATCTGCCAATTTGCTTGGCAGCATAAACAGTCAAAACATCCACTCTTACGTCATCGTTCCTTGTGAATGTGCATCAGATGCAACGTCAAGATAATTTAGGAAAGAAGTTTTTATGTTGCTTCATAAAATTGGGATTCAACCACTGGAGTCAGATGGATTGCTTTTTAAGATGCCTTTATGACCTTTTTGGAGCTTGACTGCTTTGGTGGAATGGAATTTCAGTGGAGGGACAGAAATCTCTCAGGTGTCATTAAAACTACCTTAAAATTGTGTTTCAAAAATGAACAAAAGTCTTTATGGGTTTGGAACGACAGGGTGAATAAATGATGAATTTTCTTTTTTGGGTGAACTATGCCTTTACGCTTATATAACTTGGAAAATTTCTTTAGTTATAAAATTGCAATTATACTGAATATTGGCATCTTTTATCTTACTGTTGTTGCTGCTGTTTTATAAATGAAAAAAGGCACTCAAGGTTGTGTGCCACAGTTAAAATAAATTCACTATTTTACCATGGTTAAAAACATGCCAACATTTTATTTATTTTATTTTATTTGTTTATTTTAATTTTTCAAGTTGATCAAGTTTTTAAAAAATGTAACAAGATCTTCAACAACTTTTTATTTGGTCACCACCAACAGTATAATTTCCTTGTACTTTTGTACTTTGTACAAGTACAATTATAAATATAGTTGAAGTCTAACTCTTTTCCCATTGTGTCCTAATACAAATTCTTCCATCCAATAAATAAATAAATAATACAAAATAAAGCCCATTAGCATGGAATTATCATCACTGGACCATAGTACTATTTAGATACTTTGGTTTAGTTTATGAAAGCTTTCTGTTTATTGCTTTCCAATGCTGTAAAAATTTATGATCTTTTTATGATTTCATCATGGAAATCATTTCTCGTCATTGATAAAACAGCAATAATTATTATTGTTTTCCTACAACTGTCTCTACAATAGGTTTTAAAGTGCTTCAGAAGCTCTATGATTTACCTGATCTTGGCAGTCATATTTAGCACGAGGGATAATTTTGTTTGCTTAATTTCCAATGACAATTCATTTGGTACTTCTAAGGAAGAAATAAAGTGCTCAGGAATGCCAGTTCGGAATATTAACCTGATCCCAACACCAGTTACAAAGACTCACTCTTGAAGTTGTTCAGTGACCTCACCTGACCATTGCTCATCGTATAAATATATTACATGTGGGAGAGCATTCTGGAGAGAAGGGGGGCTGGTTTCCTTGAGCAGCCAGAGCACACAAACCCAACTCCACATCAACACCAGCACCTCCCATACGCCTCCAAAGACAATACACCCTGCCTTTGAAATCAGGGAACACGCTATGGGATGAAAACATCTGAGATATTTCTCAGAGTACAGCTGACAAACAAACAGAAGATGAGTAGTACTAGTGCAAAAGTAGGTTTAAATCTTTGTAAAACTATTTGCATATGCAAGAGATATTGTATTTTCCCATTTTTCTTGTTCATAATCCTTGTAACTGGAAAGGTTTTTATACAGAATCTGTTGGAGAGAAGCAGTTCAGCATGTGTTTTAGCATCTGCTCGGTCATGGTGAAGTGATGTTACCTTTCCTGTGCTGGCGTGCCGTCTGCTGCGCTGCCCCCTCCAGCAGACTGGCTTCAAGCTCGGCTTGCTCGAGACTCTGAGGGGTGTTGGGAGGCGTCAGCAGGCAGGAGGGGTCGAGGGCCAGACTCTTGTGGTAGCCCAGGTCTGTATTCCCTGACAGGCTGTTTTGGAGCTCCAGGCACTTGAGTTTCTGGGTCAGGACAGCCTCGCACGAGCTCAGGTTACTGTGAGACCCCCGAAATTGAGGAGGTGTCAAGCTGACATGGTGCTGATCCTTCTCCTTTGAGTCCTGGCAGGTGTTTGGTTCAGATGCTGTCTCTTCAGTCAAGTTACTGCAGGAGCCCTGAATGTATCCAAAATGTCAAAAATAAGTGACACTATATTTCAAGTCAATTAATTTATTTGCGTAGCACTTTTCAAGATACACAATGTTTCAAAGCAGCTTTATAAAAAGTCATGTCGTTAATAATGCTAATGCATTAGTGCTTTAACATAGAGCAAGTTTTAGGGCTGGGCGATATGACATTACATAACAATTATATGAGGGATCCTCCAGATTTAGATTTGGCTATATTGTATTATTGGTATGTAATATTGGTCAGTTCTGTTTTATTAAGAGATTTAAATGATGGTCAATTAGGTTCTATTAAGATATTAAGATTTAAATATTGTTTGGGTTTGTTCAAAGCAAGAGTAAGAGATTCTCAAATTATTAATGAAAATTATGATTGGATATTGTACATTAATTATTAATGAAAATTATGATTGGATATCATACATTAAAAGTCTGATTCTCAGGGAAAGTAATTAAGAAATTTGGAAGCACTTTATTTTACAGTCCTGTTACTCCTGTACATTCTATGTTCTTATAATAATAATTATTACAATAACTAGGTAAAATCTAGGTACTCACCCAGAACCTACCCCTAAACCTAACCCTACCTCTACCCCATGTAGTTACCTTATTACTAGTACTTTCTTAGACAGGTACACTGTAATTACACTGTAAGTACATGTAAGTACACGTACAGTAAAATAAAGTGCAACCAGAAATTTAGACAATGCTCAGTTTTGTTGTACACAAAAGAAAACGGAACAAATCAAGGAAGATGCAATTCTGTTGTCTTAAGTGTAAAATAACCGGTTGTCGGAGTCTGATGTGTTTACCATTTTTCATATTTAATAGCAGTCATTTAAGCAACATTGTTAAGAAATCTAGGGTAGCTTTATAACTATAGCTGAATGTCTATATTGAATTTAGTTGAAAATTACTTATTTCTAAACTACAGGCCAACATTCCAAAATTTACTGTCAAACCAGTTTTAAACCATTGCATTTTCTGTGGCGTCTGTAGGGAGTTAACAGCATGGAGGAGGTTTACCTGTGAGGGCTGATGATCAGACTGTGTCTGGCTGTCTGGGAGAGACTGGATAAACTCCTGCAGATGCCGGAGAGGAGTGAACAGCCCTGGCTCTGTGATGGGGTTTCCCAGCTCCAGATTAAAAATGCTGCTGGGCAGGATTAGAGGAGGATGGTTGTCGAAACTTTCCAGGATATTAGCTAAGAGAAAACATTTTTGTTGTCAGGCACTCAGGCAGAGGAACAGAGAATCTCAGTGAGCTAAAGAAAAGCATTCAAGACATCACTTGTGCCTAATCTTATAAAATAAATTAAACAATCATTTACTTCACTACATGTTTAAAAACAGAAATGGTGGTTTATACCAACAAGGCTGTTGGTATAAGAGGTTTTGGAAATGACAATGGTTAAATATGGGGAATTCTATCATCCAGTTACAAAACGAAGTGTGTGTTTGTGTGTGTGTGTTCATATTTGGGCTCACAGGTATTGAGGGCAGCCATTGAATCCTCTGGAGATGGCGTCCAGCATGGAGGGCACATCCGAGCTGTGTTGTACTCTCTCAACATGTGATGCAGCTGTGCAGGATTAAGATGAACAAACTCAGCTCTCAGAGTGCACCACGATGCCTGTAAACACACATACAGTTGCATAGAAGAATTAATCTGCAAGGGACCTGGTTGTGATTGGGTCAAAAATTCACACATAAAACTAGTTTTTGGGACAAACTGTACTGAGCTCAGTGAGTAACGGCAATTTCAAACCACTCCATGCACAGATTTCTCAGCACAGTTAACTCTATTCAGGACATAAGTAACATAAGTGTTGAATCAAAACTGCCATCAGTTGGTGCAAACATTCACAGAACACACAGATCAATATAGATGAAAGCTGTATGTATATATAGTCTGCATAACAATGAAATGACAAGTTTTCTAATAATAGCACCTAAAGGGAGTATGTACAAGGAGAAAACCAAAGGACCTAAGACTGAGCCTTGTGGAATACCCTTCTTTAGCATTGGAGCACCATATTTTACACAGTTAAATTTACACAAACTAACTTGTAGAATCTAAAATAGGCTAGTGCCTGTTTAGAAATGTTAACACAATATGGAATATTGTTGTATTCTATATTGTCAAAAGCAGCACTAAGTTCAAGTAGAACAAGCAGAAAAATGCAACTCTGGTCAAATATCATGTACTCTCAGTTCATTTTTATGCAATAATGAAAATAAGTGGTGGACACACCAGTTTCTAGTATTTTTGATAAAAAAAATAAAAAAATAAAAAATAAAATAGGTATACAATTATTCATTTTGCAAGACTGTATCATTTCTAATGATATATGCCTTGATTTGACAAGCAAACTCTATTCTCGAAACAAACAAAACATATTTAAAATACCACAAAGGAAATACAGCCAAAACACTTACAGGATAGCTCACCAAACAACACTCCACATTTGTTTTCATTCTCCTTTAGTGGTATCTTAAGAATAGTCAATCTTGATACCAGGGTAGTGTTTTCCTCTGTGTCATTTTGAATCCAGAACAAAACAACATCCAGTAGTTGTATGTAATTAAACCAGTCTCTTCACAAAATTTAGGAAACAGCAGCTGGGAATGAACATTGTACAAACTCACCAGCACAACAAACTCCTGCAGAAGCTGACAGGATATGTGTGGCACATGGTTAAGGTTACAGCTTAGTTTAATTCAGCTGAGAGTTCATCTTTATTAATGCTAATTTGTTTACATTTTCAGTGTTTCTTTCTGTTTAATTTGAATAAAGAGTACAGGTTGCATGCCTTATGCAAAAATAGAAAAAGACTATCATATTTAAAATATGTAAGACAATATGTAAGACAATTAAAGGATCAATGTATATTTTACAGATATTTGCTTAATTGCATTTACCAATTACATATAAATGTAAGTAATGAACTGTTCTAGGATGAATGTAGTGAGAACGTTTTAGCTGATGCATAGACATTTTTGAGAAAAGCCTCAAACACATGATGGGTGGTGTCACATTAGTCTGGAAAAGCCACGAGACTGACTAAAGTCAAAACACAGTCATGTTGTTGCTTTCAACCATGTGCGTTAGAAGAATGCTAAATATTTAATGAAGCCAGATCTGGATTAAGGTACCCGTTTTACTGATCTGACACCAGTTTGGAGTATAACTGGAATATGAAAAAGGATATACTAGAACCCATTCCCATAAGTATAACAGGTCTAGATGTTGGGTGTATCAAATTTGTTTCAGAAGTTCCTCCTGAGCTTCCTTAAACAGACACAAATGAGACAATTGAAAATCCATGTGGATCATCTTGGATAAATTTGATGAGAAATATTTAAGATCTCTGATTTTGTTTGCAGACTTGACAAACCTGAGGGCAAAGTTTAAGACACTGCTGAGTGACACATTTGCTAAAGTTTTTTTTTTTTTTTTTCCTTAAGAAAATGTCTATAATTACTTTTAGTTTGATCTCATTGCTGTCTAAAAGAAATAACTGAGATATTAAGGAGAAGTCATTTTGTGATCAGACAGAGTCTGAATGGCTGTCCCAGAATAGATGGATGGAAAAGGGGAAAAGACATCTGAAACTATGTGCAGAAATGGTTGTTTTACAAACCACAAACTGTGACCTCATGCCATGGGTGGAACCTTAACAACCAGTCTCCTAGTAACTGTGACATGCAACCATTGTTTGTTGACAGGATAGAGGAAGTTAACATTCAGTAATTGCACACTGGATGATACTGACAGGCATATGCGGTCTCATTTGTCTCGACAAGTGCTACATGCGCTAATATTATTAGCTAGAACGGTACAGTTCCTCAAGACAAATTTTAATCTAGGCTAGAGTTGTCGAAATCTTTAAAATAGTTTTAAAAAACCTAGAAGTCTGAAGGTTAAATCACCCTTGTGCATTTTAAGTAGTTTAAGATCTATACAGCATTAAGAGTGAGATAGATTTAGCGATTGCTGGAGTGTTCTGAGTAGTTGGCAGGGTGTGCTAGACTGTTGCTAGAACTTTCTTAGGCAATTGCCAGGGTGTTGCTAAAATGTTCTAAGTAGTAGTGTTGTGTTCCTAGGAAAGTGCTAAGATATTGCTGTATGGCTGCTAAGTAGTTACCAGGTGGTTACTAAGGCTGTCTGTTTGGTTGATAAGGTGTTACTAGGCAAAATACCCTTTCACATTAGCTGCGTTTCCATTACAGATTTGCGCAAAAATTTGAGTGCCACTTCTGGGACGCTTCTGAAACATACCATGGCGTGGCTGGTATAAACACCAGCATTGACTAGAGTGGCCTTGACTAGATCAGCTCTGGTGGCCATGTTGGAGCTGCAATGCAGTGTAAATATTAATGTTATCCAAATATTAATGGCAAGGAAAGCCCCTTGAGATACTTGAGATCGGCCATGTATGACGTGTTTCTTATAAGGTTATAGTATGTTGAAGCATGATCATATGACTTTTTACGTACTCCATGTGACCTGAAAATGTGGTTAAAAATGTTTCTATTGCAGTTTTGCAAAATATTCCTGTTTTGAAATTGCCTGAAAAACCACCTCATGCGAGCATAAAAACTTTTTTGTGATATATGGGCATTTTTGTGAAATTGACGTGTTTCCATTAGGTGTATTCTCAATTCGCAATTTCAATTTGCGCAATTTTAAGGGTAATGGAAACGCAGCTATTTACAACTGTTAATTTCATGGCATCCTGGGTAAATTAATCCTTGACCAGCACGCAATCTGTTTAAATTACCGATTGTCCATTTGTGGAAACGTGTGAAACATTGCTCAATTCGACATTAAAATTCACATATACTCACTGCGTAAAAATACATTAAGCTAGAGTTAAGTGTAGTGTGAAAAGTCTTAAACTGGCTCCAACACTTGCATTTCGTCTCCTAGTGGCAGTCGCACCAAACTTTAAAAATAGTTGAAGCAGCCGTTACCCTCCGCTTATTCACCATGGTAAAATAAATGAATAATGAATTCATATATATATATATATATATATATATATTATATATATATATATATATATCCACACAAAACAATTGTGAATATATGTTTGAAAGTAAAGCATAGTAGGTTTTCTAGGGCTTATCAATGTAAATAATTATGTAATAATTATTACGGACATCCCGCAACCCTACAGAGGATAAGTTTGAAGAATAAATGGATGGATATTATTTAGGACATTACTATTCCATCACCCATTATGGAAATAGTGTCTAAAGAGTAACATTTAGTGGAAAAATAATGGCAGTTTTCACCTCGTGCTCATAGCTTTGGTTAGGAAACACTTGCACAGTCTAGCCACAAAAGTTCAAATATTTAAATTCACCTGAAGCTCGAATCAAATCTGAAAATCTTGCATATGCATACTGTATGATCAGACCTCCTGTTCACGCAGCTCCTGATTTACTTTCCACTGGAAATGAATATATTTTCTGTGGTTTGTCAGATATAATGAAAAAGCAGCTTTAGACAGATACAGAAAAACCCCTATAAATTAGATTAAAGCATACTATTTCAGAAAAGGCAGAAAGACTGTGTTGAGTTTGGTGGATCAGAAACGCCTTTAATCCAATTAGGACTGAAATGTTTTTGAAAAACATACTTCATTTACAGTTTCAAACTGTTCAAAGTGCATTTATGGTTGACGGCAGAATGCAGAACAAATAAACAGAGCGGTCATGTGAGAGTGAGTCACGTATGTGTTTGTTTGGAGTGTATTTAAAGTAAACTCAGCTCATTCAAGACAGTGAGATCATGCTAGCCCCTCCCATCCAGAGCTGTAATCCGGCTCTCACGTCTGCTGTGTGACATTCTGACAGCTTAAGAGCCTTAAAGATCAAAGTTCACCAGTCAAACGACAGTCAGACTCTCAACCGCCGTGAGCCGCTTCACGAGACCTGTAAACCCCCCGCGGCACAGGATGTGTTTGGGTGGCATGCTGTAAACTTTGTACTGTTCTCTGTTATTGTGTCTTTGTTTTATGGTATGATAAACTATAAGAGAAACTCATTTCCTTATGCACAAAAGAGTAAACAATGGCTTCTGAAGGAAGTTAACAGGTTTAGGACCAGACAAGCAGCTGTTTTGAGTTCTTCTATTTCCTGTTCATCTAGGTACTAAACTCTCTCCTGCTTGCGGCGCTCTGTCTACATTGTGATGACTTAACTGAATAATGCATATTATTTAGGATTACATGACAAGACCATTCACAGATGAATCCATCGGCATGTTCTGACAAGCTCAACAGGGTTTTATTTATGTGATGTACGATGAAAACTGCACGACTCAAGATGTAGATATGACCTTTGTCATGAGATTGATGCCATCATGCGGTTTTATTGAATTAACCTGATACCTCAGGTAATGCTGTTGGCTTGTTAAACAGGTTTGCTTAGTGTTTCTTGAAACATCACGTCATTTTTATAGTTCTAGTGGCTGCTTAATGACCAATAAAGGGCTTTATCAGGATAACTGATACTCACAACCTGTCAATTCAGCAGTCAAACCCAGATTATAACATCCAACACACCTTGCTGTCAAACCCAAATTCATTCTTCTTTGCAACTAAAGAGCTGCCTTATTCATTCACAGTTTAGTGAAACTAGAACAAGATGTTTGTCAAAAGGAAACTGAACAGACAATATAAGCATGCACCAATAAGCATGACACACCAAGCAAGTACAGTACACAATTTCTTTTGGTAGTCATCGATACCCAGTGTTCCCACACTTTATGACCAACGCATTTCCTAATAAGAACATTTATTTGTTTTTAGACTGATTCACTAATGAATAATTCAGATGGATTTGTGAACTGTTTTGACTAATTCATTAAAAGCAATTCAAGAGAACAATTTTCTCACAACACTATGACTTGCAAACAACTTTTACACACAAGAGCAATATCTAACTGATGGAAAATTTCAGAGTATAACAACAAAAAAGTATACAGCGCTTTACAATATGATTCCATTTGTTGACATTATAGTTAACTACATTAGCTGCCATGAACAAACAATGATAATTACTTTTAAAGCATTTATTATTCTTAGTTAATGTTAAGTTAAACATTTACCAATACATTTACCTTATTATTATAAAATCAAAAGTTGCATCAGTTAATATTATTTATTTGGACCTGAGCTAACATAAACTAACAATGAACAGTTGTATTTTTATTAAAATTTATATTATTTACAAAGATTAATAAAAACTGTAACAAATTAATTTTTCATTATTAGTCATTGTTAATGCATTAAGTAACGTTACCTAATAGGACCTTACTGTAAAGTGTTACCAATTTACATTCACTATAAACAATGATGTTTAAGATTTTACTCATTTCCACGACTTGACGGGGGGGGGAATAAGGAAAGAGAAAAATTAAATTCCCTGATATTTCCAGGTTTTCCATGACAATAGGAAACAACATATTGGGTAGGTTCACCTCAAATAGTCCAAATCAAAATTAAAATAAATTACATTTTGCTTACATAAAATGAAACGCAATGCATTTGAATGCAATGAAATCCAAATCTCCTTACAAAATCAATCAATCAATCAAATAAAAAAAAATCAATCGACCAATCAATCTTCTCATTAGGATGCATTATTAATCTTTACGTCTTAAAAAAAACGTAAAGGCCTCAATACTGTCTGCAAAATATCCATTTACAAAATGTACAAATATTGTTTGATTTATCAGCCGATAAATTAGTCTGTTATTATTATGGCATTTTGTTCTGCTGTGCGTTTATTAAATTGAAATTTTAGTTTTTATATAGTTAGTGTTGTAAGAGCATTTTATTGTGTATGCGCATGGCAACAGAATTGCAGAATAAAGGCACATCTCTAGTGAAATACATTTGTAAATACATTTGTGAAGCAGTTCAAAGGGTTTCTGACCTGCAGTAGGGTCTCCTTGGGAGTTGCGAGCAAGTTGACAGCTGAGGAGAGTCTCTGGAAGAAGTCAGCAGCCAAATCTCCCATGCCAATGCTCTGAATCCAGTCCATCAGCAAGTCCAGGTTGGCCCGGATCTGCACTCCTCTAGACCACTGGTAGAAGCCACCTCCAGACCCTTAAAAAAACATCCATATCAATGCCAAAAACTCTAACTAAACTAAACCAATTTACATTTTGTCATAATTTTGTCCAGCTCTAGCAGACTATTGTCATGCAAACAGCTGTGCTATGCAGCCAGTGTTATTTACACCTAGGTGCAAATATTCACTTTGTAAAATTCACATCCTTGTGAAAAATTCCTGTCCAAACGAAGTATCAAGACTACTGGAGTGAGAACAGACGTTTCAACTAAGTAGTTCACACCACGCTCTCTCGGTTGTGGTGTAAACAGCTTGTGCAACAGGTCCTCAGAAGGACCTTCAGTGCGTGTGCTCACCTCTCTCCATGAGTGTGTTGAAGAGCGAGGCGTTGGTGAAGAAGAACAGGTAGGTCAGCAGCTGAGATGTGATCTCGCTGTGCACCTGGAAAGTGTTGAGCAGGTGCAGTGCCTCCTTCAGGACGTCCAGGATTTGGCTGACTCCCGCAGGCATGCGCAGCTGACCGCTCTCAGAGAAAGGGTTATTGTCCAGCAGCCCCGGTAACATGGCATACATACTCTAACAGACGGAATGGGAAAAATGTTTGTTTACTGTGCTTACCAATCACTTAAATATATACGATATGATAGCTTTATTATGAGAAACTCAAACAAACTGACCCCATATATAACACTTACTGCAGTACATATACTTCAGGAGTCTTTATTTTGCAACATGCATAAATGAATACTTCATTTATTACTTAATCATACTAATTACTAAGTCATGTGAAAATTATGTAGTAGGATTTTGTGTAAAATGTAGCCATATGAGCGTAATATAGAGCTGTAAATCTTAATATAGATTTTCAAATCTGAATATTGAGTTGTAAATATGAATATATAGTTGAAAAAATCTCGACTTGTAAACATGAATACGTAATTTAAAAATATCAAATTAAATTCAAATATTTGAAAATATAAGTATCAATCCAAATTCTAAATATATACTTTAAATTCAAATGTATATAATCTGAAAATCTTGAATAGTTGTAAATCTAAATATATGCTACTGTTCAAAAGTTTGGGGTCAGAGAGATTTTTTTTTTCTTTGAAAGATATTAATACTTTTATTCAGCAAGGAAAAATGATCAAAAGTGACAGTAGAGACACTTATAATGTTACAAAATATTTCTGTTTCAAATAATTGGTGTTCTTTTGAACTTGAATCAGTTTCCACAATAAATAAATAAATAAATAAATAAATAGAACTGTTTTCAACATTTTCTTGAGCATCAATTTAGCATATTAGAATGGTTTCTGAAGGATCATGTGACACTGAAGACTGGAGTAATGATGCTGAAAATTCAGCTTTGTCATCATAATAATAAATTACATTTTAAAATATATTCAAATAGAAAACTGTTGTTTTAAATTGTATTAATATTTCACAATTTTTACCATTTATTTTTGATCCAATAAATGCAGCCTTGGTGAGTATAATTTTAATGTTTTTCTTTAAAAACATAAAAAAAAAAGAAAAAAAAAAACTTACTTTTGAGTGGTTGTGTATATGTATATAAAGAATATATATGATCCTGAATATATATTTATAATATTTTAAATCCTCAATGTATAGCTGAATACGTAATATGTAATGCTATAAATATGTATGTAAACTCTGAATGTAAATGTAACCCTAAAACATTAGAGAAAGCACAGGACAGAGCAATACAGGTCACATTATTTGTGCTTTCAGTACAGAGGACTTAGCCAGGAGCAGTGCTGTGTGCAGTTCCTGAACGTCGCGTCTGAGCCAACAGGAAGTACGGCACAGGCTGACTTCCTCTCAGCGGGGTGATATGCGGCTGTGACTGGACACTGGAGAATGTCTCTGCCCTTACTGCCCATTGTTACAGCACCAGTGAGAGTCCTGAGAATCATTCAGATAAGACTAAAGCAGCAGACGCATCTCACATCCACACTCACTTTTCCCACTGACTAAACCACTGCTGCCCCTCAGGAACAGATAAAAGGATTCTGTAAACAAATAAGGACCGAGCAGATAACTGTGCCAGACAGGAACTCAGGCAAGACTGAGAGCCTAGTGGGAGCGTATTTTATCACAGAGTTCACAATAACACAGCATACTGATCCAAAATAAAGGAAAATATCAAACAACATTCACCAGGAAGTTGCTTCTTTAAGCACAAGGAAATAAGGAAAGAGAAAAGTTCTGGCAAGAGATTACGACCATCCACTGCAAGTGAAACGTGAGATTTCAAACTAAAGGCATAATACCAAAATTAAGCAGGGAAAAAAAAAAAAAAAAAACATTATGCATATTGCGAGACTTTTAATTAGAAGCCCGGAATACATTGGGACTCTTATTTTGTAATCTATATGCTCTACTTTTTATTATGTCTATATACTGGCTGATCATTTTAAGATGCAGGTGATAAAAATTTTCAGTCTTACAACTGTCTTATTTATATAAACACCAAAAAATAAACAGTGTCAAACAGTTGATCGTTAGCAATTGCTATAAATATGCATTTTCGTTGGCTGTGAACTGCTCTGAAACGACGAAGCCAGTAGAAAGCGCAACAGCCCTACATTTTTATTTTAAAATGTGAAGTGCTCATATTTATTTAATTAAATCATAACCTCTTTAAGTTTAATAACATTAGGCAGCTTCGAAATTTCTGTTCTTCCATCCCCAAATTAAAGTCCTCTTAAAATGATAATTAAGATATTTGATATACAATTTAATGTATTTAAGACATTTTATGACCTTAAATTTCCTTAAAACTTAGGGACATTTTATCTGTTCCTAAATACATTTTACAGTTTGCATTTATCTATTTTAATTCGCAAATGTGAGTAAAATGAAAGCCCTGAAATTTTGGCAGAAAAAGGTTGTTTGTCTGTTGTCAACTGTGTATTGATGTATGAAACAGCTCACAATCACTATGGCCATCCATTGCAAATAAAACGTCAGATTTCAAAGTAAAGGCATGGTCACAACTGCGAAATTCTGGTGAAATTTCGTAAGAGAAAAGTCTATTGTCTGTTGTCAATAGTGTAGAAATCTGTGCAGCACAGCTTACATACAACTTTCAAGCCAAGCAGCAAATCTGTGACTACCTTGAATCCATTGCAAAATCTGTGCGACAAAATTTTTCGCCCTCACGCGAAACTGCTAGTCGCGTGGAATCATATTGAAATTACTGGATTTTGTCCATAAAAATTCACTGAACAGCGGTAAATGTGGCTGTACCTCAATACAACCCTTAAAACACACACACACAATGCCAATTTGTCAGGGCACAGCAAAGTTTAGTGAAGTTGAAATAAATGGTTCACACTCATCACACTCCATGCATTTCAGCCACATGAGGTCATTGAGAAACTATCCAGAGCCAAAGGTCCCGCCCCCATGACTCATCGCTGACACATTCTTGCCTTGCCTTTTGGTCACAGCCATGACATCATGGCATTCATTATAATGATGCCTGGATCCCATCATTCACAACAACTGATATACAATGGAAATACCTAAATGCTATGATGAAACCATTCCCAACATGTGTTAATAGAAAAGAAGTTAATGTTCCTTATTACAATGGGTTTAATGATCTGTATGCTCTTTTAACATGAAAATACAATTTCCTGTCACCAACCAATCACCTTACACAGTCTGACATCACAGGTAACGGATGTCAGACTGGTTTCTTCAAGGAAATTTCTATGGTAATGATTCAGAAACTAAACTCCTGGTAACTGTTAATTTTCTGATGGGCGTTAGTTATGACTGCTTTAACTGGACACTCCTCTCTCTTTCTGGTGACGAGAACAGAATATTTCCTGCTCAGGAAACAGATGAACTCTCTGAGTCCAAATGTGGAGGTCCACAGCTGCTTCCCCGTCAGGCAGAGGCTGGGTAACTACGGCCTTCCTGTCTGCTCCACTGACAGTCCCCTTAACTCCTGATATGTCAGTTGTTTTCTAAGACAAGACTGGAGTGACTGGACTGTGAAAGACATAACCTTTTCATTTACTATTCATCCACAAAGTTAATCTGCAACAAATGGGTCACGTATTTGGAATTTCTTGTCTTCAACTAGCCCGGATTTCAAGGTGACTTCATCACCGGATTTTCTGCTCCACTGAACTGATGTAACTCTGACATAATTTAATAGAGAATGAGTTTCATGACGTTTCCTTAAGTGCTATTTTAGCGCTGTTTATATTACTGTCATACAGTAGAATTTATTATTTGGAATTAAGTTTACTTTTCATATGGTCTGTTTTTTTTTTTAATATTAGTTTCAATTTTGTGTGCATTTTATTTTTATGTTTTATATTTGTATTTAGATTAAATAACAGCTATTTTAGTATTAGTAATTTCAGTACTTTTACTTTACATTACTTTACTTTTAATAGTTTTTGGTTTTAGTTAACAATAACAACATTGGCTTCCGTGAGAGGTTCCCAAGGAGGTCCATCAAACATTAAAGAAATAGTTCAGTTAAAAATCGAAAACTAATCAATTATGTTCCATGGAGAAAATAACAATAGACAAAAATAACAATTTGAGTCGGACTGAACAATGTTTTTAAGACATTTATCAAGGACAACTACAGACAAATCCGGCAAGAAAATAAATGTTGTCAACATCGTGTTCCAAAACATTCCGCGCTCATCTGAGAGAGGCAGGGATTTGTCATTAACTTGAGCCTTGAGAAAATACACTGTTAATGTGTTTGTTTTTGATTCTTTGAGTGGAGAGGACAAGTTATCTCGCTCACCAATGGCTATGGCCAATCTCTATGTCTCTACTGCCTTGTTATGACTTTATTTTGGCTTACAGACTGAAAGCACCAAATGGTGTTTATAAGGTTATGCCCTGTTTCACATATTTTACATCCTTTAGGGCAATGAGGAACACATAAAAATGTAATATAAACATTACCTATCAAGAACAGTTACTAAAAGGTTATACTTTTAGTAGTAATATACTAAATATAGTACTTAACCTTTAAATAATTTAATCAGTAGACAGGCATAATGGTCTTTAATATGTACTTACTTTAGTGAGATAGTAGACACACTGCTGGAAGGTGAACATGATGACTTCCTCTAGGACTGTCATGGCCTCCTCGCTGGCAGCACGTGTGGACTGGATCTGACAATCCATTGATTCTGAGCAGATGGAGACATGAGGTTATTGCAAATTCACAGAAGACCTCAAGTACCAGCTTTCTATAATTCTGAAACAAAAAGCTGAAATGAACCAATAACTAAAGCAATGAGCCATGTGTCACAGTGATCAAACACATATATAGTATAATTTAGGACAACACAGAGCATTGTACCTTTGTCCATTTCCTGTCTGTCCTGCTGTCTCCATGTTAAGAGCAGAGGGACCTCATGTTGGATGAAGTGCAGCAGCTCAATGGAGTTGGACATCCACAGCACCAGCGGCTGCAGGCCTGGGATCAGATCCTTGATGTTCAATACATGCTGCTCTGCTGACGTATCACTGGTGCTTCTGTAGCATAGAGAGCACAATGTTCTCACGTTATACATTAATTTATTAATCCATCCTTCTGTCTGTCTATCCAACAAACCAATCATTCATTCTTTATCAAACCAACTAAACACTGATTCTCCAAACCAACCAACCAAACAACCATCTATCCAACTATATATCTCTTTGTCCAAACAAACATCCAACCAACCAACCATTCACATATCTAAACAACCATCCACTTACCTGTCTAACCAATAAACCAGCAATCTAAACAGGCACCCCTTCATCTGTCTGACTAACCAACCAACCATCTATATATAAAAATATCTGTACATCCAACCAACCAGACATCTATCCATCCATGAACACCTATCTATAAGCTTGTTCAACGGTATATCTATCCATTTGTCTAAACAACCATCCATCTATCTTTAGGCCTGTCAGTCTAAATATCTGCTGAAAATAATCAACCTACCAACCATTTACTTCTGTAACTTTTTTTTTTTTATATGTCTGACAAACCAACCCAGCAACCAACTATCTTTCTGTCTAACCAACAATCTATCCAGCTATGTGTCTATCCATCAAAATTTCTGTCCATCCAACTAACTAATAAATCATCTGTCTGTCTACATACATCCATTGATTGGTCTGTCAAACCAATTGTCCAATTTTACATTTATCTGTCATTTTGTCTAACTAGCCATCCATCTATCAAACTTTCTGTTTGTCTACATGTCTGTCCAGCCAACAAACCAATCAATCACCATATCATGTTTAACCAATTTTTTATATATATATATATATATATATATATATATATATATATATATATATATATATATATATATATATACACACACATACATACATATACACGTCTATACATCCATACATCTATTCATTTATCTATCGAACCATCCAACCAATTCAATCATTAACCATCCATATAACCATTTATGTATCTGTCTGTCTGTACAACCAACCATCCAACCATCCATCCATCCATCCATCCATCCATTCAACCAAACATCTGTCTGTCTAAATGTCCAACCAACAAACCAACCATCTTGACAACTAATTAAATAAGATAAAGAAAATCTGGTTTAACTTGGGGCAATGATGTCACTGGCTTCACAACTTTCTATACACTTGAAAATACTTGCAAAACATTTTTTTTTTTTTTTGGTCTTCTTGACTTTGAATAGCCCCAAAAAGAAGCAACCAAACCAAAATCAAAATAAAAGAAGTTGAGGTTAATTTGCCACCCTTTAGTACTTCCATTTTAACCAATAATCTGTATACCTCACCACAATATGGAGGGAAAAGATTAAAAATCAGGATGTAGACTGAGCGGAAAACATCAACTCATAGAAAATGCCAGCTCTCTGCTAGCCAAATCTACAATTTGCACATGAGACAATCAGAGCCTGGACCACTATAACACTGCTGTCTGTCTGCAGACAGATTTATTACTGGACACTTCAACAGTTAATGACATGCTCAAGTGGCCCTGTCTCAGGTCATGATTGGTGCCAAAGAGAAAACAAAAGTGCATTGAGCACCCACAGCACCATGGGTGATAATGAGCTAGTTACTGCCGTCCTTTAAGTTCCCTGCTCTTATTTCAGAGAGGCATGTGAAAGAAGAATGGTTGCAGAAAGAAATAAGCTCTCACATGTCTGGCTGCAGAGCTGCGAGTTCTTTTGTTCTTTCCTGTAGAGAAGAAAAAAAAAGCATCTCAGAAAACAGATCTGTTTAAGTGTACTACGACCTTTAATCTCTGATGACAACAATGACCTATTTATATATATATATATATATATATATATATATATATATATATATATATATATATATCCAAGGTACTTTGTTGGCTGTTTCAAAATCAATTCTACCAGCCTGCAGAGTAAGATGGTACTATGTGGTACTCCAAGGTATTTTAAAGAATACCAAGGAACTATCATGGTATATATGTCCAAAAACACCATTGTATTACTATGGTACAACATTTAATAGCATGGTGCTTTTCTTTTTAATGGTATTTGTTGGCTGCTTTTCATACTCTATAAACTCCCACTTACCCACATGGTGAGCTGGACCTGATTAGCGATAGAGAGCAGCAATTTCCGGAGGTGAGCCAACTCAAAGTTGGTGGCAGAGTGCTGAATGCACAGACACAGCAGAAAGGCTGGGGTAAGTTTAGGTTCTTCCCCTCCTGGGTCCACCATACTGAGAATCTTCTCCAAGACTTGATCTTCATGCTGCACCTGATAGGACAACGACAGCACCCTGCCCTCCAAGTCCCTCCAGCGGGCGGCCATTTTTTGAGTCCTCCTCCTCCTGACGGATGTCCCACACAGTTTACAGGGTGACGCTGTGGCTGGAGGACACAGGGTGGCCATCCACGATGGGGTCTGGAAAGCTCCTGAGGCTGTAGGGTCCTTGAACATAAAGAGATAGTGCTGCCCGAGCCCCACCAGGTCCCCGGGACACAACTCAACCTCGTCATTGAGGGGGACGCCGTTGTGGGTAACAAGTGCGCTGTGGAGGGGTCTGAGCAGGGTTCGCATCTTGCTACTTCCCTTGGTTTGGTCACTGGTGGCGTCTAGACGCTGTACGCAGCAGTGTTGAGGTAGGATGTCAGGGGCAAAGAGTAGGACGTCCACTTTCAGGGTCTCCTCATTCTTACCAGTAGAGGATTCAATGGAGGAGCCAAATATACAACTGTTCCCACTCATGAGATAGATCAGAAAGTCCTGAGAAGAGATTAACAGCAAAAACAAGAGATTTTATTAACAGTGGTGCACCAACAGAATCTGAAACAAAACTAACTTATAGTGAGTTCACTGATTGTTAAGTACTGAGACAAACAGGGTGGGGAAAAAATATTTATATTCCAAGGATTAGATCATTTGGGATACATCTGTAAAACATGTATTCACCTTCTGTTTTGGTGATACTTCCTGCATCTTTAAGATTTTTCCTTGCCTAACACTCAATATGGATCAACATGGTCTTGATACAAAAATGGTATGCACTGTCATGTTAAATATTTATTACTTACTCCCAAACAATTGCTTTACAATTTGTGTGACTACTTAAAATTATATATGTATACATTTAAACTATAACACTTATCAGAATTAATGTGGCTGAACTAGCGCTATTAGAGTGAAATACTGCCAGATTTTATAAATCTTTTTATAAAAATCTATAGATATAAATATCTGTAGTTTTGACAAAAAGTGCAGTTTTGAGGTACATTTGTGAGACATTACAAAAGATTTTAATTTTGAAAGTTAACCTCTTCTGCACCATGTAAATCTTAAAGATAAATATTTCTAATTCTAATATTTTAATCTATATTAAGTATTAAATTATGGTTTATAGGCAGGTGCTTTTAGTGGGATTTTTTTTTTTAACTACGTTCATTCAAACACCTTTTTTAAAAAGTAAATGCTGTTATATTTTAAACTAGTGTCAGTTAAAGGAGTGGGACATGCTTTGTTTCATATCTCAAGAATCAATGGGTTATGTAATCCCAGTGCACTGACAACTGATTGTAACAGAAGGAAGTACAGTATAAAGACGGCCTTGTCTGAATTCTTCATCTGCTTAAACTGAGGTGTCAAAACAGACTGCACTGTTAATCGATTTATCCACTTTGTGCAGCTAAACCACATGATTCTTCTGCTCTGAAGAAGCGCCTCTCAGGACTATGAGAGATTGACATAGAGCTGATCTAAGTCCCTTAACCCAAGATAATAATAGACTGAGGACCCCATCATGATTAAAGTGGACAAAAAATACATCTAAGCCAACTTTCAAGACCAGGTACAGTGTAAATGTCAAGAGACCTTGCTTAATCAACATAATTCATCATATTTAGCTGCTGGAACATTTCAAATCACTGATGTCAAAATCATATGATCAATATTTCCCTGAATTCAGACACATACAGTTAGTAGCATGTCATATAATTTGTGCGTGGAAAAACAACCCCATATGAGACTATTTTAATTTAATTACTACATTTCCTCAAGTCCAGAGTTTCCAGTATACGCTGCTTTGTTGATTATAATAGGATGGGAGAAATCCGGTGTAGACATTGTGAAACAGGAATACTAACTTTTCCAGCTAAAAACGTGGAGGCTCAAGGGACTATGGCCAAAAGCAAGAGAAACAGCAGTGCGTGGCAGAATGAGCTGTGTCACTGCCAGGGCTCACCGCAGGCTTAGTAAACAACGCTGATTATTACCTTCAGTAAAGTGCAGTGCTGCACAAGTCCTCACGGCGCTGGAATTTTAACTCCTGATTATAGTTCAGCATTTAAACGAGACAATACGCATATAATTACTGCTAGAACCAAAAACCCGTTTATCGCTCTCTCACATGCATACGCTTTGAGCAAGAGAATGAAATATTTGTCTTCATAATCTTAAATGAAATTATAATAACTTTCTCTGCTTCTGAAACTATTTAACTGGCTTCGTTCTACTCACTTTTCACAATCATATCAACTGTAGATGGATTCTCATTGAACATTCTGTTTCAACTGTAAACATTCCACATTGAAAAAGCTTAAAAAATGGCTTGTGAATGGCATTTTATGTCATTTTTAAATATGTCTGTTTATTTCTGTGGTCACATTGTATAGTTATGGTTTTCCAGTGTAGTGTGTACATGCAAAAACTTGCACACCCTTGACAATGCATACTCAGCAATGCTGACTGAGGAATAGCAGGGTAGCACAATTCCTGTCTCTGAAAACATGCTTGGCTTTCCCACGCAGATTGTTACATTTAAAGGGATAGTTCACCCAAAAATGAAAATTTGATGTTTATCTGTTTACCCCAGAGCATCCAAGATGTAGGTGACTTTACTTCTTCAGTAGAATACAAACGAAGATTTTTAACTCAAACCGTTGCAGTCTGTCAGTCATATAATGTCAGTTAATGGGACACACGGCTTTGAGAGTCAAAAACAACATACACAGACAAAATCGAATTAAATCCTGTGGCTCGTGACAATACATTGAGGTCTAAAGACATGAAAAAATCGGTCTGTGCAAGAAACTGAACAGTATTTATATATTTTTTTACCTCTGATCCACCACAATGTCCAACTGTCCTGAGCGCATTCACAACAGCCGGCGCGTGACGCGTCAACATGCTCTGGCATAGTAGACGCATGCGCGGAAGCGATCTAAAAACAATGAGTGACCTGCCGGCTGTTGTGAACATGCTCAGGACAGTTGGACATTGCGGTGTATCAGAAGTAAAAAAAAAATATTTAAATACTGTTCAGTTTCTTGCACAGACCGATTGTTTCGTGTCTTTAGACCTCAATGTATCATCACGAGCCGCAGGGCTTAATTTGGTTTTGTCTGTGTATGTTTTTTTTTTTTACTCTCAAAGCCGTGGGTCCCATTGACTGCCATTATATGACTGACAGACTGCAACGGTTTGAGTTAAAAATCTTCGTTTGTGTTCTACTGAAGAAACAAAATCACCTACATCTTGGATGCCCTGGGGGTAAGCAGATAAACATCAAATTTTCATTTTTGGGTGAACTATCCCTTTAACATGTTCAGCAAACAGTAGACAGATTACTGTAGCTGTGATGTTGAAGAGAGAGAATGTTCCTTGATTTCGTTTTAAGGAAACTATTTGCAGCATAGGGCTGGCCATTTATCCACTGGAGGCTCCAGAATCTCCCACAACCCTACACAGGACAAGTGGTTTGGAAAATAGATGGATGATTGGGTGGAACTAAAGATTTTTTTTTGTTATTTAATTAATCAAATTGATTTCAACTGTTGTGGTGTGACGGAATCAAATGGCACAAGCACAAAACATTTAACAAAAAGAAGTTTGAAATGATACTGTTCCAAATAAAGACTAAATGTATCTGGACCCTTTGTGGTTGTGAAAAGTTAGCGGATAATATTTATATACTGATTTACTGTTTATAAAAGTACTGTATTTTTCAATACAAGCACTGAAATTCAAAATGTGTGCACAGGCCTCAATCTATTTTTACTTCGCTGTTGCCTTTAATCTGTTGCCTGGATCTCTGGGTTTATTAAGGGCTTGTGGGATTCAGTGTGTTTCTCTCATGCGCTTCGGCTCCTCCTGTGTGAGAGGTAAGCTGCTGCAGGCAGCCCTCGTGTTGAGCTCCAATTTAGCTCCTCTCCCATTGCCAGCCAGTCCCAGGACGCCTAGAGACACATGATCACCTGTCTACCACATGTCTGCCTGTCTGTCCAAATCCTGTCACTCTGACCTGGGCCAATCCTGAAGAAAACTCCACCTCTCTCTAACGTGAGTGGCTACCAGCCAGGATACTCCTGACCAGATTAAACTGTTTAAGTCAAGACTTTACTGCACTTAGTGTCAACAACATGGGATGAATGTACCAATGACTTATCTAAGGTTTTGGAAAGCCTCTATGGTGTCAGGGACATTTGAACACATGTGCTTTCTTGTTTGTTATTTTGACAAATATTGCAATTTTTGACTATTATATGATACACATGTAGCATCTCAGACTGATGCTGGTAAGATATCAAGGCTAAAAGAACAAAAAAGTATCAAATAACACTGAAGCAGCCACTTACTTGTTCAACAGGGTGTGCAAAAACCTGATAAAAATGTAATCCTTCAATGCAGTGTAATGGACAATTATAATACCCTCAAACCAAATACATAAAAAAGTTTTCAGCTGGTTTCAACAATGAAATATTTGGGTCAAATTGAAAAAAAAATAAAAAACTCATAATCATAACAAATTTTGTACGCAAATTCTACAATATTAAAGTTTCACCACTTTGCAGGCAAGTTCATGACCTTAAATGAGAAAAAGCCACAAAATTTCAAAACATCATAGGTTAACCACTATTTTCGACAACTCAAAGACTGAAATGGGTCAAATTGACCCATTAATTCAAGGTCTATATATGGCTCAGGCCCTTCAAATTCAAATTTGCCTGTTTTTACTGTCTTCTGTCTTTTGAACGTTTCTGCTTTTTTAGCTGTACAGGTACTGAGTCTCCTGTTGTCCCGACTTGTAAAGTATGTTTTATTGTCAAGTTTTCACTTTTCACATCACTACATTACGCTACTACAAAGACGGCAGCCAATGAGCGTGAAAATGTTTAGTGAAACACCATAGGCAACATCATTTCAACATGGCTAAATGATGTTCACAAAAACAGAATTTATAACATGTAAAAACCTGTTTGAATTAGCAACAAATTACTGAATTCACCATAAAAAGCCAAAAGTTCTCCTCAAAAAGCCACGATTTGATAAATCACTGATATACATAAAGTGTGGGAAGG
The DNA here is from genome assembly GCA_039654775.1 of Spinibarbus caldwelli. Lineage (NCBI taxonomy): Eukaryota > Metazoa > Chordata > Actinopteri > Cypriniformes > Cyprinidae > Spinibarbus > Spinibarbus caldwelli. The sequence continues at coordinate 19,481,931 of CM077218.1, forward strand.
GATGCACTCCAAAGTTTAATACTTTAGGTTTAAGGTTTCACAAAAATGCTTATCTCTGAATAAGAACAATAGAAACATAAACTGTGATGTTTGTCTTAGCAACCCACCACTAAAAATCTTAAAGGAAACATGGATGTCTACAGTTTCAGAACCTTAACTAGCACCCTAATCCAAATACACAAAACAAGAACATCACTGAAGGTCCTACCTGTCTGTGGTTGTATCCTTGCAGCAGAAGGAAATATGGGAAATCGAAGGGCAGGTGGATGGAGTACTGCGTGTTGTTGTCATCGCTGCTTTCTGTCTCCTCTTTCTCTGCATTGAGGCGGTGAGCCTCTTTATCAGCCTCTGCCTCTGGATCCTCCTGTAGAGGTGCATTATGGGTCTCACTGGCTTCTTTTCCCATAGTGGAGACATTCATGTCACTCAAGCTCCTCCAGATACCCAGAGCATCCAGCCCCTCATTCGTCCCATCCACAAACAGAGAGGTGACCCGCGCACGAGCATGCTGCAGCTTTCGGGCTTGGGTATTGAGGCCTGGGGTGATACAGTTTTTAAAAATATACGATTTACACAAACACATGTATATAAGTTCACATTGTAATGCTAAAAACTTATAGACAACAATTGCTTAAGAGGATAATAACATTGACTATGGCTTAGTCAGACTTCTTACTACATGAGCAACAATTTTAAAGCAGCATAAGCTCATAACTGCCTAAAATGATTAAATGAAATACAATTAAATATTTTAAGATTAAGCTTTCAAACATTCTTCTAAATATAGTTGTAAATCTGCCACATTTTGTTCAGATGATCTGCTATAAGATGACTCTGGATGGGAGAGACGAACAGTGTTGGGAGTAATGAATAAGTAATGCGAGTTTTGTAATCAGATTACTTTTTTCAAGTGACTAGTAAAGTAACTTTACATTTTAATTTAATGTTTTCCCATTTATTGACTGACAGCTCTCCTTTCCCCATGTTGTGAGAAATCGGGAGTAAAGGTCCTTGCACACCGAGTCTGAAATTTTCGTATGCGTCATTTCGTTTTTTTTTTTGTTTTTTTTTTCGTATTCGTCATCCTTTCCTATCAAAATGCTTGTTACGGATACGAAAATGCAGAAAATCGAATCTGATCCGAATTTTTTTTTTATGACGGATGAAAGTTTCGGAGGCAGTGTGTAAACATGATTGACACAACGTGAGGTCGTATTTATTTTTTAATGTGCGAAAAATTCGGACGAAAATTTCGGACTCAGTGTGCAATGGCCTTAAGTGCAGAGGTGTTGTGTGTGCGGTGTGAACATGATTGTTACTGTAGTTCTAGACTAAATGCATATCCTACTTATTTCACTTACACAAAAACAGATTCAGTATTCCTCAAAGTTAATACAAACAGTGAAAAGCAAGTTCAGAAAATGACGCAAACATGCAATATGTAAACACAAAAATCCTTTATGTATTTAATCCCATTTTATTAATCAGTGCTGTTGACCTTCAATGATCCAATTCAAGCATACTAATAAGCAATTTTGGTGTGAAAGGGTTTTTACATTTGCCAAAAATAGAACTTTTATATATTGAAAACAAGCAAGCTCAAACCAGGTGAGAAAAAGAAACTCAAAAGTAACGTAACACATTACCTTCCATACAAAAGTAACTAAGTAACGCAATTAGTTACTTTTTTAGGGAGTAATGGATTTATGTAATGCATTACTTTTAAAAGTAACTTTCCCCAACACTGGTGACTTAACATAAACAGAACTGAAGACTGCTGTGAAATGCTCTCGGAGCTCAGGCTTTCACACCCAGTTATCAGCTGTGGAAATGGGCGGTCATCTACATTGTTCTGCCAGAACACACAGCGATGGGGGCCGAGCTTCCCCAGTCACCGATTCTCAAGGGAACCCTGTGGAACACCACAGCCCCATGCCAAAGAAAAAACACCCTCAAGAGTGCAGGAAACACGCTCAGAAAGAAAAACAAGTGGCCATTTCGATGCTGGCGGCTAGAGCACGGTGGGAAAGCTCAGTGTGAGAGCTGATGGGACTATCCCAATAAAACATACTTCTGAGAGAGCAATTTCACTAAGCTTCTTGCTGACAGGCTTTTGTTGGGATAAGCCGTGAGGCACCTCACTCTGTTAAAACATTCCTAAATTGTGTCAGCTAGAACATAGATCAAAGGTCAACTAGTCAAAACATCTCTAAAGGCCGTTCACACCAAGAACAATAACTACAATGATAACTATATCAACGATAACTACACCAATGCATGATAACATTCTGATTATTATAAGAGCGCCCAGTTTTGTGGCCTGCCACTTTAAATGTGATGGATTCTAATTGATTGATTCTGATTTGTTGGCTGTAATGCAGATACTATTCTCACATATTATTAAAACTTAGTTTTTATAGATATTGTCCTTGGTCTGAACAGGCCCTAAACCATTGATGCGTTCACACAATAAATTGCTGCAATACCTGCAGTGATGGTGTCTGTATTCTTGGCACTTTGCGCCTCCACGTTTGCTCTTTTCTGGATCTCAAAACGCCTGGAGAATCCCTCCTTGGGCTTCCAGAGCGACTGCAACATGAGGGGCTTCTCGTGGTCACCGACAACCCGACAGCACTCCGTTTTCCATTCATGGTCGAATCCAGTTCGGCCAATCACATCACAGAGCACATACGCACTGGAGTCTTCCTTTTCCAAACAGTACCTGTGAGGCAAGAGAACAGCTCAGTTGACCTTACCTGCTGGACTAATAACGAGTCTACAGTGGAAGAGACCAATTACTTGTGTATTTCAAGTCTTGGGTTTGAAGTACTGATGAACTGAAACCAAATGAAAAAAATTCTGCTGAATCAATAACTATTAAAAACAGATTTGCAGGGCCAAAACCATAGACCAAGACAGTTAAAGGGGAGGTCTAATGCTATTTCATGCATTCTGACTTATTTACACTGTTAAAGAGTTGGATTCTCATTTTAAACATGGCCAAAGTCTCAAGAAACGTGTTGGACGTTTGACGGAGTATATCTGTGCCAAATACACTCCTTCAGGGTTCGTATAAGTTTTGGAAAGTTTTTTTTTTTTTTTTGAGTGTGGCCCTGTATGACGTTATAAAGGGTTGGATTCCTTGTAAGGGCACTTCTCCAGGAAGAACGTGCACACATCAACCAGAGCGAGAGTGAGAGCACACCATCAACGTGATTTATTTGGGTTACGCAAGTCATCGTTTAGACCACGAAATCAACAATGCCACTAAAGAAGTGTGTTTTTGGTTGTGAGGGAAAGATAACCTTAAATTGTTCAGCTTCCCAAAGAACCCAGCGTTACGTGTAGTTTGTTTCTCCGAGGCAGCAACGGAGTTGCGCAAGTGTGTTTGTTAGTTCCCGGCATTGGGTGAGGAATGTTTTATAAACAAATTAAATAAAATTTAAGTCAATAGTTTTTGTTCCTGTTTTATTTATGTCAGTGTCACAGCTTGCAAACGACTGCTGCGCAAAAGCTTCTCACACTCGTGACTCTATAGCTCCACCCACGTCTCCAGGAGCTCGACTGTTTTTGGAGAGAAGTGTAAAGCTATACCTGTCTTTTATAAATCTGATAAGTACTAAAGGCTCTTTGGAGATATGAAGAAAGCAATACTACTTTATAGGTACTCAAGATTAACATGAGATTGGCAGAAACTATGTGTGTTATGTCCCCTTTGAGGCCTGTTTACACCAAGAATGATCACCATAAAGATAACTACATTGATATCTATGCTGGCATTCATCCACGCCAATGGATGATAATGTTCTGTTTATTATAAGCATGTGCTGCCATTTTGTTGTCTACTGCTTTAAACGCTTGAGCTCTTTAAAGTCTGGTGGATTCTGATCGGCTGTTAATGTGTTTTTTGTTCATCAGCAGGAAAAAAAAAAGTGATTCAAACGATATGGTTTCTCTGTGTCATTATCACTGTAGCTGAGGTGTGGACTTCACTATTATCATACAATTAGAATGATTATTGAAACTTTATAGTTACGGTTATTTTATTTGTTGTTGTGTACAGCCCTTAGTGCTTTCCAATGTTGTCTTCTGACTGCGTTTGACTCTTTTCTATGTGCACACAATGTGAATAAACTACAGCAAGTAAACATGTCAGCAGTGTGGACACATATCATTGTGAGCAAAAACGATGCTAGTGTAGCAATATATAAAATCTCTTGGGCTGAAATACAGAGATGCGGCCTGCTGATGAAGAAATTTATTGTAAAGATGACACACATTGAATCTGAATCTGGTAAGAGCGCATCCCTCACCTCTCCAGAGCCTCTTTGACCAGTTCTTTGGCACTGGAGTGACTGGTGGCCAGCACGCTCTTGTAGTTGGTTCCTTGACAAATGTCACTGCCAAATATCTTGAGGATCCCTGGGATAGTCCTCTGACTGGACAGCTCAGCGGGGTCGTCCGCTGCTTGCAGTTCTAGGGTCCTGCTGTCCTGACCCGGCCGTCCGCTTCGCAGAACAGGGCTTCGGTTGAACACCGTGGTCAGTCTGTTGTTGTGTCGGCGTATCTTGCTCTTGGCCGGCTGCCGGACTCCAGTGCTCTCCACAGACTGAGCCGTGCTGTCAGACGCACTGGACCTCAGAGAGACAAGGTTAAGATGACTTTAAAAGCTTGCTACTGATGTGAACATCTGCACTCAGTCTGCTTTAGATACAATGACAGAACGAGTGTAATAGAGTGCGGATCAAATACAAGTCCCTGCTAAGAAGAGAGAGTTCAGAGTTCCTTCGCCTGGGTAAAACAACTGTGACTATTTCACCTTGTTAGAAACGTAATAAATACTGAGGTTTGACTAATCTTTTCATATACTGTCTATAGCTAAGATACATGTGAATTTAAACCTCTATTTTATCGTCTATCATTTTATCATCTTGGTTAGAAGTTGACATGAATGAACTGGTAGCTACTATACAAGATTTCATCAATTCTAACACTTTTTAAAGGCTTGACTTTTAAAATGTGTTATTGTTTTCATTAAAGCATCAAGAAGGTTTTTGACTCATGAGATAGCTAACATATTTTAGTAAAAACGATTAAACACCTTTACAAATAATTATAATACAGATTTAGACTTTTGCTTTAAACTTGTATTTGTGACAGACAAAAGAATCAAAATTGTATGAAGATAAAACTACAAAAACAATTTTACTTTAAATGTGTATAAATATACAATTACGAAAAAAGAAATATTCAGAGGTAGACAATAGTTAAGTATTTTTACTTTACTCAAGTAAATTTAAAAAGTATCTGTACTTTACCAGAGTGGTTTTCTTTGGAAAACTTTTACTTCACTTCATTCCAAAGAACAATGTCGCACTTTTTACTGCGCTAAATTTCATAAATAAAAGTGTTTTTTTTTTTATCTTTAATACTTAAGAACATTAAAAATGTAGTACCTTCTTGTACTCAAGTAAAACTTTGAATTACTTTTACTTGAGTAAAAATAAAGTACTAGATTTCTAATGTAATAAAGTATTAAATAATATTTAATATGAAACAGTGCAGTAAAAAGTACAATATTATGCTTTGGAATATTGTGAAGTAAAAGTTTTCTAAAGAAAAACACTTATACAGACACTCGAAAAATACTTTTACAGCAGAGTAAAAATACTTCACTGCTGTCTGCCTCCGGAAATATTAAATATTACAATTATATAAAATAATTATAGCCTATTATTTCACTGAAGCATATGTGGGATTTTCTTCATGTAACATGAACTAATATGATAATAACAACTCAATATTTTCATATGTAAATAATTTAATATTACTACAATGTTGTTACATATTGTAACACTTTACAATAAGGTGTCATTTGTTAACATTACTTAATATATTAACATGAACAAACACATTACATTTATTCACCTTTGTTGATGTTAGTTAATACAAATACAGTTGTTCACTGTTAGTTCACAGTTGATTAACTAATAGCAACAAACATAACTTTAGATTTTAATAATACATTAGTAAATGTTAACATTAATAAATGCTGTAGAAGTATTGCGCAATCTTAGTTCATGTTTTTTATATGAAAAGATGGCCAGGATATTTGTGGGAGAGAGAAAGTGAGAGAGCCCCTTCTTCACACAGTTCTATTATTAGAGAAGTGAGCAGAGCAATTTAGTGTCAAGTCTCAAATGCACAGTATTTTTTTTTTTTTTACACTATGTAGCCTATTTTTATTGCAATGATTAGAGCAACATTTTGCAGCCCAAACACGAGAAAGTGCATTATGTACACTATATCTTGCTTTCTAAAAAATGTCTTTTTGATTAATGTTTTTCTTAAAATAAAAACGGACACTTGATTTATCTAATTCTATCCATGTCACCCTTGTTTAAATGTGTTTAAGTTCTCAAATGCTTTCAGAGGGCCACTTCTTTCTTCATGTGTGTTAGAAGTGTGCTCAAGTGCCATGTATAAGTGTATGAATAACTCACTGTAGAGATCCATTGCTGGCCTTTCTGCCCAGCATCGCCAGGCGTCTCTTGGGCGAGCGGATCAATAACCCGACAGGAAAGCCGAGAGCTTGTTTAGAGATGTAATTGCTTCTTTCCTCCGAGATCATGTCAGCATGTGGAAGAGTACAAGGATTCAGTTTCAGATGTCGAGTTCAGCAGCTGTATCACAGTCTGTCACAGTAACTCGCTTCAGTGCAACACATGTTGCGCGTGCAGAAACTTCAAGCGCTAAACATCTTCAGTCAACTCAGTCCTTTCAGAAATATAATCCATTGAGACGTTATCCACTAATTCGCTATTAAATAATGCTGATTTGTTATCCAGCCCGGTTTGAACAAGTCCTCTTTATTTAGACACGTCCTTACGGATTAAAAGGAATGATAATCCGATATAGTCAACGATAGCGATAAACTCACTCTGATCCCTGTGTGTGTGTGTGTGTGTGTGTGTTTGGGTCCCGTTTGAAAAGTTAAGCGCTACTATACTGACGTAAAGAGGGCGTCTGGGAACTCCAGCCGGAAGTCAATCCTATTTTGGCATATTAGGTTCAGCTCATGAATATTAATTAGGATATGTGATTGGACGCACGAGCAGGAATCAGCTTTAACTCATTCATATTCATGAGCGCAAACTTCGCCACATCAGTGAAAACTATCTAATTGTATTGTATTTATGAAAGAAAACACTTTATTCGAGATTTACGAGCAGAGTGTCAACTTTTCTAAAAAAAAAAAAAATAAAATAAAAATATTATGTAAATAGCTGCATTTAATTGAAACTATATTAGAATTTAAACAGGCATTCGCTCAACTTTTCAACTTGTTTTTTATAATGAGGTGGAGAAGATGGTCTTCAGTTAATTCCCATACTGCATATAGTTACTTAATGCCTGGCGTACTTGATTACTCAGTCATTAATATCCATATAGACGGATATGCTTTATGATACAGCCTGAGAGCGGATTTGAAGTGTAAGGAAAAGGGAAGGGAGGGAGAGGATTTCCCTTGCACTGGGTGTGTCAAATATACAATCCATCCTTCTGCTCTCATAATATTTGCTCATTCTGCAAGCACGTCTTTTAGTTCACGTGTTTCCATCTAGTGGCAGTGAACACAAACAACATGACTGTAACATGACAGTTTTACTTCTCAAGGAGGCGCTTTGAGTTACAGAAACATCCCTGCTGCTTGCACTCAAATATATTTATCTATTCCGCAAAAAAGAAACAAACGAAAAGTTTTACCATGCTATTGTCAGATTTTATGCAGATTTATTGGCATACCATGCCTGCAAACTCTGGGCTGAAGAAAAAGTTACTTTACCGTTCAAATTCAATTCAAACTGGCTCATTTGTTAAACCAAGGGGATTCTTTTAAATTCACAGGTCCCTCTGTGGGTCACATGAAGTGTTAAGATGTATGTTTAACAATCAAACAGTATTCAGTTTACCCTGGTACACCCGTGTGTATTCAAACCGTCTTGACAGTTTAGGAGATGTCAGCCATTTCCTTTTAAGAAGGCCATCTTCAAAATATAGTCACCAAGATCCATCTAAGTGAACCGTCATGCCTTTCCAGGAAATCATGAATTTGCATACATTGAGACACATTTAAAGTGATGAAATACAATAAACAATTCTGGACATACTACTAAATATTTTGTCTCTGTCAGATTTGATCAAGACTTTGTTGACCTCTGGGTCCTGTTTCATAAAACAGGCTTACCAAATAAGCCAGGTTTATTTCAGTTAGTCTGACTTATTGTCAGTTGATTTGGTTCTAAATAAGTCAAACTAAATTAAATAAGCCTGGCTTATTTGGTAAACTTGTTTTATGAAACAGGCCTCTGATGTACTAAAAGCAGCAAAATTACTTTGTCGTTAACCAAGTTTAACAAGGAAAAACTTTCTGGTATCTGAAACGAGCGGGTCAGCTCAGTTCATCAATTTTTACATGCTTCCACATCGTTTCCAAAAAGAACACAACAGCATTTTTTCTTCATTTTTATTCATGACAAATACAGGTTTTTAAAACTGGAACAAAATGAAAACACTTCTCTAAACTAAAATCGTATAAAGATTTGGGATTTAGCATACAGAGGGGAAAACCAAGAGATAAAGCAGTTGAGAGACCTTTTTAAGGCTTCCAGGCAAAATACTGAACAAAACCGATGGTCAATATTTCCAACGCGTCAAGTGAGAGCGGACTGTACAGAGCAAACATGCCACAAGTATTTGATTCATTCTGAATGCATACTAACAGAAATAATGGTGGACCTGCATGTGGATTTACGCCAGCTCATAGCAGTAAACCAAACAAACATAAAACAAACAAAACACCAAAGGTCCTGTGGAAACGCTGAAAAAGGGACCATTTTACATTTACATCTTTATCATATAGGCCACTACATCTGTGGTTCACCTTGTTTTAAAGCAGCGGAGGTGAGTTGTCGGATGGAGGTCTTCAGGTCTTCCTCTTGCAGCTGTTCAAACTCCCCCTGATGTACACAAATGGTCAGAGAAACTCAATTAGTGTGTGAAACCAGACACATTTACAGCACAAGCAAAAACACTACACCAAATTAACAGTCTCATTTACACAGATTTTTAAAAATGATCAAACCACGTCCAATTGTTAAATACATTGGATCACTTATCTTCTTTGTTCTGCACTCTTTATCATTTTCAAATGTTTCATCTTGAGATTTATAAAGGCTTATTTACAACAACAGCAGCAGCTATAATAACTGCTCAGCTGCAAGTACAAATGATTGAAGGCAAGCACACAAATAAAACCATGAAATATTTAAAGAATTGATATCCCTCTTCTATACGGCCAGACTGTGACTCTGTAGATGGCTGATCTTGCTCTGAAAGCATGCACTGCTATTTTAAAGACAACACAAGTAGGGAATTTAAACAAAACACAAGAGAGAGAGAGAAAGTAAAAGTTTACTTCAAAAAGACACACCTGCATTAAAACACAAGCTAATTCACACTAGGGCTGAGCGATATATCCAGTATCCGTGATAGATTCAGCAGCGATAGATCGCAAAAATGCATACAAATTTGAAGAGTTTGATTGATCCGATAAATCAATTCAAAACTGTGATTCAACATATGTAAATATTAATGTTTATTCCTGTGTACTGTTATATTAGTGCATATTAGGACTGACAATTTAATGCATTAATTCGGTGAGATTATAAAAAAAAAAAAAAAAACAATGCAGGATGACGACTGACTGCGTGATGTAGCCTATGAGAATCCAGTTATATGCCCATAAAATTCAAGATATGAGGGCAAAAAATTGCGCATACTTGTAGCATATTTTATATATCACATTTAGGGCCTGATTTACTATTTACTTTTGGCGTCAAAATAGTACTGTCAGGTTTTTCTAAATGCGTGCAGTGAAGAATTAGCGCTAAAAAAGGCGTGGACAGTTATTTTTGCGCCTGACCTTACTGAATATGCATTTGTAGGAGTTTCCCTTTCAGACGCAAAATTTATGAGAGGAGAGAATTAAAATCAATCACACAACGCGATTTACTAACATTTGCGCTCGTCAAATTACTGGTATTTGCGCCATTATTTAACGCCCAAAAAAAGCATGTCTTAAAGCAGTTGGTAATTTGTGCTGCTCTAAGTAGATTGCGCTGGTCATTATGAAAATTATCTGGCTGTCTGTGTACTTTAATGTGCGCAATGTTAGTAAATCACACGCACAATTTTCCCTCCCTCCCATCGGTGCTTTTATGGAATTGCACTCTTGCGCTAATTTGCCCAGTTTAATAAATCTGGCCCATAAACATTAATATTATGTATAAATGTCGTATGATATAGTTCAGCAATATTACTTGAGCAAGAGTACAGTTTATGCCAAAAATCTGCATGATTGCAAGTTATATTGATTTAACAGTTAATATGGTGTTAAATTTTAGACGGTATTGTCATTATTGTCTGTTCTGCTTAATTGCGCAAAAAATACTTTTTGTAATGTCTATTTAATGATTTTAATTTATCTTTTTGGGTGGGTGGCTGGGGGGTATTGTGGAAAGATTTTTAAATTTCCACTATTTCACTATGATTTTGAATTTTGTAGCCATTTTGAACACGCTATGTTAACAAATGGGTGGCTCCTATTATAGACAAAAATTAAAAATAAATAACCCATTTAAACCAACCTTTAAGGCCATTTGAGTGTTAAATACGTTCAATTTCATCAATAAAATGAACGGATATACGTTTGTTTAGCTATATCACTCAGCCCTAATTCAAACCTATTACTGGTTACCGAACAGGCAAAATGAAAATAAGCGACACAAACAAGGAGAAAGAACTGTTTTGAGCTTGATCTGGTTTGATAGGTTACTGTGGGATATCAATTGGGCTCATCTGTAAACCTGACATCCACCCGTTACGGCGCAGAGTAAACCATTGGCACTTGAAACCAACAGAAAGCAAAACTGAGAACATTTAAAACTGGGAGAAAAGAGATAGGGTAAATAAACATCAAGCTCTGAGACACGTTCACAGGCAACAGCATTCAAATGGATGTGGGTAGTGAAAGGAGTACCTTGGGTGAGTACCTGCACAGATTGACAGTATCCTTGATTTTTAAATTGGCTTTTCATGGGGGGGTCGCTCACAACACCAACGCTGTGTGAGGTGTGGAAGTCAGCTGCAATAATTCATTAACCCTACACTTCCATCATCCCAAAGCTATCGGATCTCAACTTTAAGAACAGACGGTATTAAAAGTGCAACATATCCATGTAACTCCAACAAAAAATATACATATATCTGTATTCATTGCAGTTGAATGAACTCTTTGGACGTCTTAACAACACCTTATAGACATCAGATGGTAAAATGCTGTGTGCTTATGCATGTACATGCATATGAGCACACAATCATTTTATATGTGAAAAACAAAGTTCAGTCAACTACTTTCTACTGCGAGCATAGAGTAAACAGGTTGAGGTAGTAAAGGCAGAGTTAGGAAAAAAGCAAAAAATAAATAAAACACGTAAATTTGGAAGAGAACTTGTCTAAAGAGACAGATGTATGACCGATACAAAACGAGGTACCTCCAAGCATGTTTTTCAGGGCTACACTGGCCTTTCCCTCTGGGTTTGTTTCTTTCTACTTTCTTCCGTTTCATCAGCCTAGTCCCCATCTTCAGTGCATACTTACGATGCACTATTAAAAAACAGGAAGAAAAATCACAGACAGAACTGAAAGAAAAAGGGGGGAAGGGGAGAGGGGGAGAGACCCGGGCCGGACGGGACGGTGCACTTACCTGGGGCTGATCTGAGGTCCTATCAGATCAGTTTTAATTGGACTGTGTGTCACCTTCAGAATGTAGCTCTTGCGTGGTGCCGTTCACTTCCGCTTTGGGAGGCTCCGCCTCCATGGGCTCGGGCTTGCAGAGCTCATTAGACTTCTCAACCGAGCCCTTTCTGCTGCTCCTTTTCTCATCTGAAGAGTCCTTGTGCTCTGCGAGATAAACAAACAGACATGGGTATCTGGGCGATTCAGAAAAATATTAGCCATATTTGATTTAGTTTCAAAAGTCACTTTAAACTCTTGGAATAAAATCCTTTCAAAACTTCTGATGTAACGAGTTGTTGTCTCTATATGTTGAAGGAAATCTGCACATTTGCAAAAAAATAAAAAATAAAAAATGTACACATGAAATTATGGAAAAACTAAACATAAAAAGGTTCTTCATTTTACTTTTTCCATTAATCGCTCTAATCTAACTGGCTAAAATCAAAAGTCAAATGCTTCTTTTTGTCAAACAAAATAAAACATACAAACAAACAAATAAAAAAAGAAAAAAAACAATCAAATCAAACAAGATACAAAAAAAGAAAAAAAAAGAAACAAATTAAAAAAAAAAATAAATAAAAATAAAACTAAAAAACAAAATGAGACATTTGAGCAAAAAAATAATAAAAAAATTAAATACACGTGCAACTGCAGAAAAATGAAACCTTAAAAGGTTCTTTATTTTACCTCACATTAAATCTCTCTAATCTAACTGGCCAAGATAAGTCAATTTTTTTGACAAATGAAACAAAATGATACAACAAAACAAAACAAAAAAAAAATAAATAAATAAAAATTAAAAAAAAAAACAAAAAAACAAATAAAAGATACAAACAAAAATCCAACAACCCAAACAAATCCAAAACATACAAACAAAGAACAAAAACTTACAACAAAACCCAAACACAAAATGACAAACAAGAACAAAACAAAACCACCCTAAGTGCTATTTAAAATCCAACAAAGACTCACTTTCTCTGATCAAAAACTTAAAAAAAAATTAAATGGCACACCTTTGTCCCTAGAGGATTTGTCCTTGCCTCTGTCCTTTTCTCTGTCTCTGCTGCGGCTGCGGTGCCGGTGGCTCTTGCGCTCAGAGCTGCGGGACCTCCTCCTCTCCCTGCTGCGAGAACGTCGCTTCCTGTCCGAGCGCTCGCGGCTGCGCCTCCTCTCTCGGTCACGGCTCCTGTTGACGTGCAAGGGTTTGTCCGTCAGTACAAGTTAAGGAAATCACAACTGCCACAACAGGTAAATATCAGATGTAGTAAAGTATGTTGAACCAGTTTTGTTAACTAAATATAACTATTAAGATTTTTTATTTTCGTTAATTGAAATGAAGCCAAAAAATATAAATGTAAAAAAAAAAAAAAAAAAGAAAAAAGAAAAAAAAAAAAACCTGAATTACTAAAATATAACTAAATAGAAATATTTGAAAAACACCGAAAGACAAAATAAATAAATAAACAGAAAATATAAAAGCTAAATCAAAATATTAATAAATACCATAACAGCATATAAAAAAAAAATTTAACAACAAATTTGCCATTTTGATACATTCTTTAAATCTGTTTTTGCACAACCAACCGTCAAGCATGTGTGTCTATGAGCTGTGTGAGTTGTGTACCTGCTGCGCCTCCTGTCGCGCTCCTTACTCCTGGACCTCTTCCTGTCTCTCGAGCGGCTCCTGCGGCGGTCTGACGCGCGGCTGGAGTGTCTGCTGTTGGAATGACTCCTCCTGCGCCTGTCCCTGTCCCGTTCCCGTTCCCGTTCCCTGTCCCTCTCCCGATCCCTCTCCCGCTCACGTTCCCTCTCCTTCTCCCGCTCTCTCTCCTTCTCCTTTTCTCGCTCTTTCTCCCTCTCCTCCTCCTCTTTGCGTTTCTTCTCACGTTCCTCCCTTTCACGCTCCCGGTCCTCCCGCTCTTTCTTGCCTCGCTCATCCTTCTCTGGATCCTCCGAGCGCCGACGCAGTTTTTCCTGTGGGATCAAACAGAAAATCATGGTCTAAATATTACCAATATTTAGATTTTTTTACCAAAAACATGCATTACTACATTGTTGTCTAAATATTTGGGATTTGTTTTGCAATTTTTCGATTTAATACAAATAATATAATACAAACTGAGCAGTCCAAGCTAATGTATTTTTGTTGATGGTTGAAACCTGAACAATTGCGAATATTCACAAGACTAGAAAAGATTCTTTAACCCTTGTGTGACCTTATGGACATTTTTGTCTTTTTCCGTTTTTTTTTTTTTTTTTTAGTGCTGTCAAACGATTAATCGCGATAAATCGCATCCAAAATAAAAGTTTTTGTTTACATAATGTGTGTAGAACTGTGTATATTTATTATGGATATATAAATACACACACATACATTATATATACAAAAAAAAGAGTTCCTCTCAGGACCTTAAGGACAAAAATGTCTTCATTCTGTTGGCAAAGTTTCAAAATTAAAATTTTTACTATTTTTTACTAAATGGTGCCATTTGTTTGGCATATAAATATGCCATATATAAATGGCTAATACTCGCTTTAATCCTGTTTTCTGCTTATGCATATTATAGACTATTATAGAGTTAATTGGACAAATTATGCAGCTACAATTGTGTGGGTATGTTGGTATGGATGCCAGAGTGTGATTTGTATGCGTGTCCTAAATAAAATTGTGTGTGTGCACCTGTAATTTTTGAGAGAGAGAAATTATACTGTACTGCGAATCACAAATCCCACCGCTGTGTATGCCAGTGGAGCTTTGCTGGAATCTAATGGAAAAAGTTTGGTACTGCACCCAAATAAAATCTTACTAAAAGCTCATTTTTTGAGATATCAACCTCAAATTTGGAACAACTTGTTAAGATTTATGGCTTTGATTTTCTATCACTTTCTGAGTTCAAAATGTTTTATAAAATATATATTTTATATAAAAAAATTGCTCAAATCATTTTCATAAACTTAAACCTCTTTTTTGGTTTTAATTTTTTACAACTTTTTTAACGTCTTTAAGGGTCTTCTTTAAAATGAGACCAAACTTAAGTCTGTACTCCCAAGCTTCAAATTTTTATGACAGTTTTTTGACATGGACATTTTTGTCCTCTATGAACCTGTGTGTAACTTTTTAAATTGACGCACAAGGGTTACATTTCTTTTTTTTTCCCGCAAAAAATAACTAAAAGCTGATTGTCAACTCACCTTCAGCTCTTCGACCGTGGCTTTGATTTTGGCATATCCCATATGCTGCTTGCCCATTAGATGATCGTCCACTCTGGACTGAGCGTCACCAACTATGAGGAAAGCTCCACACACTTCACACACCTCCATCTGCTTCTCCTGAGCTGCAAAGCTCTCAATCGTCTGACAAACGAAAAAAAAAAAAAACGTCAGTACCTTCTACAATTAAATACAAAAACAGGCCGTATGTCTGCTTAAACGTGAATGTTACTCACTGAAGGAGTGGAACTGAGCTGCTCCCGCTCCTCCTTCAGCTGCTCCACCAGCTTCATCATGCCCTGCGCCTCCTCAACACGGCCCTCCGAGCCCAACTCCTCAATCTGAAGACACACAAACACACATTTATATGCCTCTCTGAACACATTCATGCTTATTTCTCAGCTTATGACAGGCAGAACCCACCTGAACAACAAGCTCCTCAATCTTCGTGGTGAGGACCTGAGCTTTCTCCTCGTTCTTCCCAGATGGACCCGGTGCCTGGAAATCAAAGATCGGAGTGAGTTATGTTCGACACACAGTATACACACGTCTTTAAGAGAGCAGATTTACTTTTTTCTGTATTATTATTATTATAAAAACTGCATATGAATTTAAGAGATTGTCCTAACCAGCTGGCTTGCTGAAGAGTCAGGCAATAAATGTGTTCCAAAATGTGGTCATATAAATCTGTAGACACTGAAGGCTATGGAAATACTTACTCCAGAGTTTTGCTGGGCCTGTGACAGGGCTAAACGCGCATGGCCCCTTCGAATCCTGCGCTCCACCTCGGCCAGGAGACTCTGCAGGTACCGCAGGAAGTCTCGCTCATATCCTTCCTTCATAAAGCGGGAGCTCTTCTCATACCTAAGACAATTTGTAACAGTCAGGAGTCACAGGCTATACTAAAGAAAACTCATTCCAAATAAGATGCAAAACCACATCAGGAAACCTGTCAAGAACCAGATGTCCAGATGTTTCTTTTATTAACTTTTTATTTTTTTGCCATCTGATTTGGGATCTGATTATGTTTTCATGATATTCACCCAATACAGAAGACTAACTTACATTTTCCTCAAGTTTTCATCATGGATTTTTTCACAAGGACCTGGAAAACAAAATGATACATTACAATGTGGATCACAGGAATAAAATGTGATGAACGTATTTGAGAAGCTGTCCTTACCCAAGTCTGATCGTGTGTTTGTGAAGAGTTCAGCAGGGCAAAAGCCACACAGGTAATATTTGCAGACCTGAAGAAAAGAGTGAGCACTTGTGTTAAATCCTCATGAGTACTCCAAGATCTCTCTTTTTACAAATTTATGTGGTTTGTCACCCAATAACGTGATATTTAACCCCTGGAATGCAAATTTTACCAGGGGAACCCCTCGTCCCGGAACGTGATTTTCACCGGAGGACCCCCCTCGAAACGCGATTGGGCTAGTTTTGTGTAGTAATTAGGGCTGCAACGATTAGTCAACATTATCGACAACGTCAACAATAAAAAATTGTCTACAAATATTTTTGTTGTCAAGTAGTCATTTGATCTCATATGTCCTAATGTAAGAGCCTGCAATACTGCGGTTTGACCAGTGTGGCACTGTAGCGCAAGAGCGTAATTCAGCCCTCCTCGATGCAATTCAAGAGAAGAAGACACACACAGCGCTTCAGAGCAAAATGCAGCCGAACGAACCTGAAGCTGCTGAGTAGCGTTTGGATGAATGTGAATATATGCTGCACACTTTCCTCTCAATAACGAAATAAACAAAAACTGACAGCGGTGTGAAAGCAGCAGTTAAAAATGCATCTGATTACAACGATGTGGATGTTTGCACGAGTTCTGCAGTAAAGTCCAGTCACATCACGTTTGTTTATATAGTACTTTATGCAATAGATAGCCTTAAATCAAGCAGCTTTACAGTATTAAACTCTGTCGGTCACCTCATTTTGTGTGCCAAATATATGCGCATAAATTAATTGTATAATAATTGAAAACGACAATGACTTGCAAAAGTTGAAGTGATTACCGTTATATATTTGTTATAATATGCATAACTCAACATTAACAAATTGCAAAAGCTGAATAATCAATGTCTACTGATTAATCAGTGAAATAATTGACGATTAATCGTTCTAATAATCATCAGATTAATCGATTATCAAAATAATCGTTTGTTGCAGCCCTATTAGTAATTGACCGTTCGCAAAACCCACCCACTCTTAGTTACTGTTGCCATGACCGACAAACAATGCCGCTCTCACACTACACACGTTCTCACGCAGTGAAAAATACATCGCAGAGCAAAGAGGACACTGACAACAATATAACGTGAAACCTATGAAAATGGTATTAAAAAGTACATAGCGCTATAGTTTCATCACTTTAGAGTGTCACAGTGACGGTCTTTTTACAGTAAAGGACCTGTCGTAGTTTAATGAGTGGGAAGATGACATGAACAACAGCACAGCTTAACCCTCCCCACATTTTTACATTTAGTTATATTGAAAGCGTTTCAATTCAGTCATCTTTTTTTACCCCGTTTTAACATGTATTTCTATGGAGTCCGGCCGTAGCTGTCAGGCAAGATGGCGCATAGCAGCTGCGGCGGCACATAATAGCCGTGTTCTGATTGGTCATATCGCCTGTCAATCAAGCTCTTTATGAACGGTCAGTTGGGTGGGTTTTGTTGTGAAAACCTGGCAACCCTGATGACAACGTTTCTTAACACACTTTTCAAAAAGTACACTTTGTAATAATGCCAAATCAAAAAGGTTTACTTCAAAGTACATTTTAAATCATTCTTTTAATAACCTTTTGCTGTGCTTTAAAGTACACTTGTTTTGATGTGTTGACTAACATACTAAAGCACTTGATTATAATCTTAACTCTAGTGTGTTATTCATTAGGCTAATACATTTAAAATGAATGCGTTAAGTGTACTAAATTGCAGCTTTATCATTACAAATGTGTAATATTACAGACATTTAACACAAGATTAAAGTTTCACGCAATTAGTTTTCCATAAATGCGTGTCAGCAGAGCAATATACTCAAACTATAGACAATAGAAGTGATTATTAAAGATAAACTTAAGTCCAACTTGGCTTAAAAAAACTCTTACATTCAATTAATTACATTTAATATAAACTTAAAAGTATAATACACCTTCATTTCATTGCAAATAACATGAAATTACACTGGCATTAAGGTTACGTTATATCATTTCTGTTACAGTGGTGTTTTATGTGATTTCTTACTGGTTCAAATAAAACCATCATAGAATCCATGATATTTTGTGTCTAGTTTCTCATCTGTGTGATCTGTTTGTCAGTTTTAATAGCACTTAAAGTAACAGTATCCCTCTCCTCAAGTATGATTAATTGAACGGTTATCATTCATATATGTGGCACAGACGAGTTACACGCAAAAGTTTGATACTCATCGAGCTAATAAAAGTGATCTTGCCTCATTAAAGCACATGATAAAGAGATGAAGACGAGGGCGAGACGTTTCAGTCGCATGTGTTCAATGAGACACGAGCTTAGCATGCTAACGGATAAAAACACCACCCTGAGCAAACTAGCACACACACACACACACACACACACACACACACACACATCTGCACGCGTTCAGTGATCTGCACAGGAGTGTGTGTGAGTGTGTGAGTGTGTTAAATGAAGTATAAGCTGCTGGTCAGCCTCACTCACGGTCTCGTGATCCCAGCGCACGTTACAGCGCTTCTCGTCCGGAGCCAGGTTCCGGTCTCGACCCATCAGCTCATCCAGCAGCTGAGCAGCAGACAGCATCGTGCCTCGCCTTCACTTCTCACCCGCTCTTTATTATTGACGAGCACTGTTCATTTACCGGATAACGTGTGCTGCGTCGCTGCTCCGAGATCCACGACAAAATGTCGGATCGGCGCGCAGCGGATGTTACCCATAAGACACCGCGGCGCGAGGAAGAGATGAGTGCGGCATCTAGTGTGTGGAGTCACACCACTTTCACAAACTAAACTCACCAAGAAATCACTATCATATATATACTAATCAACATTTGAAGTGGATCAAAACCTTTCATTACAGCTGTCCTAAAACCTAAAACCAAAATGCGTTCTTGTTTTCGGACAACTTTGATGAACTTTTTTTGATCCTCTTCAGATGTTGATTACTGTGTCAGTCATTCTTGAGAAGTGGGACAAAACGGGGCAAAATATTCTTATACATATTGCATCGTATCATAAAATCTCCTCAGAATTCTAAATAATAATAAAAAAATATTGAACAAAAATGTATTACATTGATTTTCCTGGAAAAAAAAAAAAAAAAAAATTTCAAGAACCAAGTGTGAACAAAAAATGAAAATTCTCAAGAGTTTAATTAATTTTAAATGGAAAAATAGCTCATAAAAAAATTATAAATATTGCATAGCATCATAAAATCTCTCAAAATTCTAAATAATAATCAAAAAATATTATTGAACAAAAATGTATTATATTGATTTTTCCTGGAGAGAAAAAAAAAAAACAAAAAACCTTACATTTCAAGAACCAATTGTGAACCAAAAATGAAAATTCTGTTTAATTAATTTTAAATGGGAAGAAATAGCTCATTAAAATTTTTTAGAAATATTGCATAGCATCATAAAATCTCCTCAAAATTCTGAATAATAATCAAAAAATATTTTTATATTGATTTTCCTGAAAAAAAAAAAATAGAAAGACAAAAAAAAAAAAAAAAACCTTGTATTTCAAATGCCAAGTGTGACCCAAAAATGAAAACGTTTAATTAATCTTAATGGTAAAAATAGATCATAAAAATAGTCTAAATGGGCTTCCATAGGTTGTACATATGTATTTTTTTTTTTTTTTTTTTTGGTGTTTGGCTTAGTGTTATGTTAGAATCATTATTATACCTTTTTGTTGTTTAATATTTTGAATTGTTTTTAGCTTTATTTTATTTATTTATTTTTTTATTTAAAATGTTAAATTTTGTTATATGCATTAGCTTTTAGTTTTGGATCTGTTTTAGTTGTTTTAATACTACAATTGATGGCTTCTGTTTTCCTCATTTGTAAGTCGCTTTGAATAAAAGCGTCTGCTAAATGACTAAATAATAATAATAATAATAATAATAATAATAATAACAACAACAACAACAACAACAACAACAACAACAACAACAATAATAAATATTGCATAGCATCATAAAATCTCCTCAAAATTCTAAATAATAATCAAAAAAATATTATTGAACAAAAATGTATTATATTGATTTTCCTGGAGGAAAAAAGAGTCACTTTTGACTGCCAAGGTAAGTGTGACCCAAATATGAAGAGGCTCAGAGTGTTAATGAATGTTTGTGCTTCAGGAGTCAAAAGAAATTCAAATACAGTCTAAAGCTCATTTGCATAAACACTCTTTTAATATTATGTGAACAGTGTAAATATGAGACATGATTTCACACAAACACTAGTATTTGTCTCAGTATTTCTCTCAGTATCAGTGTGTGATTAGTGTGTGACTGACAGAAACATCTTCCTCCTGATGATCTGAAACAGGAAACTGATGATATTCAACTTCCTGAAGATTCAGATCAAAACTCACAAGAACAGCAACACTTTCACATGATTACAGACTGTGTGTGTGTGTGTGTGTGTGTTTAATATTTAATGTGACACAGAGACACTGAAGAGTTGTAATCAAGTCTAAATCCAGCGTGTAGAGGTTGAGTGAATGTGTGTGTGAATGTGTGTAAGTGTGTGAGTGTGTGTGTGTCAGAGACGCTGTAGAAGGACAGAGAGCCGTTCGACTCGTCCAGAAACACTCCTACTCTCTTACTGGAGCCTGGAGCAGCTGATATCTCAGTGGAGTTGTTATTGTGACGAGCAGTGAATGTGTGACCAGAGCAGATCAGACTCCAGGAGTTCACATTAAGTCCAAACACACAGTCATAACTCCATCCTTTCCTCTTGATTTCTTTATAAGCCACTGATATATGAACATCATCTCCGCTCCACTCAGTCTCCCAGAAACAGCGTCCAGTCAGACTCTCTGAACACAGAACCTGAGGATGATACTCAAATCTGTCTGGATGATCAGGATATGACTGCGGCTCAGACACATGTGTCACCTTTCTGTTCTCCTCAGATAGAACGAGTCGAGTGTGTGCTGTGTTTGGATCCAGTGTGAGATCACAGGAGTCTGAACACAACACACACATTACAACACACACATTTACAACTAAACTACAAACAAGAAAACTGTGTGTGTGTTTATAGACTTACATCTTTGAGGTCCTGCTGTGATCCTGAACTCTCCTCCATGATCCACACTAGAAACACACAAACACACACACAGTTAATATTATCAATCTGATGTAGAAACAAGCGCACAAATTAACTTGCGATAGGATTCACGTGATTCATGAAACATTTGTATTTGCTGCCAATCATTCAAATATCACACCTCTAAAAACGCTCTGGTTTAAAAGCCCCTCAAAAGTTTACGACACGGAGAAACGTAAACCGGCCAAAAAGAGGAAGCTGATCTCATGAAAGAGGACGAGAAACTGATCTTCCACCAAAAACATGTTTTTACCCTTTAAAACAGCCTTTAAGTTCTCTGATTTTCATACGCAAGTGTCACTATAAAATCAGTTAACGTACTCACACTTGTGTGGTGCGACATTACTGTCAGATCCAATATAGCTGGCACAGCATCGTCTTTTAGTTTCAATCTTTCTGAAAATCCTGCATCGAAATGTTCCTTGTTTGTAAACGAATCCGTGGTAAAATGAAGTGAACAAAGGACCAAGTTCTTACTGACGTGGTCTGAAACTTCATTAAAAATAAAGTTTATCCAATCTTTCCTAACATTAGGATCAGAAGTAAGGCAATGCAAAGACTTGGCACAGTACAGAGCGTCTTGTTGTCTTCGGAGTATCTTTATCATTTGATTTCTGTGTAGACCTGTGTTTGCCTCTCTCGTCATTTACACTACATGTGTGAATTTGATTGGCGGGACTAAACAGGCAGCGATGTATAAGCAGGCGTTGATCATCATCTTCAGAGGCGCTGTTTAGCGACACTATTACATCATAAAATGACACATTCCACAAGCTGTCATTTTGGCTTCAATATAATCATTCAATTTTTAGACTAATGAGAAAGTTAGTCTGAGTACAATGACCTCTTATATGTCAAAAGATCAAGGGAATTTCAGTTTATCAGTTCATGACCCCTTTAAATGTTCCAAGAGTAAAACTGCCTTCTTTTTTTGCTCCCTCATTATGGAACAAGCTGCAGAGTATTGTAAAGAAACACTTTCCTCTTTAAAAAAAATCTTATGGTCTAATCTAAAGGAAACATGTACTTGTTTTAAATTTTTGATCCGTCACTACATGAGTGCAAGGCAAAATTTTGCTAGTCTTATGTGTTTGTAAATTATTTATTTATTTGTTTATGTGATTTTTGTGCTGCCATTTTGGCCAGGACTCCCTGGAAGAAGAGATTTTACATCTCAATGGGACTCTCCTGCTAAAATAAAGGATACATAAAAGTAAAATAAAATAAAAATAATATATATTTAACACTGATGATTTTGATAACATTTCCACTAGCAACTGTGCTAATAGTCCATTTCATACAAGTAGTATGTAAACACATTGACCACTGACCATCAGATAATTGTTTATTTTGTTTGTATCATATCTGTTTGGTACAAACATATCTAAAATTCATCTGCTCTTATTAAAGACCTACAAATGTGAACAAATGTATAGACAAATGTGTTTAAATGACATTCACTCAAGTGATGAAGACTCCAGTCAAATCAGTAGCCTAATAAATGATTGTAATTTTTCATGGCGCAAGTGGAATTAAATAATTCTCTAAGACTGAAACATAGAATTATATTATTATTATTACTATTATTATTATTATTGTTGTTGTTGCTGTTGTTCATCGTGATAAATCATGATAAACATTATGATAAGACTGAAACTAAAAACCTTCATCACATACAGAGCTGACAGAATGATTGTTTCTGCTCAACTTACTTGAGTTTGTCCAGATGTTTGAGTGTTTCAGAGAGCAGCTTCACTCCTGAATCTCCTGGGTGATTGTAGCTCAGATCCAGCTCTTTCAGGTGTGAGGGGTTTGAACTCAGAGCTGATGCCAGAGCAGCACAACCTTCTGCTGTCACCATACAGTACGATAATCTACAACAGAATGTGTTCATGTTAGTGTGCTCCATTTTTAGAAATGTACTGTATAAATATAGCTGTGGGTTATTGTAACATGATTGTGAATATGATTACAGCATTACATTGTTCCCCCTTTGCATCAGAGGTTACTACTTACAATGTGCTTTGAAGCATTGAGCATTATAGCCAATCACAGACATGACTGTTGAACGCAACGGCCAATCAGAGGCTTTTAAACGGATCACTGTGACAAATGTGTTTAGCGTGATATGCCCTTGTAATATTTCATTAAAACATTAATTCCTTCGCCACTGCAATGACATCTGTTCTCTGGAGGGCAGAACAAGTTTTTTTTGCATAAGAAAAATTTATAATTTTGACCCATACAATGCAGTGTTGCCCACAGGATTTTGTGAGACTTGTGGCGGCAGGTGACATCACATATTAATTTGCATATGTATGACATCATTGCGTCAAGTTTGCATTCAGCCGAGTTTTGCCACTTCAGATGTTCCACTCTATGAACTGTCATATACTGTAATACAGCCGAATGCCCAATAAAGCTGTTCACATTATATTTTCTGTTGTCATACAAAAAACAAGTATAAACAGTAAACACGACCCATTAAAACTACGTTAACCAGGAATCACTCTCACTATACTCCTTAAATCCTGATTTATAATCGCAACATCGTCTGATAAAATCAATATCCATTTAACTTACACTAAAAAGCAACTATATGCGGTGGCTTGTCTCATTCAGCGCACTGCCTGCGTCTGAGTAACAAACTATGAGCATATTAACAGACAAATTATGTTCATATTTAAAAGTCCAAACAGTAAGCGACAGGTGCTTGGAAACGCTGTTTTGTAAATGATTTATTGACGAGTCGGCTGGGGGTACGGTCAACTGAAAGCGCTGCTTCTCTGCCGCTCACTGCACAGAACAGACTCCGAGAGAGGCGACATTGCCCCGGGAGAGTCAGACCTCGCGCTCACGGGGCAGTACATCTTCCAACTGAACCATAGCTAAGGTTGGTTTCATTATCTCGGGCGGATAAAAAAAAAAAAAAAAAAGTGTAAGAGGATAATAATAGTAATAAAAACAAAAATGTGTTACCAAATATACTTGGGCGGCCGTTAATATACCTGGTCGGACCGCCCAGGTAAACTCTATGTGTGGGAAGCACTGCAATGTATTTTTGGATTTTGCTACAAATATACCCGTGCTACTTATGACTGGTCTGTGGTCCAGGGTCACATTTGTGTGAGAGTGTTTGTATGTGTGTGTGTGTGTATATATATATATATATATATATATATATATATATATATATATATATATATATAAAAATAAATAAAAAATGTTGTTTTTCCTGGATAAGAGAGAATATGGTCGTGCTGCAGAGCAGGGGCGGACTTAACATTTAAGTGAGGTAAGCGGCCGCTTAGGGCCCTGGGGAATCAGGGGGCCCCATCTGATACTGGCGAAACATATTTGTAGCATTGAGCAATGTAGCAGACATATCCGTTTATTACTTGAACGCAATAACCAGAAGTGTTAAGTTAGAATCCACTGGCTTCTCAAAATGCAGAGTTTTTGTCAAGTGCTGAGTTCTGCAAGCTCGGAAATCCTCTCTTTATAGCAAAGTGTAGATACGATGTAATTATGAGATCCTTTGTGCAGTGTAGAGAGCTTATTAACAGAACGTTGTGAGATTGCAGTGAACTGAAGTGAGTGACAGCTTTTAGTGATTATATGAGGGAGCGCTCTTTATGCGCATTCTAGGCTGTATAATACTGTCTGTCTCAGAACAGATATTCACCTCAGTAAAGAAATTGTTGTTTCAAGTCAGTGAATGAGTGAGCAGGATGATTTTCACATCATTTTGAAGTAAATGTTCTAGCCTAGTAGTCCCTATCCTATGGCAAATGCCATCGTGATTTATGGCTTTGACCTTTCGTGACCTTATAATATTATTATTAATAATAATAATAATAATATCCATATGTGACCTTTGATCTCATAACGAGTTTCAGATGCGGAAATCGGGCAAGCGTGAAACTCCCATGTCATCCGGGTACGAGATATATTGTTATCCGGTGGAAAACCAATGTTTTTGAAGATTTTTTATGGTGCGTTTTTGAATTTTCCTCATAGGAGCATCTGTGGCGCGTGCCCCCCTCCCATCTGAGGTGCGAGTGTCAGGTTGCGTTCCAAGGCGCGCTCCCTTTCTCTCTCTCCCTCTCTCCCTCTCTTTCTCTATGGGAGTGTGAGAAAAACAATAATGATCAAGCAATATTAAAAAAGTAAAGGAAATTAAGAGATCAGTTTTAAGACACACAGTTGCGCTCGCACATATATTCTGTTGGTTGTATAAAAAGAATTTAAACAAAATAGGTAACATGACTATCAATGAGAAGGGGTAAAAAATGTTTAGCATAACGGATAAAATGGTTAAAAAATATACATTGTTGTCATATTTCGCTGACAATACCGCAGCACGATGGTTCAGTGGTTAATGCGGTCATGGAGAGGTGCAGAAGCTCGTTTCGATCACGTATCGAACCCCAGTCCGGACTTCAAAATGCTTTTAATTATATAGTTAAAATTGCCTCTATTTTAAATAATACTCAGCCTTTACTCTTTGAATTTAATGCTGGGTGTGTTTATTTCACAGACTTTCAGGGTCTGTTTATGTTTACCCATGTGCTAGTAATTTGGAAATTGATGATCTTTTTTCAGTTACAGAAGCTCTCTCACTCTCTCTCTCCCTCTCTGTCTCTCTGTCTCTTTCTCTCTCTGTCACACACACACACACACACACACACACACACACACGTTTGCTTAGACATCTAAAATGGTGATATTACACAGAATCCTGATGTTTTTATCTACAGATACATGTTACAACCCATCACAGAAGGCTTTACATCTTAGAAAATAAATAATAATTCATGCGCTTTATAAGTAATTTACTCATGGGCTCAATAAAATGTTCCCTCTCTCTCTGAGAGGACGCTTGCCCCCACACCGTAGGTTAAACAAGCACACAGACACACATTCAATCGTCAGAGTCCTATTCTCGTCTTTTAAATGAATTGAATATAAATAAATTATGCGATCACACATGATATAAAACAAAGCAAAACACTGACTCTAGTTTTAGGTAACAAAAATTTTGTAATGAGGAACCAGCAACGTCGAAATAAGTAAAGGGGGAAAAATAAATACCGACATGTCCGGGCAAGCCATTGTCATGTTTGAAGGCCATAAACATTATTTATCAATGTTTTATTTCCATAGACATATTTAAATTCAATTCACGTTTATTTGTATAGCTTTTTCACAAAACAAATTGTTGCAAAGCAGTTTCACAGAAAAGTAAAGTTTCTACATCATATTTACAAACTTTTATATTCATATTTACATTATTTTAATGAATTATATACTGTATCATCCCCCTAAACCTACCCATCACAGTAAACTTTCCGCATTTTATATTTTCATAGACATCATTTCATATAATGTAAAAAGCTGTTATGATCATGGGACAATTATTTGGAGTATTACTACACATCGGGTTTGTGACCCCTAAACCTCCCCATCACAGTAAACTTTCTACAATTTTTTAATATATATTTTCATGAGCATCATTTAGTATATTTCAAAAGGCAGTTATGCTCAGGTCAAACATTTGAAATATTACTACGCATTTGGTTTGTGGGGACACTCCATAGACATAATGATTTTTAAATTTATTTATTTATTTATTTACTGTACAAACTGCACACCTACCCATCACACAAAAATTTCTGCCTATACATCCATTTTTGATAAAATATTGATTGCAAGCTATCTTAATTATGAGGACTCAAGAAATATCATCATAAACCACATTTGCATTGTTATATCAGTGTAATACCCATGCCATTATACAAATTTGTGTTCTGATAAATCATATAAACAATCACACACAAACATTTCAAGCTAAAGAGAGACTTATTTCTATTTTAAAGAATATGGAAATATATAATTATATGAGAGCATGTTACTACCATGTTACTAAAGCAAATCATTCATCATTCATTTTAATCAAGTATTCAACATTTAAGTTTATTGAACTTATAAAACACATCATAGTAACAAACACGTTACTAAAGCAAAGTAAATCATTTATCATACATTTTAATCATATATTTCAACAATTAAGTTCACTGAACTTATAAAACACATAACACGCTTACATTTTTAAATTAAATACTGTTTTTAAGCAATCTGAA
The DNA here is from genome assembly GCA_039654775.1 of Spinibarbus caldwelli. NCBI lineage: Eukaryota > Metazoa > Chordata > Actinopteri > Cypriniformes > Cyprinidae > Spinibarbus > Spinibarbus caldwelli. The sequence continues at coordinate 19,509,485 of CM077218.1, forward strand.
TTATGACGACTCAAGCAATTTCATCATAAACCACATCTACATTGTTATATCAGTGTAATACCTATGTCACTATACAAATTTGTGTTCTGATAAATCATATAAACAAGCACGCACATACATAAACATTTCAAGCTAAAGAGAGACTTATCTCTATTTTAAAGAATATGGTAATAAATAATTATATATGTCATAGTAACAAACATGTTACTAAAGCAAAACATTTATCATACATTTAAACATGTATTCAACAATTATTTATTGACCTTATAAAACACATCATTCTTTTCTTTTAGAGAAGATGGTAGCAAATAAAACTGTGATTATATATATATATATATATAACACGCTGTATAAAATAAACATCTACTATAGTTTTAGATGACAATATAAAAACGCCTTACATTTTTCAGAGTGCTTAGAGGTATGCTGGATCTTTATGCAATAATGTCCATTCTACGAATGAAATGTTTCCAATAAAATAAATAAATAAATAATAAAATAAAAATGTTTAAGTTATAAACATTATTAAATATAAACAAAACTCGCAGATCCTCTTTGTGGTAATCTCCAATGTGAAACTGAGGGTCTGCTTCAGACCTTCACAGACAAGGGAGGGTGAGGGTCGAGTTACAGGCCAGATGATCTGAGATGTTATTCTGTTAACCCTTTTCCAGAGTGTGCGTCTTCATCTTATAAATGCATTAATAAGCATAATCTTAAGAGTGTAAATAAGATCTTTCAAAAGATTGTTTAGACGAAATCTTAAAGGTTTTAAATAATATATTTTACTTATCTGTTTGCAAATTTATCCTAAATTATGATTTTTATTCAGCAGTTCCTGTTCAAATCTTAGTTTATCATTATAAAGGAAACTTGTACTTAGTTTATTTTATCAGCCTTTCCTGAACCGAACTTTATCAGCAGAGTGAAACATACCCTTAGCTGAAAATATACTATTGATTGTCTACTGAAATGTAGACAGACCGTATGACGATGTAACATCTTGCCTGATGGTCACGTGATCAGTCTTTGAAGAGCGAGTTTATGGCTTTTGCAGGCACCAACCCTTTTACCCATAACGTTACGGCTCATTTAAAATGTTTAACTCAGCTACAGACATGTGAAAAGCCTTTCCAAAAACATCCATGTCACATTCTTTGGAGTCGTAAACTATGCTTGAATAAAACATAACATGTGAGGAACATCTATGTGCATCAATGGGTCTCCTGAGAATATTTAATTGCGCTTAAAAAGCACAGAACAAGCTAAACGAAAAAGATGCCCGGAGGTAGAAAATACCTATGTTGTTAAAACCTATATACAATATGTATTAAACATATGCTTTTGTTGTTAAGACTGCTTATTAATAGTGGTAATACTTTAGTTAAGTTTAAAGGGTTCACAAGTCTCAAAGACCTATATTAATTTTATTTATTTATTTATTACTTTTCTTATTTTTACAAAGATTTCAATTCAATTCCTAGTAAATATGAGGCCAAAACTTGATATCACAAAAGAAATCATGTTGTCAAATGTTTTTAAAAATAGGGAATGCCAACTCCAAACAGGTCCACACACACACACACACACACACACACACACACACAGAGAGAGACAGACAGACAGAGGCACTATTCAGGAAGGTCAGCAGTTCAGGTAGGCATATGTAAGCTTTCAAACTTTTTTTTTTTTTCCACCCCAAAATCAGGTATTGTGCTTTTGAATAAGACTGATTGTTTTAAAGCATAAACTTCCTTTAAAGCTTGAATAAAAGGTTACCAAATGTAGTTTCATACCCATTGTGTTCTAACAAAGTCATTAATCGGTTCTCTTTTGCTTTATACGATTTACTTTTATTACTTCTACAAAGGATAATGCTACTTTTATAAGTCTGATAAATATGTGATGAATGCACGATGAAACGAGAATCGGGCTAACAATTAAGTTTGATGCGGTGTTTTTAAGTAAGGAATTTTATTTATTTACTTATTTAATTTTTTTAAATACATCTAAACCAGATAAAATATCATTGTTTCTTTTTGACAAACCTACATTTCAAATGATTTTTCCCCGAGGTGTTCAATATCCGAGTGGAACTGGTCTTATTTGGGGGTCTAAATAATGTGGGGGTCTACATGTAGCTTCTTAACCACACAAAGAAATCACATTTCACATTCATGCATCAAATTTTATTCAACTTTATATATGTATTTATTTTATTTTTATTATTATTTTTGTACGAGTACCATGGTTTCGTGTCTTTCTAATACTTTTTCTAATGCATCAGAATGTGGATGTTTTTTTTTTTTTTTTTTTTTTTTTTTTTTTTTTCACCATCCAACATCAAATTAAGGAGATGTATCAGCAGAGCTTGTTTCAGCTGTTTATTATTATTATTATTATTATCAATATTAGTGTGTTCTTGCATAGACATAGAGTAGATATAGAATAATCCTTATTGTCCATGCGGTTTTTCTTTTTAGCACAATTATCCATCTCCATATCCATACGATGAACCGTCAACATGAAAAATAAGTCGCTGTTTTACACTTACAACCGAAACATATCTAACCATTGCTCTGAAAGCAGCACATTCAATAAAGTTGATGTTGTATGCCCTCTTGAAAAGGCTACAGACACAAAAAAGAGGAATTTTTTTGCGTACACTATGTAACTCAAGAGACACAGTTTCTAAGAAAATTACCATACCAATACAGAAAATTCCGCTTGGGATATTTGGTTATATTTTTGTAAACGTTGTTTTAAATTACTTTTTTCCTTAAGCCGCTACATCTAGACCTCTTATTCATATAGCTGATGACGATGTTCACATTTTATTTGTAGTACTAATTTCTTTCAACGTTTCTGCTTGACATTAAAATGTAGGCCTGCCTGTACTTCACATCGGTGAGCACTACCGAGCATCTACCGAGTGCCCAGATTTTTCTGTTTTGTCCACATTTGGCAGATTTGGTAGATGGACTATGGCACACCTTGTTGTAATGTGATCACAATTAAGAACCATTATACTACCTCCCCTTGAAAAGGTTACAGACGTAGTTTTTATGCAGGGAACATGTTGATTTTTGATGGCCTACCCCAATAGCTGATACCGCTCTATACTTTTTTCATTGTTTGTTTTTAGATGAAGACTATTCTCAGAGTTTGGTCAATCATGCAGCGAGTGTTTGCAGGAAAACATGAACAAATACAGTATAAGATAATTAAATGAAAGTCAACAGAGTGTTTAAACTGAGATTGTACTTTAGAGCTTTTTCTGGTCCGTCTACAAAGCGGTCGCGAGGCACAAGGCCTCAATCTTACTATTTCACCGTTACATCTACTTCATTTAGAGCACATAAAGTTACCCATTACAAGCTGAAGATAACGTGGAAACGCTATATTCTTTGTACGCGTCTCCAAACATGACTTTAAATAAATCACTGTTGTTTTAAGCGAAAGCGATGATTCAGTCCGTTTTATTCAGTCGTTGTGTTTTAGGAGTCCGCCTTTCAGTTTTTTACAACCGCGGCTGCGCATTGTCATGTCTGATCTTCTTTTTTAAGAAAACATGCTGTCGGCATGTTATATTATCTCTTAAATTATTAGATCATTTATAATAATACAAGTTTGTGAGAACCTCTGATAGTTTTTAATTTTTCAAATCAATTTTCTAAAAAGAAATTGGCCGGAATACATGCGTAGACGGAAATAATGATCGAGAAACGGTCTCGTATCTTATATAAACTAGAATATTGTTAATAATATAACGTAAATGTCTCGAATGAAGAGGATGGGTTAAAGCGATATTTTATTAAATCAAGCAAATTCGCAGAAATATGGACGAAGAGCCCGCTAACATGACAGCAAAAACTAGTTTGCAAAGCGTAAGGCCTAACAATTACCGTTAGATGGGAAAATACAACAAGAGCGGTGAAACTGCGGTAAACAAATTCAAACAGAAAGAATGCGCAAAGTCATGGAATTGTTCTGGTATCAAAGCATAACCCTATGAAAAACTTTGCGGTTTATATCTAATGATGGTGTGGCAAGGCCTAGCGCCGTTAAACACACGGATAAAGTCAAGATATCTATCAATTTTAGGCGTACTTACCAGGGACCAGTCTGGTGTGTGAAAAAGTTAGAACAAGCATTTGTGTTTGTGTTGTTAGACCGTATTGTTCTTATTGTAAGACAGAATTTGTCTTAGTGACATTCAATGGAATATTTTATTAAAAGACAACGCAGAGGACTGATTGAGTAACGCTCTGTCAAGCGTTCGTCCGAGAAACCTGTAACTTTATCGTAATTATTTAAAAATACATGTAAGCATCATGCCTGACACTTTTGTAACTGACTAAATACTAATATTTAAGCTAAACAAACATTTGCAATTGTGAAAAATTAAGAGAATTAAGTCATGTTAAAAATTGCCGACAGCATGTTTTCTTAAAGAAGAAGATCAGACATGACAACGCGCAGCCGCGGTTGTAAAAAACTGAAAGGCGGACTCCTAAAACACAACGACTGAATAAAACGGACTGAATCATCGCTTTCGCTTAAAACAACAGTGATTTATTTAAAGTCATGTTTGGAGACGCGTACAAAGAATATAGCGTTTCCACGTTATCTTCAGCTTGTAATGCGTAACTTTATGTGCTCTAAATGAAGTAGATGTAACGGTGAAATAGTAAGATTGAGGCCTTGTGCCTCGCGACCGCTTTGTAGACGGACCAGAAAAAGCTCTAAAGTACAATCTCAGTTTAAACACTCTGTTGACTTTCATTTAATTATCTTATACTGTATTTGTTCATGTTTTCCTGCAAACACTCGCTGCATGATTGACCAAACTCTGAGAATAGTCTTCATCTAAAAACAAACAATGAAAAAAGTATAGAGCGGTATCAGCTATTGGGGTAGGCCATCAAAAATCAACATGTTCCCTGCATAAAAACTACGTCTGTAACCTTTTCAAGGGGAGGTAGTATAATGGTTCTTAATTGTGATCACATTACAACAAGGTGTGCCATAGTCCATCTACCAAATCTGCCAAATGTGGACAAAACAGAAAAATCTGGGCACTCGGTAGATGCTCGGTAGTGCTCACCGATGTGAAGTACAGGCAGGCCTACATTTTAATGTCAAGCAGAAACGTTGAAAGAAATTAGTACTACAAATAAAATGTGAACATCGTCATCAGCTATATGAATAAGAGGTCTAGATGTAGCGGCTTAAGGAAAAAAGTAATTTAAAACAACGTTTACAAAAATATAACCAAATATCCCAAGCGGAATTTTCTGTATTGGTATGGTAATTTTCTTAGAAACTGTGTCTCTTGAGTTACATAGTGTACGCAAAAAAATTCCTCTTTTTTGTGTCTGTAGCCTTTTCAAGAGGGCATACAACATCAACTTTACTGAATGTGCGGCTTTCAGAGCAATGGTTAGATATGTTTCGGTTGTAAGTGTAAAACAGCAACTTATTTTTCATGTTGACGGTTCATCGTATGGATATGGAGATGGATAATTGTGCTAAAAAGAAAAACCGCATGGACAATAAGGATTATTCTATATCTACTCTATGTCTATGCAAGAACACACTAATATTGATAATAATAATAATAATAATAATAAACAGCTGAAACAAGCTCTGCTGATACATCTCCTTAATTTGATGTTGGATGGTGAAAAAAAAAAAAAAAAAAAACAAACAAAAAAACATCCACATTCTGATGCATTAGAAAAAGTATTAGAAAGACACAAAACCATGGTACTCGTACAAAAATAATAATAAAAATAAAATAAATACATATATAAAGTTGAATAAAATTTGATGCATGAATGTGAAATGTGATTTCTTTGTGTGGTTAAGAAGCTACATGTAGACCCCCACATTATTTAGACCCCCAAATAAGACCAGTTCCACTCGGATATTGAACACCTCGGGGAAAAATCATTTGAAATGTAGGTTTGTCAAAAAGAAACAATGATATTTTATCTGGTTTAGATGTATTTAAAAAAATTAAATAAGTAAATAAATAAAATTCCTTACTTAAAAACACCGCATCAAACTTAATTGTTAGCTCGATTCTCGTTTCATCGTGCATTCATCACATATTTATCAGACTTATAAAAGTAGCATTATCCTTTGTAGAAGTAATAAAAGTAAATCGTATAAAGCAAAAGAGAACCGATTAATGACTTTGTTAGAACACAATGGGGATGAAACTACATTTGGTAACCTTTTATTCAAGCTTTAAAAGGAAGTTTATGCTTTAAAACAATCAGTCTTATTCAAAAGCACAATACCTGATTTTGGGGTGGAAAAAAAAAAAGTTTGAAAGCTTACATATGCCTACCTGAACTGCTGACCTTCCTGAATAGTGCCTCTGTCTGTCTGTCTCTGTGTGTGTGTGTGTGTGTGTGTGTGTGTGTGTGTGTGGACCTGTTTGGAGTTGGCATTCCCTATTTTTAAAAACATTTGACAACATGATTTCTTTTGTGATATCAAGTTTTGGCCTCATATTTACTAGGAATTGAATTGAAATCTTTGTAAAAATAAGAAAAGTAATAAATAAATAAATAAAATTAATATAGGTCTTTGAGACTTGTGAACCCTTTAAACTTAACTAAAGTATTACCACTATTAATAAGCAGTCTTAACAACAAAAGCATATGTTTAATACATATTGTATATAGGTTTTAACAACATAGGTATTTTCTACCTCCGGGCATCTTTTTCGTTTAGCTTGTTCTGTGCTTTTTAAGCGCAATTAAATATTCTCAGGAGACCCATTGATGCACATAGATGTTCCTCACATGTTATGTTTTATTCAAGCGTAGTTTACGACTCCAAAGAATGTGACATGGATGTTTTTGGAAAGGCTTTTCACATGTCTGTAGCTGACTTAAACATTTTAAATGAGCCGTAACGTTATGGGTAAAAGGGTTGGTGCCTGCAAAAGCCATAAACTCGCTCTTCAAAGACTGATCACGTGACCATCAGGCAAGATGTTACATCGTCATACGGTCTGTCTACATTTCAGTAGACAATCAATAGTATATTTTCAGCTAAGGGTATGTTTCACTCTGCTGATAAAGTTCGGTTCAGGAAAGGCTGATAAAATAAACTAAGTACAAGTTTCCTTTATAATGATAAACTAAGATTTGAACAGGTACTGCTGAATAAAAATCATAATTTAGGATAAATTTGCAAACAGATAAGTAAAATATTTTATTTAAAACCTTTAAGATTTCGTCTAAACAATCTTTTGAAAGATCTTATTTACACTCTTAAGATTATGCTTATTAATGCATTTATAAGATGAAGACGCACACTCTGGAAAAGGGTTAACAGAATAACATCTCAGATCATCTGGCCTGTAACTCGACCCTCACCCTCCCTTGTCTGTGAAGGTCTGAAGCAGACCCTCAGTTTCACATTGGAGATTACCACAAAGAGGATCTGCGAGTTTTGTTTATATTTAATAATGTTTATAACTTAAACATTTTTATTTTATTATTTATTTATTTATTTTATTGGAAACATTTAATTCGTAGAATGGACATTATTGCATAAAGATCCAGCATACCTCTAAGCACTCTGAAAAATGTAAGGCGTTTTTATATTGTCATCTAAAACTATAGTAGATGTTTATTTTATACAGCGTTATATATATATAATCCCAGTTTTATTTGCTACCATCTTCTCTAAAAGAAAAGAATGATGTGTTTTATAAGGTCAATAAATAATTGTTGAATACATGTTTAAATGTATGATAAATGTTTTGCTTTAGTAACATGTTTGTTACTATGACATATATAATTATTTATTACCATATTCTTTAAAATAGAGATAAGTCTCTCTTTAGCTTGAAATGTTTATGTATGTGCGTGCTTGTTTATATGATTTATCAGAACACAAATTTGTATAGTGACATAGGTATTACACTGATATAACAATGTAGATGTGGTTTATGATGAAATTGCTTGAGTCGTCATAATTCAGATTGCTTAAAAACAATATTTAATTTAAAAATGTAAGTGTGTTATGTGTTTTATAAGTTCAGTGAACTTAATTGTTGAAATATATGATTAAAATGTATGATAAATGATTTACTTTGCTTTAGTAACGTGTTTGTTACTATGATGTGTTTTATAAGTTCAATAAACTTAAATGTTGAATACTTGATTAAAATGAATGATGAATGATTTGCTTTAGTAACATGGTAGTAACATGCTCTCATATAATTATATATTTCCATATTCTTTAAAATAGAAATAAGTCTCTCTTTAGCTTGAAATGTTTGTGTGTGATTGTTTATATGATTTATCAGAACACAAATTTGTATAATGGCATGGGTATTACACTGATATAACAATGCAAATGTGGTTTATGATGAAATTTCTTGAGTCCTCAATTAAGATAGCTTGCAATCAATATTTTATCAAAAATGGATGTATAGGCAGAAATTTTTGTGTGATGGGTAGGTGTGCAGTTTGTACAGTAAATAAATAAATAAATAAATAAATTTAAAAATCATTATGTCTATGGAGTGTCCCCACAAACCAAATGCGTAGTAATATTTCAAATGTTTGACCTGAGCATAACTGCCTTTTGAAATATACTAAATGATGCTCATGAAAATATATATTAAAAAATTGTAGAAAGTTTACTGTGATGGGGAGGTTTAGGGGTCACAAACCCGATGTGTAGTAATACTCCAAATAATTGTCCCATGATCATAACAGCTTTTTACATTATATGAAATGATGTCTATGAAAATATAAAATGCGGAAAGTTTACTGTGATGGGTAGGTTTAGGGGGATGATACAGTATAAAATTCATTAAAATAATGTAAATATGAATATAAAAGTTTGTAAATATGATGTAGAAACTTTACTTTTCTGTGAAACTGCTTCGCAACAATTTGTTTTGTGAAAAAGCTATACAAATAAACGTGAATTGAATTTAAATATGTCTATGGAAATAAAACATTGATAAATAATGTTTATGGCCTTCAAACATGACAATGGCTTGCCCAGACATGTCGGTATTTATTTTTCCCCCTTTACTTATTTCGACGTTGCTGGTTCCTCATTACAAAATTTTTGTTACCTAAAACTAGAGTCAGTGTTTTGCTTTGTTTTATATCATGTGTGATCGCATAATTTATTTATATTCAATTCATTTAAAAGACGAGAATAGGACTCTGACGATTGAATGTGTGTCTGTGTGCTTGTTTAACCTACGGTGTGGGGGCAAGCGTCCTCTCAGAGAGAGAGGGAACATTTTATTGAGCCCATGAGTAAATTACTTATAAAGCGCATGAATTATTATTTATTTTCTAAGATGTAAAGCCTTCTGTGATGGGTTGTAACATGTATCTGTAGATAAAAACATCAGGATTCTGTGTAATATCACCATTTTAGATGTCTAAGCAAACGTGTGTGTGTGTGTGTGTGTGTGTGTGTGTGACAGAGAGAGAAAGAGACAGAGAGACAGAGAGGGAGAGAGAGAGTGAGAGAGCTTCTGTAACTGAAAAAAGATCATCAATTTCCAAATTACTAGCACATGGGTAAACATAAACAGACCCTGAAAGTCTGTGAAATAAACACACCCAGCATTAAATTCAAAGAGTAAAGGCTGAGTATTATTTAAAATAGAGGCAATTTTAACTATATAATTAAAAGCATTTTGAAGTCCGGACTGGGGTTCGATACGTGATCGAAACGAGCTTCTGCACCTCTCCATGACCGCATTAACCACTGAACCATCGTGCTGCGGTATTGTCAGCGAAATATGACAACAATGTATATTTTTTAACCATTTTATCCGTTATGCTAAACATTTTTTACCCCTTCTCATTGATAGTCATGTTACCTATTTTGTTTAAATTCTTTTTATACAACCAACAGAATATATGTGCGAGCGCAACTGTGTGTCTTAAAACTGATCTCTTAATTTCCTTTACTTTTTTAATATTGCTTGATCATTATTGTTTTTCTCACACTCCCATAGAGAAAGAGAGGGAGAGAGGGAGAGAGAGAAAGGGAGCGCGCCTTGGAACGCAACCTGACACTCGCACCTCAGATGGGAGGGGGGCACGCGCCACAGATGCTCCTATGAGGAAAATTCAAAAACGCACCATAAAAAATCTTCAAAAACATTGGTTTTCCACCGGATAACAATATATCTCGTACCCGGATGACATGGGAGTTTCACGCTTGCCCGATTTCCGCATCTGAAACTCGTTATGAGATCAAAGGTCACATATGGATATTATTATTATTATTAATAATAATATTATTATGAGGTCACGAAAGGTCAAAGCCATAAATCACGATGGCATTTGCCATAGGATAGGGACTACTTAGCCTACAAGACTGATTACTCAAAAGTCTTATTCAGAACTATTCAGTATGGGTTTTATGGCCTGATTTCAGCTACATTTATTTCCCAAAATTTACTAACAACGCATAACCTTTGTTTTTTGGTTTTTTAAAAAAATGTAAACGTACATCCATCTTGCTCAAATATTATTGTAGCACAGTTACTGCTGTTTTTTACAGAGTGTAAACAGAATCTATGGTTATTTACATTTAGAGTAAATAGCGTCTGTCGCTAAGAAAATGTTATTTTCACTACGCAGTAACTTGAGTAGTTTTTCAGCAAACTACTTTTTTACTCTTACTTGAGTCATATTATTTTAATACGTTTACTTGTACTCAAGTAAATTATTCTTTAAGTAGCAATACTTTTACTAAAATACAATTTTTAGTACTCTTTCCACCACTGTTAATCACTAGACTTTGATTGATTAATCAGCTTTTGCAATTAGTCAAAATATTGAGCTATATACACTCACTGGCCACTTTATTAGGTACACCTTGCTAGTACCGGGTTGGACCCCCTTTTGCCTTCAGAACTGCCTACATTCTTCATGCCATAGATTCAACAAGGTGTTGGAAACATTCCTCAGAGATTTAGGTCCATATTGACATGATAGCATCACACAGTTGCTGCAGATTTGTCGGCTGCACATCCATGATGCGAATCTCCCGTTCTACCACATCTCAAAGGTGCTCTATTGGATTGAGATCTGTTGACTGTGGAGGCCATTTGAGTAAAGTGAACTCATTGTCATGTTCAAGAAACCAGTCTGAGATAATTTAAGCTTTGTGATTTGGTGCATTATCCTGCTGGAAGTAGCCATCAGAAGATGGGTACACTGTAGTCATAAAGGGATGGACATGGTCAGCAACAATACTCAGGTAGGCTGTGGCGTTTAAACAATGCTCAATTGGTACTAAGGGGCCCAAAGTGTGCCAAGAAAATATCCCCCACACCATTACACCACCACCACCAGCCTGAACCGTTGAGACAAGGCAGGATGGATCCATGCTTTCATGTTCTTTACACCAAATTCTGACCCTACCATCTCAATGTTGCAGCAGAAATCGAGACTCATCAAACCAGGCAACGTTTTTCCAATCTTCTATTGTCCAGTTTTGGTGAGTCTGTGCGAATTGTAGCCTCCGTTTCCTGTTCTTAGCTGACATGAGCTGCACCCGGTGTGGTCTTCTGCTGCTGTAGCCTATCTGCTTCAGGGTTCAACGTGTTGTACACTCAGAGATGGTATTCTGCATACCTTGGTTGTAACGAGTGGTTATTTGAGTTACTGTTGCCTTTCTATCATCTCTAACCAGTCTGCCTTTTCTCATCTGACCTCTGACATCAACAAGGCATTTTCGTCCACACAACTGCCGCTCACTGGATATTTCCTCTTTTACGGACCATTCTCTGTAAACCCTAGAGATGGTTGTGCGTGAAAATCCCAGTAGTTCAGCAGTTTTTGAAATACTCAGACCAGCCCGTCTGGCACCAACAACCATTCCACGTTCAAAGTCACTTAAATCCCCTTTCTTCCCCATTCTGATGCTCGGTTTGAACTTCAAGTCGTCTTCAGCACATCTAGATGCCTAAATGCATTGAGTTGCTGCCATGTGATTGGCTGATTAGCAATTTGTGTTACCAAGCAATTGAACAGGTGTACCTAATAAAGTGGCCGGTGAGTATATATTGTAGGATCAGAACGAGTCAGACAAAGTTAAGATTCGATCCGAACATTGAAACATGAGGAGCTGAAATTCCAGAGAGGATCCCAATGCTGCAACAGGATGTTCGTCATAAATCAGATTCCTAGCTCCAGCCCTCTGAAGAAGGCAAACCAACAAGCCTCTTTCACAGAACAGCTTGCAACATTCAAACAAAAGAACATTTATTGATAATTCCAATTCAGGAAGGAGACGATCAAATTTGGAGCAAGTAATCAGGACTGATGGTCAAAGATATGGCTGTCACTTGTAAATCTGTGATCGAAATCACGAGCTAGAGACTTCATTGGGTGGGTCACCCCAGCTCTCCACATAGAAGACAGACGGAGACTGAAATTCCTTAAGAGACCTTTTAACCTCTCTAGTCTTCAGAGAACATGTCCTTATGTTCACAGAACGGTACAGAAACTGCCTTTTCACATATAGATGCACCAAAATCATCTTAAAAGGACTTATCATGTTTATGCATAACCCCATATCATGTATGTAACCCACACGATTAACCATCATGTTTTAATCACATATGATGTATGTCTTTTAATAACTAGGGAATAGTTTTAAGAGTTAATATTCATGTTTGGTATGTATGAGTTTGAAAAATCATGCTTTAAATGTTTCTTCCAATCAATTCTTTGTCAAATGTACCACAGTCTTGTTAGAGAAATCATGTCCAAAATTGTACTCTGTAAGAGCGGGAACATTTGGACCATATGACTGATAAGATAACATGTTAGATTTATGAATGGGGAGGAGAAACATACAACACCACGAGCCAAGATCATTTCTAATTGGTCAAGACGTCTAGATAGGATGGTCTAGAAGCTGAGTTTAAATACTCAGGACAGCTCTTCCTCTTGGCTCTCTTCCTCTGCTTCTCTTCTTCTTCTCTTTTGCCACCGCGTTTTGACGCTGCTCTTTGAGCGTGCTCTGGCCTACGTGCCAGCTGCCAACACAATGAGAAGAAAAACCACCTAGTCTCGTTAAATGCTTTCTTTCTTTTATTTTAATTTCTTGTCTTTCCGTGAGAGTTTTGTTAAGTTAAGTTTGCCGCAAAGTCCAGCTTCGACTGCACCCGCCCAAACTTCAACCAGACCAACTCCGCATCAAGGGCCAACGCCCAAGACTTTACTACGAAAGACCACTGAACTCAGCCAATCAGCAACCTCGGGAAACCCCTTTCTCCAAAGAGGACAAGGACACAAGGGAATTCCTTAAGGCAACACAAGCAAGTACAACCTCCAGACTTTTGCTGAGTCGGTGCAGTTTAATATAAATTTTAGCCTCATTGAGAAACTCAATGCGAGGGTCAAATGATTGATGGTTCAGGTCTATAGGCAATTGCACATATTGCTGTAAACTTAGGATTTCACATTTTCATTCTGTAAACTCATCCTTTCCTCTCTTTCTGCAACGTGTGAATGCGTGAATGCGTGTGTTCATGTGTTAGATTAGATTAGTTTACATGTCTTAGGTTTATATAAATAAAGTCTTATTTATATTGAAAAGAGAAGTATCTTGTGTTTTGTGCTTACAAGTTAATGTCTTAAACTGCCGATCTTGTTACTGTGCTATTTAATAGTGTTTTCACTATATTTTGGATTTTAATATCCAGTGCAGAGTTGATGTTATACGGCTCGTTCAGTGAATCGCTGCTGATTCAGAGATCCGCCGTGAAACAGTGACTCTGTTCAAATTCCCTATACAATCATAAATGATTTCCTTTGAGCTAAATTGACTTGTTTCCCTTATATATTACTTATATATTTACAATTTCTACAATATTTTAACAAATAAATAAAGGTAATCACTTCAGCTTTTGAAAACCATATTATGTAAATACAATTAATTTATACAAATAAATATATTTGGCAGACAAAATGAAATGACAGACAGAAAAACTCTTATTCACCATTTAATTAGCTATATGAAAAAATAACTGAATGACATCATTCTGCCTAACATCTTTTGTAAGTCATATGGATAAGAAACAAAATAAAGATAAGTGATAAGACCTCTGCAAACTGATCTATCACTTTAATTAAATAATTTCCCCCACTTTTTTGCATCATTAGCCCCCCAAAAAAGCATGTCTTAAAGCAGGTAATTTGTGCTGTTCTTGGTAGATTGCACTGGTCATTATGGAAATGATCTGGCTGCATCTGTGTTTTTTAATGTGCACATTGTCAGTAAATCACACGCAGAATTTTCCCCTCCTATCTGCGTTTTTATGGAATTGCACTCTAACGCTAATTGGCCCTGTTTAGTAAATCTGGCCCTAAATAAATAAATGTAAGTGACTGGACTTTAACGGAGTATCGAACTGCAGAGCTGGTGAAAGGTGAAAACATGCACATTGCTGTAATCAGGGGTGTATTCCAGAAAGCAAGGTTAACTTACCATCTGCTGAACCCTGAACTCTCGGTTGATTAACCCAAACCTTGCTTACTCGAGGTATGCTGGTTCCAAAAACGCGTCCAGGAATAAGTTCATGCAACCCAGAATAAGTTCCTGGTTAACACGCAAGACATTCTCAACAGAGCGATGAATCGACGAGTCACAATGGAAACGGACGCCAAGAAAAAGTGCACCATACTACTCCTTTCTTCTTCTTCTGTTCAAAGGCCATTTACATACTTGGTTCATATGGCCACCTAACTGGTGGTTGTGCAATCATTTTTCTTTTTTTCTGTTTAATTCTTTACTCTTTAATCCTTGAGAATAAGAATTATATTGTTTGTTTGATGCTAATAATATAATAGATCATATCTGGGCCCGTATTCATGAAAAATCTTAGTGCTAAGAATTGCTCCTAGTAACAAAATACTGTTTTCTTTCGGTACACATGCATACAGAACCGAAAGACCCGAAACGGTTCGGTACGAATACCGTTACACCCCTAGTATATAGTATATAAATATAGTAACCATATTATAATATAATAATATTACCTTATATATTACTTATATTAGTGCTTTATAATTAACATATCATACAACCATACACACACACATACACATACACATATATACACATATATATATATATATATATATATATATATATATATATATATAGTAGTCAACATTTGAAGTGGATCAAAACCTTTCATCAAAGTTGTCCTAAAACAAAATCAATACCCGTTCTTGTCTTAGGAGAACTTTGATGAACTTTTTTGATCCACTTCAAATGTTGACCACTGTATATCCATCTATCTATCTATCTATCTATCTATCTATCTATCTATCTATCTATCTATCTATAACTATATTGTAATAATATATAATATTGTGCACAATCTGTCATGCCCACTGGACTCTGGTCAGTAGGTCACACATGCTCTGATAGCACTGAAGTAAGCTAACCCTGAAACATAACCTACTCCAGAGCAGGTTATGTTCAGAGAGTAAGTTGCTATGGCTACTTACTCTGAAAGTTACCTCCGTTTTTGGAACCAAAAGCTGAGTTTATCCGCTTACTTACCTTAAACATACCCGGGTATGTCACATAACCTGCTTTCTGGAATATCCTCCCAGATGTGTTTTTAACTGCTGCTTTCACACCGCTGTCAGTTTTTGTTGCGTTTATTATGTTAACACGTTTAACACATTTAGCAGTTATTTTTATGCAATTTATTATTTCATTACAAAATTAGAGGTATAGTCTCTCTCTCTCTCACACACAATTATTAAAATATAAATCAATATGAATCACGAACCTCAGTATGTTGAGTTGATTTGGACTCTTCAGTCCAGCAGAGAGCAACTTCACTCCTGAATCCTGCAGGTCATTGTTACTCAGGTCCAGCTCTCTCAGGTGTGAAAGGTTTGAACTCAGAGCTGATGCCAGAGCAGCACAACCTTCCTCTTTCACCAAACAGCCAGATAATCTACAACAACAACAGTAATAATGTTAGTGTACTTAATTTTAGAGATGCTTTAGATCTTATTTCTGGCATTTGGGAACAGCAGTAGGAATGTGGGGTGTGTCATGGTGTGTGTGTGTTTGTGCGTGTGCACCTTTACTTAACCTTATTTTGGGAACAAATACAGTGCCCTCCACTAATATTGACACCCTTGGTAAATATGAGTATAGGCGGCTGTGAAAATAATGCTGGCCACAATTATTGGCAACCCTAGAAATTCTTACGAGTAAAATATCTCTGAAGTATATTCCCATTCATATTTACATTTCTTAGCACACCAGGGTGACTAGGAGCATGACATTGTCCAACCATGACTTCTTGTTCCACAGGATTATAAATATGAGGAACACAAAGGCCAAATTCCCTTAATCATCCATCACAAGGAGTAAAACCATAGAATATAGTTCTGATGGACCAAACACCAATGACTTGTACATATGGGTACAGTCATTTTAGACACTTCCAAAACTGTTGCAATAGAGATGGAAATACAATTTTTAAACACATGAATTATGTTTCCATCTTTGTTGCCACAGTTTTGGAAGTGCCTTTTTGTGTTCTAAAGAAGGGGGTGTCCCAATACGTTTGCCCATATATTGTATGTACAAGTCATTGGTGTTTGATAAAGAGTTTCTGGCTCAAGGTCTGCATTTAAAGTCACACCAGAGGTGTTCAGCTTGGATTAGGACTTGGCTTTCTGCAGACCAGTCAAGTTCTTCCACACTGACTAAATCAATCATTTCTTTTTGAACCTTGCCTTATACACAGAGGCATTGTCATGTTAGAATAGAAAAGGGTCCTGTCCAAACTGTTGCTTTAAAATTAGATGCACACAATTCCCTAGAATATCATTATATGCTTAAACATTAAGGTTTGTACTCATGGAAATTACTAAAGTAGTCAAACCTGTTCATTAGAAGGGGGTGACCCAATACTTTTGGCAATATAGTGTATATACAGAGCTGGGTAGTAACTGATTACATGTAATCTGGATTATGTAATCAGATTCCAAAAATTAAGTACTTGCAATTAGATTAAATTACATTTTAAAATACTCGTAATCAGACTACAGTTACTTTTTAATGGATTACATGATTACATATTATTTGCACAATAGCAATAAATTATTCACAACTTTTAGATTTTCCCTAATTCCGCTTTTTCATCCTTTAAATTATCCTTTCAAAAATAGTCTACCACTTATATACACCGCTTATATATATATATATATATATATATATATATATATATATATATATAAATACAACAGTGCAGAATATAAACAAATTTCAATTTCTACCTAAAGCTTTTGGATCCAACTGTCAGGGTTCGTACACTTTTTTACCAATAAATTTCCATGACTTTTGAGACAATATTCATGACCTGATGTTCCATTATTTTACAATAAGAATAAAAATCTGTTCAAATTATCATAGCATATGCTAACTAAAAGTAATGACTATTAATGCTATTGTTTGCTTTCTTGTTTTAGTAATAAATAAAAGCTGCAACTGCACCAAACGTGAAGGTCCTTGCACACTGAGTCCGAAATTTTCGTATGCGTTTTTTCATTTTTTTTCCGTATTCGTTATCCTTTCCTATCAAAATGCATGCTACGGATGTGAAAACGCAGAAAATCGAACCTGATCAGAATTGTTTTTATGACTGACGAAAGTTTCGGAGGCAGTGTGTAAACGTGATTGACACAAGGTTTTTTTTTTTTCTCCATTCTGTCACCGATGGAGTTTTGGTTCCTTGCCGCTGTCGCCTCTGGATTGCTTAGTTGTGGACACTTAATTTCCAGCGATATCGTCGACTTGATTGCACAGATAGCCTACTATTTAAACTGAACTGAGCTGGACAATGACATCACTGAATTCAATAATGAAATGCCTTTAACTGAAAATTGAGTGTTTATTCTTGTCATTTTACATTGACACTATTTTCCTATTTTGATATCGGAAAGTTGCTTTGACACAATCTGTATTGTTAAAAGCGCTATATAAATAAAGGTGACTTGACAACGTGAGGTCATATTTATTTATTTATTTTTTTCCGTGCGAAAATTTCGGACCAGTGTGCAATGACCTTTACTCCACACAGAGAACATATCGCATCACCGAATATTATCATTTATTTAACTCCGTTAAATGCAGGACCTGAATTTAGTTTTGGAAACTTCTCTTTCGCAACTGTTTACATTCACTTAAGAAAAAACAACAATGCTTATGAGGATACTCATTTTAACGCCATTTTGTGTGTATTTTTGCCGCTGAAACGCAACAAGCTGCGCAAATTAAGCCACTTAATTTTGTTTAGAGCCCTGTATTTCAGAGTTTCGATTCATTTTTGTGACGAAGAAAGCGCATCCTGTTTGTTTTCTAAAAAAAAAAAAAAAACAACGTATGCTGATATTGTGAGTGCACACAAATAAAAGTAGACCCTTAACAGTCCCGAATAATGTATTACTCTTATCTTTACGAGCAAAAATGACGGTTGTTTCTACTGTTATAAGAAAAAAAAGCAAGCGATTGCTCTGGCGACTCCCAAGCCCTGCAGAGCGCGCTTTAGCTTCCACTCTCCGCACAAACAACTGGATACGCGCCTAGCACAAACGTAAACTAACATTGTGATATGCATTTTTAAGTATTTTATATATAGATTTTATTTGAGTCAAGTGGTGCTGATTTTAGAAGGTTAAATTGTTCAAACATATAGGCTAACACTATCTGCAGCTGGCCACTTGGTTGTTAGGCTACTTTAAAAACAAAAACTTGAATTTAACAAACAAAAAAAATGTTCCAAACATATTTCTAAATTAACTTAATAAAGAAACGAAAATAAATAACCACTTTGCCATTAAAAACGAAACTGAACTATTTTAATGGCTTCAACAGCAGCTGTGTAATTGGGAAGAGAGAGAGAGAAAAGAGACACGGGCTCCAGTCTGACTCGGGCCAGTAATTCTGATAAGCTGTTGGACAAGGGCCTGACTGGGGCATATGTTTGAGGTCCGCACAGGGTTCTACTGAGCTTGTTTGGTACCAAACTCAATTTGGTACTCGCAAGGCGGCTTTATACGCGCGCCCTTTGGACGTGACTAAGCGCACAGGAAACCACCTTTGGAGCGCGCGAAGACCGAATGGCTTTAAAAGACGTTCAAAAAAATAATACATTTTTGTGACAATGCAACAATGACCCGATTAGGCAAGTGACAATTCTGTCAACTGTACCAAAACGTGAGCGAAAGGCTTGTATCGCAGCGTGCAGCAGCTCTTTAGTGCAGACGAGATGCTCTGATGTGAAGCCGTTTTAAGATAAAGTCAAAGAAAGAAGACGAGGTACAGCTGAATCACTCACGCTGTTTTCAAATGACTGATCTGATATTCTGTGTGGATTTATTTACTCATCAAACCTACATGCTATAGGCTATTGAATAAATGTGTGAAAATCCATTTTAAAGTCAAAAGCGGTGGGAATTAGTTAAACTATGTGATATATGCGTAATCCCGCACCGAAATTCAGGACCTGATTAAACAATTATATTATACAGAGATTTGTGAAATAGATTTCCATGACTTTTCCAAAACTTTCTGGGTTAATTTATTTTTCCAAAACTTTTCCAGGCCTGGAAATTGCTGTTTTAAAATTCCATGACTTTTCCAGGTTTTTCATGACCGTACGAACCCTGAACTGTAGAGAACAGGTAGATTTGTAGTAGGCTAATGAAGGGAAAAACAGAACCGTTTCCCAAAATGTTTTCCTCTTAAACTTGCTTGAGAGGGTGTCTGTAATTATTAACATCAGAAAATGAATCAGTGTGAAACACAAACCTCAGTATGTTGAGTTGACAGTTTGGCCTCTTCAGTCCAGCAGCGAGCAGTTTCCCTCCTGAATCCTGCAGATGATTGTTACTCAGATCCAGCTCTCTCAGGTGTGAAAGGTTTGAACTCAGAGCTGATGTCAGAGCAGCACAACCTTCCTCTTTCACCAAACAGCCAGATAACCTACAACAACAGTAATAATGTTAGTGTGCTTCATTTTAGAGATGCTTTAGATCTTATTTCTGGCATTTGGGAACAGCAGCATGAATGTGGGGTGTGTGATTATTGTAATATAAATGTAGATTTAAACTAATTAAATTAATCGATTAATTTCAGAAAAAAAAAGTGTGTTTAATGAGTTTTTTTTTTTTTATCGATTGAAAGCACATACACACATATATACATTATATATATATATATATATATGACGATAACCGTGATATTCAAATCATGAAATATCGACATTGTGTTAATTTAGGGTGTGACGATATACCGGTTTTGGCGATAACAATGATATTTAAAATGAACAGGACCCTTATGTTAACATAACACGTAAATTCTCCAGCGCTAGTGCCTGGTTGATCTCCCAGGTGGCAGTATTGCGCCTTAACGCTGAGACCTGCTGTCAAACAAGAATTATGTCGTCTGAGCGGGAGAGTGAGAGGCTTTGTCCGCATCCGAAAAAAGTAAGCTCGCCAGTATGGGAGCTTTTTGGCTTCAGAGAAAATAGCTCCTTAGACAACCCAGTCTGCAGAATCTGTCGGGCTGTGGTCAGTGCAAAGGGGGGCAACACCACCAACCTTTTTACCCACCTCCGTGTCCATCACCCCACGGATTACACCCTTTTACAGAGAGTAAATTGCGATTATTTTACTAATCATGAAATGGGAAACGTTACATTAACCTGTTAACAGCGGTTTTCTATTTTTAATTTTTTTTTTTGTTTGTTTTTATATTTAAATAAAGGGTGATTCTTTTAAGTTTGTCGCAGTGCCATGAACGTAATGCCTCATCTATGCTGGCGCCGGCGCAACCATAGTTTAAAAAGCTTAAAATAGGGGTATGTAAGTTAACAGGTTAAAGTATCAGTTTTGATGTTAATATTTATTCATCAAACTGTTGATCTTGACCGTATTTTCTCTCTTGTAATTGCATAGGGAGCTTCAAAGAAGACCGAGAAACTAGGGCTGCAACAACTAATCGATAAAATCGATTATTATCCATAATGAAAATCATCGACAACGATTCTCATTATCGATTAGTCGGGTCTGCCCACAGTGCACGTCCAACTTCAGCCGGTCGCAGCCGGTGATCCAAGCTGCCCAAAACATGAGCATTCTTTATTTTAAGCTTTAAGTTAATGCATTAGCATAATGGCTTGCTTCTGTCAGGGGCTTTGACAGATGCGTGTGCATCCTCAGCGCAAACACGTTCAGTTTACGGTCATATCCTTAAATGTAAATGTCACAAATTCATGCGAGCATTTCCATTTTTGCATAAAGTTCTGCCCTGACAGTCTGTGTTAAGTTTAAATCTTTACTGAATGAGCGCGAGAACGCGCGTCAGAGAGGGATTAATATTCAGCCCAAAAACATTCATTGTGCTGAAATATCGGTTGTTGAACATTAAATTAAGGTTTAAAAGTCAACATGTAGTGTACGTATTTTATGAGAGTAGGAACTGTAAAGGGATAACTGCATATAGTTGTCTGAATATAAATATCAGATGCTTCATAGCCGTCTTTTACAGGATAAAGAAATTACAGTAAACGTGACTGTGATCAAAAAGTTGGTTAACACTGAGTTTGTGTTTTTATTCGTCTTGAATTGGTGAGTTCCTGGCTTAAAATCTACCCTCGTCGAACACTGTTTAAGGTGTTTATTTGACCATGTAAGTTGCCGTTTTATTAAGTATTGTCTGTAGAAGAACGTTTAACAAAACTAAGTTCTATGTTTTTGGAGGGGTGCTGCAGGCCTGGCTTTTTTATGGACGCAAACATGAGAAATATCACCAAACAAACACTTTATCAGGACAAAAACGTCACTCAGTTTAATCATTTATAAGTGAAGCTTGCTTGGTTGGTTTAAAAAGTTTATTTTACGAGTTAGATGTAGCAGCGTTTGTGTGTGTGCTTTAGTTTTTTTTTATATTGGTGTCATCCAGAAGACATACTATGGCAAACACTTGGAAAAACACCTAGCTTGGTTAAAAAAGTACACAGACTGTCTGTGATTATCCTAATAGTGAGAGTGTTTCATTCCGAAGAAATGCTGGTTCAAGTGGAGTGTAAAGGGAACCCGAAATGGATCCGAATACCAGTGAAAAATGACTGTTTGGACTTCTGTGAATTCATTAAAGAAGGTAAGTTTTCACATATAGAGTAATTTTAAGTTCATTATCACAGTGTTATTCACTTTGAAATCAATGATTCTTATTCATATTAAAAAGTCTTAATATATATTATAATAATTTTTGCATTAGACAGTGTATTATAAATGGACTTAATCCCAAATAATATTCTGATCACACAAAAGTGGTGTTTTATTTTTTTAGCATATAGTAATGTTAACAAATTTTTGTATCTTTCAATACATTTGACTGTAAATTTATCCTACTGATCTGAATAGTTATTTTATATTAGATTAAAAAAAAAAAATGTATTACTTGAATTTGAAAATAATACCAAGCGATTAAAATGCTGTAATTTCAGTATGTTTGAACATGTAATTGAATTGTATTTGTTTCTACCTCTAAGCTTCTGCCAAGTTCAACTTGCCGCATGGAGCCAATGTGGTTCTTAAAGACTCTGCAGGAGTTGATGTTGATGCTGATATTTTTGATGAACTTGTGAGAACATCGAAGGTGTCCTTCCAAATTTGGGATGGTGATAAATCAGGTAAGAAACTGCTGCCTTGTTCAAAAATGTATAATTTAGTTTGTATTCTTTCTTCACAATACATGATGATAGCGTCTGTCTTTTTAATGTTCATATTGTCTTGTGTGCTGTATGTGATTCTAAGATAATGTTCCGCAAGCTGAGACCGATTTCTCTGAGCCCTCATGCCCTGAGCTGTCATTTTCATCAGTTGAATCAGAAAGTTCAGATTCCACAGTGATTCCACAATCTTCAAATGCACGCAGAAAGCGATTCTTAGAAGAACCTTCTGACTGCAATGTGTCAAAAGATGTCAGTTATTTTTCCTCTTTTGCTTAAGTTTTGTCCTTGAATGATATAATTTTTGATACCGTATCAAAAATCTTACCAACATTAGTATATCAAAAACTGGTTTATTTGCATTCAACCTCTTTATTTTATATATATATATATATATATATATATATATATATATATATATATATATATATATATATATATATATATATTTTTTTTTTTTTTTTTTTTTTTTTTTTTTTTTTTTTTGTTTTTTTGTTTTTTTTTAAAGCGAGTACATGCAGCGCTGCACTCAAAACCAGGAGGCTCTGATATATTGAAGGAGTACGAACAAACGAAGAGCCTGTCTGACAAGACACGAAAGAAGCTGGTAAACATCCTTGTGGCTGATATGGTAGAGAAGTATGGGTAAGTGACCAATAAAATAATCACCAATCAAGTTTAAATATTGCACTGGTATTTGATCACAGTTACATTTTATATGTAATGTTAATGTCTTTATTTATTTTTTTGTCATGCTGTGGTGTAGGAGGATTCCACCAGTCAGTATCCATGTTAGCTATGCTCTTGGAATCATTACTCTATTCCCTAATTTGAAGGATAAGTGCTCACCGACTGGTTATGTAAGTATACAGTACATTGAGACTGTACACTCTCTCTTTATTTCAGCACATATCAAATGCATGAGTCAAATTATTTATTATACTGAGATTTATCTCAGATGGAATCTTTTTTTTTTGCCATTTTCTTCTAGAAAAATCTGCAGAATTCTGTGGAAGGAATGTAAACCTTGTCAAATGTGTAAAGCTTAGAATACTGTTATTGGTAGTTGTAAGTACCATAAAATAAGTTTAAATATTTTATAGTTTGGGTAGTGCATTGTGTCTAGTGGGTCATGCACAGAACTTCTGTAAACAATATATTATTCTGCAAAATTGTGTGCATGCGATACTGCCTGGGCCTGATACATTGATGCTGACTTATTGATGCTAAACGTTTGTTTGACAGGAACAGTACTATGATCCACGCAGTGGCCAGGGTTACATTGCCTACAGATTGAAAACTGTTCAGCGCAACTCCGTAAATAATTTGAAGGGGGCATCAAAGGTGGTTTACCAAGATGGTCCTAAGACTTTGCGCAAGACATCCTCAACAACTGAGCAGCTGTCAGGTGACGAATGCACAGAAGCTATATCCATGATGAAGCATTCAACGGACGCACCAGTTATTAAGGATAAAATGAAGACAACATTCAAGACATTCATGATCCAGACAAATCTTCACTCATTCTTGATTACTTTCCCCGATTTTTGGATACACCAGGCTTGGTAAGAAATATTGAAATTTTGATGTTAATTGTATATGTAATTGTAATGTTTGTTATTGACATGGTTTCTCTGTGTGATAGATTGACCAAGACTTTACTATGCTTTTTGGAGATGACATCTCAAGCAAGTTTATTGCGAAATGGTCAACATTCTACAAGCCAAGAATAATTGCTGACTACAAAAACCTGCAACCTGGTGCCCGTTGATGACCTTCTGTCTGCTCTGGAGGAGTCTGATTATGGTGAGTATAAATGTTTTTTGTTTTGCTTTTTAAACTGGTTAAAACTGAACATGGTTTAACTGTATACTCTATTCTGCTAGGATGGGACAGTGATGTGGCAGCTATTCTCCTGCTCGTTCATCTCTTACCTCCAACTGTAAAAGGAAGGAAGACTGGGAAAATCAGTGCAACTGAAGCGGCTGATCATGTTGTAAAGTTCATAAAGGTAAAATAAAGTTGTTAGATTTACTCAGTCTTGTCCACAGTTGGTGTAATCTGTAGGTGTATCTGCGTAGTCATCATATACAGGTTCAAAAATATAGTACTGGGCAGAAAACTTCATCTCTTCACATCTCACATTAAAATCTTCTTACATTCTTTTTCTACAATTCAAGGGTGAAAAAGCTTTCATTAACACATTACAATAAGATTTTATTTGTTACTAATGTAATGTAGATACACTGAACATTACTTGCACTGCATTTGTTAATTTTGGTTAATGTAGATCTCAACATAATACATTTTAAAAATGTTATTTGTTTGTGTACGTTTCTCCATATGTCACACCTCTGAGGATGAGAATTTTATTAATTAATTTAATTTGAACCTGAAAGATCTGTCAGCTGTTATACAAAACACTGTTTAAAATCTCTCATTATATGCTCTTAGGTGGGGACGAGCATCAAGACATTTCTTGAGCGAGTTGGATCTACACAGCCCTTCCTCCTCTGTGTTAGAGAAAAGACGAGTAGCATTCAGAAGTTTTACATCATCCTGGACCAGAAGGCCATTCCCTGCATGACGCAGACAGCTGTCGCAGCCTTTGATGAACTCTTTAAGGCGCACTTTGTCTTTGCTGTGTCGTATTGTGCCTTGTGCAACTTCTACACGTTCATTCAAACAACGGTTTATGGCATTGATGTGGGCACTGCCAAGGAAAGTCCAAGGGTCAAGGAAATCCGAGTGAGAATTCAGAACACCGAGGTTTGACTCCCCCCAGCATCTTGCTGAAATGTTCCCATGCTTCCTTTGCAAGGTACACCACAGAAGTTGTTCAAGTTTGTTTCAGCATCTGAAGTTTGCACCACTGTTTGGCCTTAAGAGAAGTTGTCCACTCAATTCATTACAGTTTTTTCATTCTTCAGAGAATTATGCTGTTGACATTATGCACGATTTGCTTGAAGGGGTTGTGCAGTACAAGTTAAAGCTGCTTTTTCAGTACTTGGTTAAAGACTGCATTTCATTAGACACACTTTCGGAAAGGATTCAGAGCTTCAACTGTGGATACAGTGAAAGAAAGAACAGACCAAGTGGAGTTAAAATTGATGATGGCAGCAAGGACCTTGGCCTCAACGCTATTCAGTCATGGTGCCTTCTGCGCAATACCCCCTTGATCTTTGGAGATCTAGTTAACACGGACAGTGGTTACTGGAATTTGATACTACTTTTGATTCAGATAGTGAACATTGTATTCTCGCCAGTTGTAACACAGGGTATGACTTTTTTTTTTGAAGCATTTAATTTCTGATCATCATAAACTTTTTAAGTCCATGTTTCCTGAAAGAAGATTGATTCCAAAGCACCATCTAATGATCCATTATCCTAGATGCATTAGGAAAGTGGGTCCACTTATACACATGTGGTGCATGAGGTACGAAGGGAAGCATAACTTTTTTTTTTTAAGAAGTCTGTGAAGAACTTTAAGAACATAACCAAAACATTGGCCAAGAAACATCAACATCAGTTGGCTTTTCATTGGGAGAGTTTTTATTTTAAAAGAATTCTGTTTGGTCCTTTTAATGAAGTCTCTACTTGCACTCTGGAGGGTAATGAGCTTTTAACTGAAACTTGGAATGTACCCACTGTCTCCACTACAACCTGGGTAAAAAACTATGGAACTGAATACCAAGTTGGAATGTATGTTTGCTCTGCTGTTGAAAATGAAATGCCAGTTTTTAATAAGATTATCAGCATTATTGTAAAAGATGGACAAGCTTTTCTTTTGGCCAGTAATGTAATTACAGTGTGTTTTGATGAGCATGTGCATGCATTCTGTATTGAGGAGATGGGTAATATTTTCACTCTCATTTGTGTGGATGATCTGATATACTACAGACCTTATGACAGGCAGTTTTCATATGGCAGTGATGAGAGAACTTACATTGTTCCCTGTTGTGTTTTTGTTCCAGATTGGAATTAACTGCAAATTGTAAAGATTTTTAAATGCAGTGAAATGCGGGTGTTTGAATTTGAATGTTAAATGTGGTGTACCTCAATAAAATTTTTGCAATATTTTCTGCAAATATGTCCTGTCATTTTAATTTTGTAGAAACAACCAAATATTAACAAAAGTGCTATTATAAATCAGCATTTTTAACACTCATCATTGTTATATTCAAATTACACAGGTGTTGATCTTAAAAGGAGAGTGTTAAAAATTAACACTGTAATTGAATACTAACACTGGTGTAGTGCAGAAACAATGAACAGTGTTGAATAGGTTTAACAATTAATAATGAGTGTTGAATTTACACACAAAGGGTGTCAAAAAGTTAACACTATCAAAAGTGTAACATTTACACTCTATAGTGTGGACACATATAGACACTTTGCTGGTGTTAAATTTGACACAGTGGGTGTTCTTTTTAAACCAGCGATTTTGCTGTGTAAGGCCTTTAGCAACAGTAGGCTATTTCTAATGCTATAATATAATTATTGCTGTTATCTATGAAAGAATGAAAGACCTATGAAAGATTTTTTCAGATACCCAATTACAGTCAAAAAGTAGCTAAACAATGCCAGCAAGAATGCATGCTGTTATGAAAGGCAGGAGGATATTTTTTTATTATGTGAATAAATATTTAGTTTCAGTTTGTTATTTGCCCAATAAATGACAATATAATTTTTTAGATTTAAACAATTCTTTTTACAGATTCCTAAAATATTTGTGTTTTCTCTTTATTATGACAGGTGGTCTAATAAATTAAGCACTGTATGTTTTCATAGCATTCAGTTGGCACGTTTGTTTGAAGGACATTGGGCAGAACACTTTTTGAGTCTGTGGAAAGGAAGAGGAAAGCAGACATGGCTAGTGCATCTGAGGACACAGCCATCCCTGAGTCACTAGCCTACTTCATAGCAAAGGACATGACGCCCTTTAGAATAGTAGAGAGGCCAGGATTTAATGCACTGATGAAAACAGTTGCTCCAAAATACAAAATCCCAAGAAGATAACACTTTTCTGAAAAAGAAATCCCAAACGTACTTAAAATTAAAATCTGACATTGCCAACACTATGGCTGAAGCCAAACACTTTGCATTTACAACTGATCTCTGGACCAGTAACACTGGACACCCCTATATGAGCTTAACAGTTCATGTCATCACACCAGCATGGGAAATGAAAGCTGCATGTCTAGAGACTGCATTTTTACCTGATGACCCCACCAGTGAGAACATTTAAGAGACATTCAAAAACCTAATTAAAGAGTGGGGAATTCAGCAGTCAGCAGTGGAGTGTGTCACTACTGACAATGGCACAAATATGAAGGCTGCATTTAAATCCCTCCTCCCATCGAACTGGCTCAGCTGCTTTCGACATAATTTAAATCTTGCACTTGGAAAGGCCCTGAAGATTGACCAAGTGGATGCTTCTGTGAGGGCTTGCAGTAGTGTCGTACAAGGATTTAACCACTCATGGAAGAGAAGGAGAGAGCTGGCAAAAAAGCAAGCAGAACTTAATCTTCCTCAACATACCCTGATCCACGACGTTGTGACTAGATGGGGGTCTACGTACGACATGATTTCTAGGTAGGTTTGAATTTCTTGTGCATGGCAATAATCCTGTTCATTTAATTATTCTGTCAGTGTCAGCATAAGCTTTCTTATGCTTAAAAGGCAAAGGGTGCATGAAAACAAAAATGTAAATGAAAACAGCAGATAAAGAAATGCTTTAGTTTTACCAACTCACTTGCCTTTTCTCACTCTCAGACACGTGCGCACACACATCTGCGGATGCTTCTCAGCAAGCCTGTTGTGTAGATTAGAAACATTTTTCTAACTTCATTTAATATAATGTTTGCAGATTTGTTGAACAACATGCTGCAGTGACAGCAACTCTCATGGCTGACAGAAATACCAGACATCTTGTGCTAAGGGGGTCATGCATCTCTACACTTGAGGACACATGTAAGGTGCTAAAGGCACTCCGAACCTTTACCCATTCCCTGGCTGCAGAGACCTGTATCACAATCTCATCCCTGAGGCCTGTCCTTCAGCATCTGACTGAATCCATCCTGGCAGAAAAGGATGATGACAGCAGCCTTGTGAGGAGCATGAAACATGCAATCTGCAAGAACTTACAAGAGCGGTATGAGGATTCTAATATGGCTAATGGTGAGTAGGCCAGTACCACAAATTTCTCCAACCTCACCTTATTCATATTCTTATATCATTACTACTCATCATGACTGATTGTGTTTTATGAGCTCCGTTAATAATGAATTTTCTCTTTGGTTCATCTACAGTGATTAACATGGCCTGCGCACTTGACCCCCGCTTCAAGTTGAACTTCATGGAAGAGGCAGATTCAATCAAAAGACAGATAGAGCAGCATCTCACGCAGGAGTCTTCTGACAATGTAGGTAGCACTTCTACTCTCTCACAGGAGTCTTCTGCAAGAGGAGAATGTGAAGATGAGGGGACCGGTGTCTCTATCCCTGAGGCCCCAAAAGGCTTGGCTGGTATTCTCAAAATGATAACAATGAAAAGACAGGAGAACAGACAATCAGCAGACATGGTAAAATATACACCAGCATTTCAAGAAGTTTCTGCATACACACACAGCCTTGCCCACTATTTCTGTGGATAAAGACCCACTGCAGTGGTGGAAAGACAATGAGGAGGAGTTTCCAAGGTTGGCAAAACTGCCACAGAAGATCCTTTGCATTCCCGCCACCAGTGTTGCATCAGAAAGACTTTTCAGCTCTTCAGGAAACATTCAGACAGTGTTTCGCTCCAGTTTGAAACCAGAGAAACTTAACATGCTTGTTTTCCTTCACAAAAATTTGCCATAGATTGAGAACGTAAGAAGTGAAAATGCATGTGCCCTGTTCATCTGTATCCTTATGTTCGTTGCATGGGTAAAAAAATAAAACTAAATAAACAAAGTAAAAAATAATTTGACTGATAAAGTTTTTTTCCCCCAAAGGTTTCTGTAGATATTTCTGTAGCCTTTTTCAGTTCAACAAAGCTTATCTATGGGTGCGTCTCAAACAGAAGGCTGCATTCTACGAAGGCTGCACACATTTAAATTCATGAAAATAAACAAAGAAAACGAGTCGGTACTGAGATCATCAGAATTTGAGGATGCAGCCTTCCGTTTGAGAAGCACCATTTGCCTCCCTCATGCTCGATAAAAGCCGTAATTACGAGAGTTGTGAGATAAAAGATCATTCTTTTTTTATATATAAAAGATCTATTCCATTTTTATATTTTTATTACTCTTCGCCTCATGCTCACTAAAAGTGATTAGAAGTCTGATTCGTTTCCACGAAAAGGTTCTTTCAGATAGATAGTTTTAATGAACCAGTTCAAAAAAAAAAAAAAAAGATTCAGGGATTATTTTACGATGGAACTGGCTTATGTTGTCCACAATTTTGAGCGCTGCATGACAGAATAGATCATGACGTGATTGAGGGTCTTGATCTTATTTCCATCTAAAATACTATTTTTTATTTATATCAGCCAATGATAATTCTAAAAGAAAATGTCACGAGCATAGATCAGTGGCTGAGCATCTGATTGACAGATAAACCATGCTCTATCAGTTACTGTTAATGTTCTGGTTATTTTGTTTTAATGTACAGTTTGTTAATTCCGTGCAAAGCATACAGTCAAAGTAAACTTCATCATTCAGCTGAACTGTGCACATTTATTTTAGCCATTTCATGTCTAGTTCAATTCATGCGATAAATGCATGTCCCTGCTGAGCAGTGAGCTATGACTAATTTCACAGGAAAAGCAGACAAAATTACAATTTAAAAATCTATTAGAGCTATAGAAATGTATCGTCATATTTTACAAATAAACCTTTATATGAGAAGGATACTTTCTACGACCTTTATATCCTGCAGCTATGGCAAGATTAGGTTCCTTCAACCTAAAAAAAAAAAACAAAAAAAAAACAAAAAACAAGAATCGAAAACAACACAGGAATCAATTCTTGGAATCGAATCCCATCGATTCCAGAACCAGGAATCGGAATTGATTCCAAAAATTTCGGAATCTTACATCCCTACACGATCTCTTAAAGGGATCCCTGGGTATTAAGACATATATAGCTTAATATAATGTAAATGATGTCTCTTACTGAAATATGTAGTAGAAAACCCATTAAAGATTTACATTATTTTAAAAAAAAAAATCACATCGTTTTATACATATTTTGGACTATGGGCTGCCATTATTCTGATGACGTAAAATGGTTGCACTCGGTGAGCTACTAGCGCTACCTGTTGCTATTTTTACCAGAACACGACTCGGAATAGACAACTCGGAAAATAAAATACTGATATGATGACCACAACTACTGAAAGAGCTTACAGGTGGCGATGGATATAAGTATAGGTTTAAACCAAATGCTGTATCATCCATTTTTCCCCGCCCCGGATCTCGAAGGAAATCCGCGCTGAGAAACTCCTCTAGCGGCCGCGGCGTAATGAAGGCTTTAGCGTCGGCATGTTTACATCCTAACAGATGGCATCAGCGTTTCTTGTCTCAGTCGTTTGTAAGCTCTTTCAGTAGCTGTGGTCTACTAAAAGACTCAAAGGCATCAGGGCTAAAGTGGAGAGAAAAAAGAAGCGGGTCTTTAGGAAGTTTTATTCATCCACAGGCATCTTCCCATTCTTTTTTCCTCTTCTTATCGCTAGGAAAGCAGTGAAGTCTTACATTGCTTCTTTTGTTGCTCTTCGACTGAAAATTACAACCAAAAGACTCACAATGTGGTATCGTATCAGTATTTTATTTTCTGAGTTGTGTATTCTGAGTTGTGTTGCGGTAAAAAGCACCAGTAGTTCACCGAGTGCAACCATTTGACGTCATTGACGCAGAATGTAGTGTGCACATAAAATAATGGTGCCCCCCATAGTTCAAAAGCGATGTCGATTTTTTTAAATAACATACATTTTCATGGGTTTTCTACTACATATTTCAATAAGAGACATAATTTACATTATATTAAGCTATACATGTCTTAATACCCGGGGATCCCTTTAATGGTAACTTGCCGGTAATTTACCAGTAAAGACTGTAACTTATGTGTGAAATGGGGCTAAACGCTTCCTCTGCATATGCTGTGAATTTGAGTTAACGTTCATCTGGGAAAACAGTGTGCAATATCTCACTAGATTTGTAACAAATCATTTTTATTCCATGGTCTGTCTGAATACTGGATTTTGATTGGCTGGCAGGTATGCAGTATAACCGTTTAATGTACAGGTAGTTCCAAGTCAGTTTAATCACCGTTCCATATTAATGCGCTGCTTTAGTTGATGCACACTATCACTCGCACACACACAGAGAGAGAGAGAGAGAGAGAGAGAGAGAGAGGGAGAGAGAGAGATAGCTGATTGCACTGCACACACTCATAAACTTGTTGTCAACGCTTCTCCATGATTCTTATCAATAAAATAGCCTAGATACTAGATCAACTACATTATATTCCCCATGCAGCAACGAGGTGGTAAAATTGCTGTTTTTGAAGTATTGTTTGTAGAGAGAGATGTGCAGACACAGCAAGCAGGAATACGCACAACTGTCAACTCTCTCTCAAACGATTGATAATTAATTGAAATACATGCTATAATTCATTCAAATAAATGTGGTCTTACCACACTATTTCATCTCTGTGTCTGATCTGAAGCAGGCAGAATGCTAGAGAACGTGCCGTAACTGATGAAAATAACTGTTATTTTTACCCATTCGGTCAAATATTGCGCTGCAAAGAGCAATACTAGTTTTAACTTGTCTATAAATTGGCAAATGACCATGGAATAAGCAGGATAATCAATGGCTAGCCGTGCATTAAAGGATTTTAAATGCACTTCGCGGAGGCAACCACTCTCCATGTCGTGCATTTAAAATTCTTTAATGCACGACTAGCCCTTGATTATCCATAATATAATCCTTTGCCAACACAAGAGGATACATCAACCTATTTCTAAATATATGTAATTTATTGTGCATCGCAATTTCAAAATAAAAGTGTCTGAGTTTGCATGTGGCCAAATATTAAAATTTAATGGATTTAAACATCGTTTAATCATGCTGTAAAGTGAAACGTCACCAGGCCGTTGGCGCCCTCTGCAGACATTTCTTTATAATACTTACCGTACTTAAGTTGGTTATCTTCATATTATGTATGGGCATATTACATTATGTATTTTAACAGTGTTGTTAAAATGCATAATTTGGTCTTAGGTCTTATTTGGTCTTAAGTATTCTAATTTGTTGAGATAGTGAATTGGTGGGTTTTTGTTAAATGTGAGCCAAAATCATCACAATTAAAAGAACCAAAGACTTAAACTACTTCAGTCTGTGTGCATTGAATTTGAGTTGAATTACTGAATTTGAGTTGAATTACTGAAATGTACTTTTCCACGACATTCTAATTTATTGAGATGCACCTGTATATATAAACAGTGCAGAATATAAGAATATAAACAATTTCACTTTCTGCCTAAAACTTTTGGATTCAACTGTAGAGAGCAGGTAGATTTGTAGTAGGCTAATGAAGGGAAAAACAGAACCGTTTCCCAAAATGTTTTCCTCTTAAACTTGCTTGACAGGGCGTCTGTAATTATTAACATAAGAAAATGAATCAGTGTGAAACACAAACCTCAGTATGTTGAGTTGACAGTTTGGCCTCTTCAGTCCAGCAGAGAGCAGCTTCACTCCTGAATCCTGCAGATGATTGTTACTCAGGTCCAGTTCTCTCAGGTGTGAAAGGTTTGAACTCAGAGCTGATGTCAGAGCAGCACAACCTTCCTCTTTCACCAAACAGCCAGATAATCTACAACAACAATAATAATGTTAGTGTGCTTCATTTTAGAGATGCTTTAGATCTTATTTCTGGAATTTGGGAACAGTGTGGGGTGTGTGATGGTGTGTGTGTCTGTGTGTGTGTGCACCTACTTAACCTTATTTTGGGGACAAATAGGTACCCAGAAGTGAGTTAAAATTGTAATAAAAGCAAGATAAAAAAAAATAGAAAGAAATACCCAAGGAAAATAAAAACATTTATGGAGATTGACCGAAGTGAAATGTAGAGTAATTCATGGAGAGGAAAAAAAAAAAAAAAAAAAAAAAAAAAAAAAAAAACTAATAAATATATATATATATATATATATATATATATGTGGGATGCTGAAGTCTATGTTACGATATGAGGCATTTACTCAGGAACTGCTCTGAACGGGTCACTGAAAGACATTTACTCAAATTAATATGCTAATAAATTAATTGGATTGAGATTTGTTAACAAGGTCATTCTGTAAAACATTTTCATTTGGGAATGAAGATGACGTTCTAATCTACAACGTAAACTACTTAAAAATTGGAAGTTGGGGAAAAACTCTGCTTGTATTTCTGTTGTTTTTCTGGGAACCTTGTGTCACTATTTTGGGTGACCTAACAAAAACAAATTAGCATATTTTTGAATATTTCTGTGTGCATTTAAAACCATACGAACGCGAGTAGGATTAATAAAATGAAACTAGATGAGTACATTTTGATGACAAACTTTGATGTGACAAAGCCTTGTCTGAAAGTTTTAAAGTGGTCAAGTACTGCCTCTT
This sequence comes from Spinibarbus caldwelli, assembly GCA_039654775.1. Lineage (NCBI taxonomy): Eukaryota > Metazoa > Chordata > Actinopteri > Cypriniformes > Cyprinidae > Spinibarbus > Spinibarbus caldwelli. The sequence goes on from CM077218.1 coordinate 19,543,922, forward strand.
TTTTTTTTGTTTTGTACTGTTCTCTGAGGTCCACATATAATGTTATCAAGATTTTTACATCAAAAAACATCATAATTTAGAAGTAATAGTCTATTTTCTGTCCTGTTTTTGACCTCCCTCATCAGAAAGCTCTGTTTGAGTATACAAGGCGAGTTGTAGACTGTGAAGTAAACACCCACTGCTGTGATTGGCTAATAGTTGTGTATGTTTTACAGTCTGCATCCTTCAGATACATGCTGCTGTGATTTAGGTTAAAAATGCAGAACAGTTTCCCAAAACGTTTTCCTCTTAAACTTGCTTGACAGGGTGTGCATAATTATTAAAATCACAAAATTAATCTGAAACACAAACCTCAGTATGTTGAGTTGACAGTTTGGACTTTTCAGTCCAGCAGAGAGCAGCTTCACTTCTGAATCCTGCAGATGATTGTGACTCAGGTCCAGCTCTCTCAGCGGGGAGTTTGATGATTGTAGAGCAGAAGCCACAATTTCACAGTGCTGCTGATCAGTGAGATTGCAGTCTGCCAAACTGAAAACAGCAAGGACTCTGGTTAAAAGACATGCTGGTGTGCTGATGTCCCCACCAGACTGAAAGACTTCCTTTCTTCAATGCTTCTCAAACCTGTCCTGGAGACCCCCGTCATTGCACATTTTGGATGTCTCCCTCATCAGTCACACCACAATTCAATTCAAGTCTTGTAGTCTCTATTAATGACTTGAGTTAAATCAGATGTGTTGGATGAGGGAGTGCATTGCTGGGGTACCCAGAACAGGTTTGAAAAGCACTGCCTTAGTTAACAAACTTTACCATATAAAATCATGTTAGTTTAACATTCACTCTTTGGTCTGTTCCAAAAAAAAAAAAAAAGGTCCAAAAATTAAAAAGTACATGGCATAATTAAAAGTACATTATGTCCATCATAGCTGTAATTTGCAAGTAAATTCGAACACTGGGATTAATTGAGGGTATTTGGTCAGGGTTAGAGCTAAACTCAGCAGGACAGTGGCCCTCCAGGACTGGAGTTGATAATATGATGAGTTACTTTCTTACATAAACCATTTCTATTGACTAAAATCACCTAAACAACTGCCACAGAGTTGGACAATATTTACTGGTTAAGTTGACAAAGCAATGTTTTCCCCATTCTACAAATCTAAAAAAACAAACAAACAAAAAAACCTACTAGCCCTGATTGCTTGAGAATGAAAACATCACTCACTGCAGTAATTAACATTCATGCTTGTGAACACAAACCCCAATAAAACACAAACTTCCATCACAACTTATGTTGAACCTTATGTAAAATATAATTGTGTTCAGTTTTCCACACTCACAGAGCTTTTCTGCAGTTCCTCACAGCAGGTAACAGTCTCCATCTGCCCTCATTTGATTTGATGTTGTACTGTTTAATGTCAAACTCTTCCAGCACCTCCTCTGACATCAGGATCATGTTTGCCAAAGTTGAGCATTGAGCAAGAGAAAGATTTTTTTTGCTTGTTTTAGAGTTTAAAAATGCCTGCATTTCTTTAACAACAGAGTTATCCTTCATCTCAATCAAGCAGTGTGAAAGATTTATCCATCTGTCAGGACTGACATTGTTTTTTTGACCTCGTTTGAGGTTTTGGATTATTTTCTTGATGCTCTCTGGGTTGTTCTCTGTGTGTATCAGCACATCCTGTAAGAGTCTCTGATTGGACTCCATTGAGATGCCATGAAGAAATCGAAGGAAAAGATCCAGGTGTCCATTTTTACTCTTTAAGGCTTTATTCATTGCTCCCTTCAGAAACACATCCAGAGTAATATTTTCACACTGAGTTCTGGACTTGCCTCTCAGGAACATTTTCAGAATTTCACTGTTCTTGTGTAAATAGCAGTAAAACACATACAGTGCTGCAAAAAACTCCTGAAAGCTCAGATGTACAAAGCTGTAAACCTTCCTGTGATAAATCACAGATTCCTCCCTAAAGATCTCAGTGCAAATCCCAGAATACACTGAGGCGTCAGTGACGTCTATGCCGCTCTCTCTCAGGTCCTCCTCATAAAACATCACATTGCCCTTCATCAGCTGATTGAAAGCCAGTTCAGCAAGTTTCACAATCACTTCTCTGTTGGACTGCAGGAGTTTCTCTGGATCTCTCTCTTCATACTTCTGGTTCCTCATACTTGTTTGAATGAGGAGGAAGTAGATGTACATTTCAGTCAGAGTTTGAGGGATTTCTGCACTGAGATCTTGTTTCAGGATGTTTTGAAGCACAGTGGCTGAGATCCAGCAGAAGACGGGTATGTGGCACATGATGTGGAGGCTTCTTGCTCTTCTGATGTGTGAGATGATTCTGCTGGCTTGATGCTCGTCACTGATTCTCTTCCTGAAATATTCCTCCTTCTGAGGGTCATTGAATCCCTGAATCTCTGTCACACGGTTGATGTAGTTAGAGGGGATCTGATTGGCTGCTGCTGGTCTGGTGGTGATCCAGATGAGAGCAGAGGGAAGCAGATCTCCTTTCATGAGGTTTGACATCAACAGACCCACTGATGAAATCTCAGTCACATCAGAAACTTTCTGACTGTCTGAAAACATCAGAGCAATTCTGCTTTCATCCAGACCATCAAAGATGAACACAACTTTACATTCATCATAAATCTTGGAGTCCAGATCTTGAAGTTCAGGATGAAAGTCAAGCAGAAGTCTGTGAAGACTGTACTGATGATCTTTAATCAAGTTCAGCTCTCGAAATGTAAGCACAAACATGAAATCTACATCCTGATTGGTTTTTCCCTCGGCCCAGTCCAGAATGAACTTCTGCACAGAGATGGTTTTTCCAATTCCAGCGATGCCTTTAGTAAGAACCGTCTTCATTTTGTCTTTCTTCTCTCTTCTCTTCTCCTCATATCCTGGATCAGGTAAAGGATTAAAGATGTCGTTGCAGTTGATTGGAGTGTCTTGGAGTGTCCTATAACTTTTCTCCATCTGTAGCACCTCATGTTCTTCATTCACTCCTTCACTCTCTCCCTCTATGATGTACAGCTGTGTGTAAATCCTGTTCAGGAGGGTTTGATTCTCTTGTAGTTTGACTCCCTCAAATAATCTCTCATACTTGTTCTTCATGCTGGTTTTGTGCTGGTCTTTGACTCTCTGTAGATCATCATGCATTGGTTGGTGAGAATAGAGCTGCAGATCTACTTCTGTGTCATGATGACTGAAGGTCTGACAGGACACAAATCTGATCTGGTCAGCTCTCCAACCACTGAAAACACATTAAGAAGAACAGAGACAAAAACAAACAGAACAAGTTTTATCAAAACAGAGAAAACATTTAAAGTCCGTGTAAAGTGATATTAAAATATGTGTTCTGAGTTTGTCACACAACAGAAAAATGTGTTATTAACCACCCAGCCAAATTTGAATGATAAAAAAACCCACCAAGTAACTAAAATAAGTTATAAAAATCTTTGAAAAATAAGCAGGTGTCTGCTCTCAAACGCTGGGGGCGTGTCTGCTGTTACCACTGAAACCACGCCCACTCGCAGGAAAGTGGCCATCTCTCTCAACTGTCAAATACAGCTACAACCTGAATGGATGCTACTGATGCTACCTCTAGTAGCTTAATTGGATTTATACAGCCATACATGTTTGAGCGTGCAAGTTCATTATTTAATTGTAGACACGCGGCAAGCGCGCTCAACGCGCGTCAGCGCTACAGTGAGTTGAAACCTTCTCGTCTTCAAGGCGAGCGCGGCTCATGGTTGCTTAGCAACGGCAAACACCACAAGAGTGCAAGCTCCGGTGTGCTTTGAAAGAAGAGAAAGCTGTACAGCTCGCGTTTCCATGCGTTTTTAGATGCGAATTGTGAACGCTCCATGTTTTTAAATTGTTTGTATTCTGCCATATATTGATGTCTCTGGGCTAAGACCTGGGTATCCATTCACCCTAGAACCGTCCCTGCCTAGAATCTGTATATCTAACATCACAGACATTCAAAAAGACAAACTAAGAACTTGACCTCTCAACACAGTTATTATAGTGTTAAATCCTGAACACAGAATTGGTGAACGGTTTAACTCCAAAATTCAGTACTACATAGTTCAGAGTCTTTGTAATGTGTTTCAGCAATACATTTCTAACATTTGTAATGTGTTTAGAAACAATTCTCAGAATTCTCTTTACACGGACTTTAAATGTCTCTAATATTAAATAATCTTATTTGAAATCATACCACAAGCACATTTAGAAAGATGTGTTCGATATATTTAAAATTAGCCTATATAATCAATCTATTGTGGCCAACAGATCCTTCTTATTACCATCAATATTACTCTGATGCAGAAATCCCACTGTGTCACTTAATTTTTGTGTAATTACACAAAAAGGAATAGTCATAGAGAAGCACACAAGAGCACTATTTAACAAAGCAGCTTCTTTTAACAAAGAGCCTATTGACTTTCTTTTCAGTTTTCTTTCTTTATATCATGATTTTCATTTTAGTGTTATATTTGCTGTTAAAAAAAGAGAACAATTAATTTCTGTTAGTCTTTTCCTGTCTTTAGAACTTTATTGCAAAAATAAAAAAGTATATTTCTCTTTTGTTATTTCTGTGTACATTATTTGTTCTTGTGTTTATTGTCTCAGTCTACATGAATATACTCACACAGAATCAAAGGTCACTGCTCCATCACTGAGATCAGGGGGCTGCAGTGGAGAAGCTGCTCTCTTTCTCTTCCTGCTGATGGTACTGAGAAAAACATAATAGAAAAAATTTAGGAATCAATTTAACTACTCCTAAAATTTTGCTCTGTGTGTATTTTTCAAAGTGTTTTTATGCTAAAATCACAATGCTGACCCGCCATCTCCACAGTACAGTGACACGCCTTTAGAGAGAAATGCACCTTTAATAAAGATTACATAATCATTGAGTTTTTGTTTAAAAGTAGACATTTCAGGCTTTCTGTAGATATATTTCTCATGTCTGTAAGGCAAGTAGGCTCGTTTAATTTTTGTGCCATACTCCAGTTCACGGAGACCGAAACAACAGAAAGTGCATTCAGAAAGCGATTGTTTTCTTTATTTTACAAAAACACAACCTTTTGTTAATATTGTGAGTGTACACAAATAAAAGTAGACCCTTTACAGTTTCAAATGATTACTCTTATCTGTATGAGCAAACATGAGGGAAGATTTTAGGTCGTTTCCACAGTTATCAGGAAAAAATCCCTGGCGCCTCTGTTACTCTCCGCAAAAAAAAACAAAAAAAAAAAACAACAACTTGGATATGTATCTAATAGCACATATTCATCTAAGTTAATGTTAGAGTGAGCAGCCGTGTAAAGCTACAACAATTATTATTTGAGGTTGATGAATGATCGTTCTAAACTATTTCTATGATTAAATGACTGACAGAGACCAATCCCCTCTCAGCCAATCACTGTGGGCATAGTTAGTAAGCTTGATGACATCCATTGCAACAAGGTCAATGCCATCCTTTCTCTTAGCTTAAGATTTCTCTCCGTTCCTTAGCAAAAGTAATATATGGATGCAGCATTCATGTCACTTTATTGCTTGCAACTTCATAAAACATGCTCAGATCGTGGAATTACACACCATTATTTAGAGCAGATTCTTCTGATTAAAAAGAGCCCAAACAGTCTCCAAACTAATCCGCCATTTATGTCTAAAGATATTCCTCCTGAATTTATAATACACATAAAACTGACCAGACAACATGTAGTTTAGCAAAAAACTCAAAGTTAGCTTTCATGTGGTGTTTTCACTCGTAACTTCATGAAACATGCATATGGGTCAGTGACAAAAAGGGGTTGGCAAGATGAGATATTCAAAAATATTTTAAAAACTTGTTTTTAAAAGCGTACATCAGGTATTTTAAAATGTACACAGCGTGTTAATGTTGATTTTATGTAATTAAAAATGACATTTCTACCATTTTTTACAAAAGTTAAGACTGAATGTACATGAAAATGTCAAATGGTGTAACCACCAAAGAATGAGAAATATTAAATATTTTATCCACCTAAATGGCATGTAATCTTACTCATAGAAATAAATACATAATTTTAAAATGTCACACGAAAATAGATTTTATTAAAGTTCTCTAAATGTTAATTTTAATGTGTTTTTGCAATATTTGGCAGGACATTAGGGCTGAATGATTAATTGCATTTGCGATAATATCGCGATATGAAAAAACGTGATTTTTCAACCGCAGAGGCTGCGATTACACTCTGTCACGTGACATGCGAGAGTAAAGAGGTGTGTTCGACTTGAAGATCGATCGGTGTATGGCATCGAAATACGGAGAGAGAAAGCATAAGGTGATATTTAGCCCCTGATATGCGAATCTTACCAGGGGAACCCCTCCAAAAAACGTGTATTTTACCCTCCGGAATGCGATTTTTATTGGTGGACCCCCTCGAAACGAGACTGGGCTAGTTTTGAGTAGCAATTGGGCGGGTTTTGTTGTGAAAACCTGGCAACCGTGGCACGCTACACACGGAAAAGTTTGAAAGCGTATATATGAATGTACTTCAAAACTGCACATGGAAATTACGCAAGCAGTAACAGTGTTACGGTGCATTTCATTACTGAAGACTTCGACCTTAAGATAATATAAGCTATAAGGTAATATTCTTATTTATTTAAAGTCTGTCTAAAGTTAGCAGACAGTGTTTAAAAAGTGCAATCCACATGTTTACATATGTTTATTACAATGACATTGAATTACCTAAATACTGAGTGTGGTAAAGCAACAGATTTGTTTATATATTTCTGCAATCTACAATAGTTTGTGTTATTTGTTACTGACTTTCAAATTAATGTTTACACCAGGCTTATTTGTCAATGCTTTATGATGTCATAATTACTACATGCTTACAAGGCTGGAAGTTCAACAAATCAGTAAATATACTACTGTGATTGTAGTTGTTAAAAATATCATTCATATCAATTCATGCATCACCTAATTTCATCATAACATATAGACCTGGTCTACAGAAAAGAATATTTGTGTTTAATCTATCTAATATTGTGTTGGTCATACTATACAATGATTTATTGCTTGTCTTTGTTGAATAATACAGAACAAAGAGCTTTAAAAAAATAATTGCACATAAAATCGCAATCGCAATATTGGTAAACAAAAATCGCAATTAGATTATTTTCCAAAATCGTTCAGCCCTACGGGACATATGCTGAAAACACCTGTTTTCTAAATAGTTTTTGACAAATTATGTAAAACGTTAAAAACCATATTATGATACTAAACTAGATTATTACATTTTATTCCACATTAATTTTCCTGTATATCATTATATTTTTATGAAAAATACTGGTTACGCCAATTGACAAAAACCAGTTACACCACCTGACTATGTTGCTTCTACAGCCAAAGGCCATTGTTTGTTGAAGAAATTGACACTGAAAATCAAGCATGACTATCAACAAGTTCAGCTGAAGTGCTTTTTTCCAATGAAAGTGCTTTTTTTTCTTTTTTTCTTTTTTTAAAGTCTAGCAACACGAAATTATCATAGTGATGAAAAGTGAACTTGTGTCTCATATTGTAATTACAGTTAAGAAAGAATATCTAACAAGAAGCCATCATAGTGATGAACAGTGAACTTGTCTCGTATTGTAATTACAGTTAAGAAACAATATCTGTCAAGAAATCATCAGAGTGATGAACAGTGAACTCATGTCTCATATTGTAATTTTAATTTTTGTATTGTAATTTTTGTATTGTATTTTTGTATTGTGGCATCTATTGGGGAAAAGGGGCTCTGTTATATCATATTAATTATAAAATATCAGAAATTTAATTGTATTTTACAGATGTAAATTGTAATGTTTTTTTATCAGTGAATTTATCAGTGAATTTATGTTCAAATGTAGACACACACTTCCTTCTGCTACATTATTAGATCATTTATGTATATTAAATTATATTATATGATACTATATGTGACTATATGTGTTCGTCAATTCTCACTGAAGCTTATGCTATATGCCTATGGCCTACGTCATCCGCTCTTGTGAACTCACATACGACACGCAGAAGCTACAGATTATGGTTTAAAAAGTTTTAAATATGGATATTTTGCTTACAAAAGTGCATTGATTCACTTCAGGAGGCCTTTATTAACCCCGGAGCCACCTGGAGCACTTTTCTATGATGGATGGACACAGTTTATTGGACTTCAATTGGACTACTGAACATCACCCATTCACTGCCATTATAATGCTTGGAAGAGCCAGGACATTTTTTTAATATAACACTGATTGTATTCGTCTGAAAGAATTAAGTCATAAGCACCTTGGATGGCTTGAAGGTGAGTAAATCAGGTGGTAATTTTCATTCTTGGGTGAACTATCCCTTTAAAATGTTAAGTGAATGGAACAGAAATATGCTTAAAGCTAAACATTTCAAAAACACTAATGTTGTGCAATATAATTATTTTATCCTAGACTTACAGAGCTTTAATAATAAAGTTGTAGACACAGAAACACTTTCTCAAATAATATAACATTAAACACTTGAAAATAGTTTCTAATAGTAGGTTAGTTTATATTACATCTTTAATCAGCATCATAAACTAGTGATATTTGACTAAATTGGCCCCTAACAGAAAGGCCCGTAATAGGAGTCAAATGGTGTAACCGGTTACACCACTTGACATTTCCATTTAAAATTAAATTTGACAGGCATTATCATGGACAACGATGTAAGTACATGGCCTTGGTGGGAATATTTCTAATTTAATGTTTAAAGTTAATATTCATTTTTATAATAATGATGAATTATCAGTGTATTGCTGAGGTCATACCATTTGACATGTATACCTACGAATACCCGACCATACCCTAAAAATGTCACATTATATCACATTTTAAAGAGAGTTACTAACATTTGCATGCAGCAGTTAGTATCACCAGAGGTCCTTCTCTGTGATATAATTTCCTGTCACAATGATCTTCTTGCAAAATATTAACAAAATGGCTCCTTGAATGGTGGTTACACCGTCTTGACATTCAAGAAATTTGAATTGACTCCCATAATTCCCCAAATTAATTATAATATTCAGAACAATGATGCTCCATTTACTATTATTTACTATTAAATAGTACTAATGTACGATTATGCCAAACTAGCTGATCTGGTGTTTTATTGAGAATTTCACCTTTTTTTAAACAAGATCAATTATTTGGTACAAAGTTTTTACGGTTACACCACATTGACATTTTTGCAATCATCCCCCAAATATTCTTTCAAAATGAATTAAAACCAGAAATTGTAGACTTGGTCCACAAAAAAAGAGAATGTATGCAATTAATTTGCACATTTATTTAGAAATTTTAACCCTTTTAAATTTTATTAAACCATATGGACACAAAAAAGTAGCGCCACGTTATTGACCCATATATCATGAAAAATGGCAAGTCATTATTTGCAGAAAATTCTCCTAATTAAAAAGAGCCCAAACTCTTTATAATCCATCGAGTTGGTTACTTATTGATGATGATTCAATCATCATGTAGTGGCCTGATTCACTGATCTCATCTGGAGTCTAATCTCTAAGTATATTAGCTGCTAGTTTTACATAATCTACAGCAGTCTTGTGATGTTATAGCAGTCGGATATTCTGATTTTTTTTTTTTTTTTTTTTTTTAATTCAAGTGTTTTGAGGTGTCTTTTTGCCTCACACAAACATCAAGAATCAGTGCATGAATCTTAACAATGGTGACAATCAACAAAAAGCTTTTTGTGACTTTAGTACCTTGTTTTGTGACGTTCAGAGTTGATCTGTTTATCTGAATAATTTGTTTGTCACCATTGTTGAGATTCATACGCAGATTGTTGATGACTGTGAGTCTACATGATTCTGTCCAAATAACTTCCGCATAATGACTTGGAAACCTTTCAAAATATCGAAGCAGGCAGTAGTATTCTAAGAATATAATAATACAAAAATAATAAATTAGGGTGACCATACGTCCTCTTTTTGGACCTAAAAAAATGCATCCGGCCGGGATTTCGCACAAAATGTCCAGGATTTGGCTTTTGCTTTCTACAGTCACCATTAATTGTGTGCGTTTGTGTATTAAAGCCTTGCTTGGGATTGTTTTCTTAATCCCGCTCTCGCACACATTGTAATATTGAGTATAATTTTCGTGCATCGGGGAGTCGCTATCAATATGCGGAGTATTTAAATCGCTTTGGATGCAGCTCGTGTTGGATGTAGGGTTGCCAAATCCATAGGGTTACCATTTTTCCACGGAATTGGGCTGATTTTAAACTGTTGCGGCAGGTTGATTTTCTCCAGTGGGTTAAAGATTTGAAATATTGCATAAATTACATTTGACTGAAATTGAAACATTTTGCATTCTACCTATGATAAAACAGTGGTAGATATATGGTCACCCTAAATAAATCTAAATAGCATACACGCAGATTAGACTCAGGATATGATTAGTAAATCAGGCCACTACACGATGATTGCAGCATGATATTACACAGCGCCTGAAAGTAGTCCCCAGCTATATCATAACTAGTTACCGAGCTGGGGACTACTTTCAGGCGCTGCGTAATATCATTGCGCCTGTTGCACCCCTGGTACTAGGGCTGCAACAACTAATCTATAAAATCGATTATTATCGATAATGAAAATAATCGACAACGATTCTCATTATCGATTAGTCGGGTCTGTCCACAGTGCACGTCCAACTTCAGCCGGTCACATCAAATTAACGTTACAGCACCGAATAACGCATTTCTATGGCCAAAATGCATCTAAAAATAGTGGCGGAAACTCAATGAGATGCTGCGGGAGAAGTACATGATCCAAGCTGCACAATACATGAGAATTCTTTATTTTCAGCTTTAAGTTAATGCATTAGCGTAATGGCTTGCCCTGTCAGGCGCAATAGCAGATGCGTGTGCGTCCTCAGTGCAAAAACTTTGTTTACAGTCATATCCTTATCTGTAAATGTCACAAATTCACGTGAGCATTTCCATTTTAGCATAAAGTTCCGTCCTGACAGTCTGTGTTAAGTTTAAATCTTTACTGAATGAGCGCAAGCGCGGCGGGCACGTGAACGCGCGTCAGAGAGGGATTAATATTCAGCGTAAAAACATTAATTGTGCTGAAATATCTGTTGTTGAACGTTAAATTAAGGTTTAAAAGTCAACATGTAGTGCACGTATTTTATGAGAGTAGGAATTGTAAAGGGATAACCGTGTAGAGTTGTCTGAATATAAATGTCTGAATACAGACGCTTCATAGCCGCCTTTTACAGGATAAAGAAATTACAGTAAATGTGACTGTGATCAAAAAGTTGGTTAACACTGAGTTTGTGTTTGTATTCGTCTTTATTATTTTTATTATTATCTTAATTTTTGATGAAGAGATTTAAACTATAGGCCTATATACAGTGTTTAACAAATTTATTAAAACAAATGTATTTAAGGTTTATAACAAATTATGTACGCTTTGTGCCACTGCTGCTCTAAACTAACAGTATTGGTGTTTACTAAAATCATTTTTTGCTATCTGTATTGGTTAGTCCTCCAATTATGCATAATATCTGTAGTAACAATAGGCTATTTCTAATGCTATAATGTAATTATTTCTGTTATCTATGAATGAATGAATGAAAGATCTAGGAAAGATTTTTTTCAGATACCCAATTACAGTCAAAAAGTATCTAAACAATGCCAGCAAGAATGCATGCTGTTATGAAAGGCAGGAGGCTATTTTTTTTTTTTTATTATTATGTGAATAAATATTTAGTTGTTTCTGTTTGTTATTTGCCCAATAAATGACTAACATTTTTAGATTTAAACAATTCTTTGACAGATTCCTAAAATATTTGTGTTTTCTCTTTATTATGACAGGTGGTCTAAAAAATTGTTAAGCACTGTATGTTTTCATAGCATTCAGTTGGCATGTTTGTTTGAAGGACATTGGGCAGAATGTGGAAGTGTTTTTATCAATAAAATAAAAAAAGAAGAAAATTTAGCCATTTTATCCGATTAATCAAGAGGGGGAAAAATAAAAAATAAAAATAAATAAAAAAATCGGCCAACTAATCGATTATCAAAAAATATTCGTTAGTTGCAGTCCTACATGGTACAGCAGCAAAGTTCCTTGATTATTACGCCGGAATGAGAGTATAGTTCCTAGCCATATTGGCCAAGAAAATCGCAACTTTTCATTTTCCGTCGGTCTTAGTACACGACGTAACTACAGAAGAGTTAAGTTTTAAATAGAAAAATTATGAAACTCTTTGGTCATTTTTGAGCGAGATGCTAATGGTCTAATCCGATTCAATGATCTATGCTAAGCTAAGCTAAAAGTGCTACCGCCAGACCCGGAGATCGGCTGAATGGATTAAAAAAACGGTAAAACTCAACTGTTTAACTCTAGGAGAATTGTAAAATGAGCCTATTTCCAAAAAAATTGGAGTGTTCCTTTAAAACAACATGTTAATAGTATATGTATATATGTACCATGTTTTTTGGGGGGGAAGCGTCACCCCTATCTGAGCAATGAGGACTCGCAGCAAATGTGTTCAGGGCTCGCAAAATTTCAAAATCCCTGGTAGCACCTTCGGGCAGGTACTCTTCAGATTTTGTTTGCCGGAAAATTACTTTAACTAGCCCAAATAATTTTAATTTTAATTTTAATTTATTTATTTATATATATATATATATATATATATATATATATATATATATATATATATATATATATATATATATATATATATATATATATATACACACACACACACACATATAGAACATCAGATAGGAGTCTAATTGTCAATCAAAAATATTTTCAATACACAAATATTTATACAAATATGAAGGAATTTTATTTTACTAATTACAAGGTATCTGCGGAATTTATTTATTTATTTAAAGGCAATTTATGACCCATTTTAAGAGCTGTAAAAGTAACATGAACAGTTGGACAATGCCCAACAGTATTAAGTCATAAAATTACATGATTTACCATTCAGATACAGGTTTTCACAAAACAAATCTTATACAACAGCATTTCATCCTTTAGACCATTTTAATGAAAAGGGATAAATCAAGCATATTAATTATTATATTAAATTAAAACGAATAAATATCACGGTCTAATTTTTTTTATTTTTAGAAGGCACATTATCTTCTTTCTCATTTGCAACTCTATGTGTTTGCTGCTTAAAAACATGGGTCGATATTTGCATTAATCTTTAATCATTAGCAACTGAACACAATGCAGCACCATCCGCGCTCATAACACTGCTTATGAGGCATTATAGGCAAGATGAAATCAAAATGCCAACGACACGTTTCTGAGGACAGTCGGTTCCCTTCAGATACATTCACATAAAGACATCTGCGCGCGTTTTGACTTGAAACGTGCAGCGCTCATATTTATTCAGTTGCATCATTGCCTTTTGAAGTTTAATCCAGCCGTATCGCGATTCTCGTCTTTCTGTCCCCAACTGTAAGACCTTTTGAAATTATAATTAAGACATTTCTTATACCATTTAACGCAGTTTAAACTTTTTATTCGCCTTAAGTTTGATACAACTAAATTGAAGAGTTTTTAAGAACCTTGATAGCCCGTCGGGCAGAGCGGTGATACATTTTGGTAGCCTGATTGGAAAACACAATAGCCCCGGGACGTCGGGCTAGAGATTTTGTGAGCCCAACGGTTGCTTTGAGCTGCTTAAGCAATTTGTATGATCGTAAAGGGGGAAGCATACACCCCTAGCAGCAGCAAAGTTTAAGAAGACAAGCATATTGTACATTGCATAGAGCTTGTGAAACTACATCATTGCACATGACCTTGAATACAAATCACCAGAGGAAACGACAGCATTTACGCAAAACCTTCCCAAGCGCTGCTTGCACTTGCTTATAATAAATGACTAATATTTAAATCCTTATGTTCATTTGAGAGTTCAGTCATGTGGCCACACTCAAAGAATCATACGGCCGCCTGCTATCGTACGTGCAGGACCAAGTGATTTTATTTTATTTTTTCTTAATGTTACGTATTAAGGGATTACATAGCCTAACTGTCCTCTCCTCTGTAATGCAAATAACGTATCTGGAAGCGCTATACCAGTAAGTTTATTGATTTAAATATAAGAAAACAGGATTGCTTACAGAGAGGAGCTAACAACTGATCAGAAAGAACGCTCCTTAAAACGCGGAGTGATCGTAACGAGCTAAATCTCCATATTACACCCATCATCCTAAACGTGTTTTCGTACATACTCATGCGTGAGCACATATACAGGTGCATCTCAATAAATTAGAATGTCGTGGAAAAGTTCATTTATTTCAGTAATTCAACTCAAATTGTGAAACTCGTGTATTAAATAAATTCAATGCAAACAGACTGAAGTAGTTTAAGACTTTGGTTCTTTTAATTGTGATGATTTTGGCTCACATTTAACAAAAACCCACTAATTCACTATCTCAACAAATTAGAATATGGTGACATGCCAATCAGCTAATCAACTCAAAACACCTGCAATGGATTCCTGAGCCTTCAAAATGGTCTCTCAGTTTGGTTCACTAGGCTACACAATCATGGGGAAGACTGCTGATCTGACAGTTGTCCAGAAGACAATCATTGACACCCTTCACAAGGAGGGTAAGCCACAAACATTCATTGCCAAAGAAGCAGGCTGTTCACAGAGTGCTGTATCCAAGCATGTTAACAGAAAGTTGAGTGGAAGGAAAAAGTGTGGAAGAAAAAGATGCACAACCAACCAAGAGAACCGCAGCTTTATGAGGATTGTCAAGCAAAATCGATTCAAGAATTTGGGTGAACTTCACAAGGAATGGACTGTTAGGTCAAGGCATCAAGAGCCACCACACACAGACGTGTCAAGGATTTTGACTACAGTTGTCGTATTCCTCTTGTTAAGCCACTCCTGAACCACAGACAACGTCAGAGGCGTCTTACCTGGGCTAAGGAGAAGAAGAACTGGACTGTTGCCCAGTGGTCAAAAGTCCTCTTTTCAGATGAGAGCAAGTTTTGTATTTCATTTGGAAACCAAGGTCCTAGAGTCTGGAAGAAGGGTGGAGAAGCTCATAGCCCAAGTTGCTTGAAGTCCAGTGTTAAGTTTCCACAGTCTGTGATGATTTGGGGTGCAATGTCATCTGCTGGTGTTGGTCCATTGTGTTTTTTGAAAACCAAAGTCCTTGCACCCGTTTACCAAGAAATTTTGGAGCACTTCATGCTTCCTTCTGCTGACCAGCTTTTTAAAGATGCTGATTTCATTTTCCAGCAGGATTTGGCACCTGCCCACACTGCCAAAAGCACCAAAAGTTGGTTAAATGACCATGGTGTTGGTGTGCTTGACTGGCCAGCAAACTCACCAGACCTGAACACCATAGAGAATCTATGGGGTATTGTCAAGAGGAAAATGAGAAACGAGACCAAAAAATGCAGATGAACTGAAGGCCACTGTCAAAGAAACCTGGGCTTCCATACCACCTCAGCAGTGCCACAAACTGATCACCTCCATGCCACGCCGAATTGAGGCAGTAATTAAAGCAAAAGGAGCCCCTACCAAGCATTGAGTACATATACAGTAAATGAACATACTTTCCAGAAGGCCAACAATTCACTAAAAATGTTTTTTTATTGGTCTTATGAAGTATTCTAATTTGTTGAGATAGTGAATTGGTGGGTTTTTGTTAAATGTGAGCCAAAATCATCACAATTAAAAGAACCAAAGACTTAAACTACTTCAGTCTGTGTGCATTGAATTTATTTAATACACGAGTTTCACAATTTGAGTTGAATTACTGAAATAAATGAACTTTTCCACGACATTCTAATTTATTGAGATGCACATGTATATTCAAGTGGATCAGAAATTATGAATTTGAAAGAAGTATTGAGTGGCAGTCAAGCAGGGGAAGCATATACCCTGCTGAAATACTTCGAATGACTGTCATTGATATGAATATTATTCTTATTTGTATAGAAGCCATTAGAAACGATAAATGAGTGCTTCTGACGCTGCGTGCAGCTGAAATGATCGCACACTCACAGCTAATGAAAACATCAAACCTTAGGAATTATGCCGCTGAATACGGTGAACCACGGTTGAAACGCATACACGAGAATGCTTATTTCATTTAACCCATTCTCCTGTCTGTTACTATCGGTGTATCCTCAGAGCGATTACATACTCTAGACTGCGTTTGCTGTATAAACACAGATGCATAAAAGCTGCTGCAAATATGCTTAATATTTTGCTCCAACGAACCATGCAAAACTGCTAACATCACTTAGTTATTTCAACTGCAAATCACACAATATACACAGCGATATGTATTAAAAGTGCATTCACTTATCTTAGATGTTGGATTTCGGATGTTCTGAAGCATGCTGCAACAGTTTGATTCACGCGCAGCGATGCATATTTTGCTTCCGAGCAAGCAAGCTGCTGAATAATACTGAATAGCGCTTATGTAGGAATGCCGTGATAGGTGTCGTATTCCTATTGGTAGATGTGATCAGCTGATAGTCAGCTGTGCAAGCTTGAATCACGTGACCTGCCAGAACTAACGCTGACGCTAGATTATTATTAGAAAATTCAATAAAAAGAACTTCAGTGAGAGAATCATCATGTAAATAAAAAATACATCCAACTTCATGATACTCACCCAGGGTCAAAATTCACAACAGGTCCATCACTGAGATTAGGGGGCTTAAGCATGGAGTTGTTACTCTTCATAGACACACAGCTGAATCCTGAAGATGCTGCTCTCTGAGCATCAACATCACTGAGATTGGGGGGCTTAAGCATGGAGATGTTACTCTTCATAGACACACAACTGAATCCTGAAGATGCTGCTCTCTGAGCATCAACATCACTGAGATTAGGGGGCTTAAGCATGGAGATGTTACTCTTCATAGACACACAACTGAATCCTGAAGATGCTACTCTCTGAGCATCAACATCACTGAGATTAGGGGGCTTAAGCATGGAGATGTTACTCTTCATAGACACACTGCTGAATCCTGAAGATGCTGCTCTCTGAGCATCAACATCACTGAGATTAGGGGGCTTAAGCATGGAGTTGTTACTCTTCATAGACACACAGCTGAATCCTGGAGATGCTGCTCTCTGAAGGTCAACAGGAGCCTCCTCCTCTCTCTCCTCATACGCACTCATTTTACAGGCTGTTCTGCTTCTCTTTTTTTCCTAGATGAGAGACTTGATTTTAGGCCTGTACGTGGAAACAGAGAAAATACACTGAATTTTTACACAAATGAGTTTCAGTACAAGCTGGTGCCCAGAAGTGAGGAGGCACAGTGACTAAAGTGCCTGGATGCCCCGTAGTCGTGGTTTACAGTAATTTTAGAGCAGTTAAGGGTTGTTGTTATGCACAAAGCACAAAACACAAATGCAGTTACACACTGTTGGCACGGTAATATAGGGATAATGCTAATAATGATCCAACAGAATTGCTAAGAGTGGAAATCCTCATCACATTTCTTTAAAAATGTAATTTTGAAGGCTGCGTCTCACAAGGAATAACAGTCAGTTTTATAATGCTTGCTTTTCTGAAATGAGACATCCTTTTTTTATGTTTGAGACCAACAAATATGCACTCTGGAGGGCAGAGTCTTTGAAATGAGACACATAGTGGGATATTCAGCTGCAGACCCCCAGTATCAGCAGTTTCAGGACAGCATCTGCGTCAGGGCAAAAGTGAGGGCAGAGACAGGCCACGTACACATTGTAAAGTTTCAGGAGTAACAACCACATTTAAATATGAGAGTGAATCCTCTAAATTATCAATTTGTGTGTACGGAACAGAATTCACTCTCAAAATTGTGATTGACGCATTATAACCATAGAAATATTCTGGCTTCTCATGCTTTTGGTACGAGCTATGGGAGTTATGTGCAACAAACTTCTGTATTCTGTAAAACAGGTCACGTCACATCCGGTTCAGGTCTTTCGTATGTGCTTCATTAAATAAAGAGACAAAGAGACTTTTGACATCTTTTTGCATGGGAAAAAGAGGAAAGAAGAAAGTTAAACAAGCTTGGCTTGAAAACATGGCGTCTGATACGGTTGATCAGTTTGAAGATTCAGCATCGGCCTCTAGTAGCACAGGACTGGGGTTTCAGCGAGATACAGAATCACAATGGTTTGACATGTCCAGACTTCAATAATGAGGTTTTTGTCGCTGCCCTTTCTGATACTCCTCAGAAGCCAGCAGTGAAAAAATCGAAACGCACGGATTCTAACGTTAGTGGAAACAGTAATGAGGATGTTTGGCTGCAATACGCGAACTGGCTTTAAAGCACGACAAGACTTTTCAAAAGATTTTAGCGCAACCTCGAAACAAATCAAGAGTCTGCCAGCGATGGTGCAACAGCTCATTGTGGATGTCAGCGTTCATAAAGAGGCTCTTAATCATCTGGAATCAGAGGTCCACGCTTTGAGAAAGGAAAACAAATCATTGAAAGCAAGTGTACAGGAATGTAGCCGTTACAGTTGGAGATGGTGTCTAAAGTTGCACGGTGTTGCGGAAAAAGATGGAGAGGATGTCCGAAGCATGGTTCTTAACATACAAGAGAAGATCGGGCTATAAGACAGTGTCGATGTCGCTGATCGTCTGGGACTGAAACGAACGGATGGTAAAGCCAGATCGATCATAATCCTCTTCTCACTGCGCTGCATCCCTGACATGATTTGGGGCGCTGCCAAAGGCTGCAAATTTCTAACAGACTGCGTCTTTCGGAGCCTCTGTCTCCCGACGATAGAGCAGTGCGGGACAAGCTATGGCCTCTCGTGAAGAGGGGACGCGAGGAGGGCAAGACAGCAAGTTTCCGCAGCTCTTTTGCTTTGATTGATGGGAAGCAAGTCTTCTATTCGGATGTTACCTAAGCTGAGTTTCTGACTGCACTGGTTACCTTTCACATGCAATATTCTAAAACGCGTAAAACAGGTAACAACACTATCGGCATAAAAACTCTTTTAAGTTGTGTGTAACATGGAAGTTATTATGTTTGATCCTCCTTAATTGTTGTTATCCTTAACCCTTTCACGTGAGTTTAAAATATTCTAGCTGAGCCCTCAGCATGAGTTTTTTTCAGACAACTGTTATTTTAGAATGTCTAGCCTTATTGTTTCCATGGCGACGCGTCATGCTTGTCATGTGACACACCGCAGGCACAATAGCGCTGTATGACACATGGCTCGCTTTTATTTCGTTTTTCCTTTTTTATTATTAATATTCACAAACATACTCACTATATTATGAAATATCTGATATTCCGATTCTGAAATATGTGCAAGTAAATGTATTTGGTAGTTTAAACACTTTTATAATGACCGTGTTAGTTGATCTATACCGGGTGATGGGCGCCGCCATGTTTGTTCGCGCTGAATCAGAGCGGGATTTACAACACGTAAATTCATCCTCTCCTCCCGAAACACGTTAAAGAAAGTCTCCGGTAAACTTGGAGAAGAGCAGAGTAAACTTTAAAGTTATCTACACAATCTGTATATGATATAAATAAAACATCCCGTCAGATTATATTTGTAAGGATCATTATTGCTGCTTCCATAAACATCAGTGCATATTTTACAAACTATAAATGTATGGTTTTCCGAGTACTTGTGTATTTAACTGTCTGAATCCTAAAATAAGCATTATATGGTTGAAAACACTGAATATTTGTGATAATACAGGGCTTGAATTTCGGCGCGGGATTGCGCATAATTTAAACTATTCCCGCAAATTTAACTTTTATAATGCGAGAAATTCCCACACAAATGTATTTTTTCTTCATCTCAGATCAAATTAAGAAATACATCCACAGAAGCGAAAAAAGAAATCACCGGTTCAAACAGTCTGTCTTTATTTTAGAATTTAATTCCACAAACAGCGCTGCAGCTGACTGTAGTTGAGTCCTGTATAACATCGGCGTGCTCTCCGTGGTCTGCGTCGCACTGATCTTATTCACACAAGGCTGTGAGACGCGCTCTAATATTCTGAGTCGCACGCAAATGTGACTGAAAACTACTGCGTGTGACTGTGAAAAAATATTTAGGAGCACCAGTGCAACTGACCCGAGCATATTTGTGTTTGCGCTGAGGGGAGCTTCAAAGATTTCTACGTGTTTTTGCGGAGTTGAGTAATGCATTACAGACATATCTCACGAATCCTTTCATAAACAAAGAAAGTAGACACAATGTAAATAAGAGATTCATTGTTTAGTTTAGAGAGCTTCGTTGATTATTATAGAACTTTGTGAGATCGCGATGAACTAAGGAGAGTGATGGATGTAATGATTAATAAGGGAGTTTGTAAATGTGATATTGATTTATTACAACAGTTCAATAAACAAGAAGTTAATGTTAAGTGACTTACATTGTCTGACTATAACACTGTTGCCTGATTTTGCTCTATTTCGTCGACGAAAATAGTTTGAATCAAAGACAGCTGAGCCGCTGCGCATCTCCATTCAAACACAGCGGTGTTTCGTTTATGAATGAACATGCGTTTTTAAACGAATCTAGTGAGTCAATGATTCAATTACCGATTCATAAGGACAGTCACTTGCTTTATTCCTGAATGAATCAGCCGTTCGAACGAATCAATTTAATGAATGATTCAGTGATCAAATCAGTGCCTTATCGCCACCTGCTGGCAGTTTTAGTTTCATTTTTAACGTATCTTTCAGTTATTTAAATCATTTAATATTTCTCTAACTTATTCAAATTTTATATTTAAAATATTAATCTCAACATGAATTTATAAATTTAATTGCACTCATGCCAACTCTGAAGCTCATTAAACGTCTGAAAATACACCTACAAGCCACTTTTGTGTTCTTCTGTTCCATCTCAATGGAAAATAATAATTTTGTTAATACTGATTTAATTTAATTGGTATCTTATTCTACTTGTTCTTATTCTATTGTTTTAATTAGAAATTTTAAAAAGCTTATAAATATATATTTTTTAAATTTGACAAAATATGACATACGTTTAATAAAGTTAGAAAAATGCCATTACAAAGGTAAAAATAAAATTCCCCTGTAAATCACTTTGAGTCAAATATCACCTTGTAATGGGAAGGCTAATTTTTGATCAGATTTTTTAAATTAAACATTAGAAAAAAATAATTAGGCTATATCTTAGAAAGCGGAGTCATTCCTTCTTCATTCAGAAGGCATAAAACTGAAAGCAACTCAAACCTCAATGAAACATTAAGTGACATATTAGTTTAAACAGTTCTTAATGTCAATTTGAAGGAGGTCATGGTGTATTTTGTATAAAGTTTTTTTGTTGTTGTTGTTTTTATATACAAAATACACCATGAAAATATATATATATATTTTTTATACAAAATACAAAAATAAATTGAACTGAAACTGGAATATATGAAATACACTGATTCTGAAAGGCATTTCTAAATAGTTTTAATACAGTTCTCAATGTCAGTTTGGAGGAGAGCATAACAAATTTTGTTAAGCTGTTTTGAAAACCACCATACATTAAAATCTGTAGACATAAATAAATGAAGATGATTAATTTAGCCCCAATGTGTCAATTTATCTTTAAGTCTTTAATGAATCTTTAAATCCCCCCTAAGGGGGGAATTCCCCCCCAGTTTAAAAAACGAAATTCAGGCTCTGTAGTATGAGAAGCGCTCGCGCGTCCGATCTGGCTCCGCACCAGTCAAAGCGCAAAAGCAGATTTGAATTCAGCAGATGATGACATGACGCACTGAACGTTCTAATCACACCGGTGTGATCATACGCGTTAAAGGGTTAATATTAATCTTGACTTTTTTTTTCTCTCTCTCTTGAATTGTTTTTCACCTTGAAGCCAATATACTCTACTAGGTTATTAACTACCTCTCCCTTTACATTTAGGGTAAAGCTAAAGAAAGCTATTCTTTTGTTGTTTTTGTTTAAATTGTTTGGTGGATCTTCTTATGGAGTACAAGTTCAAATCTTTGTCTGTTGTAAAGTTGAATGTTCGAGGTTTGAAAAGAAAAGCTATTTTTTTATTTTGTAAAAGAAGTGCAGCTGATCTGATCTTTCTTTAAGATCTTATTTCGCAGACGGCCTGGGCTTCACTTCCGCATTTATAGTTTCCACCGTGATAGCAGCTCTTTAGAGAGAAGCGAACAACGCTCGAGTTCGACATAACGTCTGTTTAGACGCAAAAGGTCCTCACAGTAACAGATATTATGGATTTTAAACGTTTTAACAAACTTACCGTGACATGTGAAGACATTTGTTAGATTTAGATTCCTCCGCAATGGCTCTGATACGATCACTTTCGGTTTCACTTTAAGGACTTCCGCTAAAAACGTGATGATGTTGTGTCACGTGCTCTTTGCTATTGCATACTGCTCTGGAGTAAACAGCCAATAGGTACCAGCACAAATTGTCTGCTTGTTATTGACACAAATACAGAAATATAATTTTTGCACCCCTCGAATAGAGAATTACCCTCATTAAAACAGAGATCAAGAGAGAATGAAAAGTAAAATAATAAATTAGATTGTTATTGTGGACATCAAATACCCTTCATACATTTTTATGATCCATACTATATTATTATTATTATGGAAGACATTTATCATTACACTTCTGGACAGGTCTTTGAATGTCCTTATTGCCTCTTCCAGAGCCTTCATTATACGTTAAGTGATGGAAACCGGACTTGTGCTGATTTCTCTCTCCAGCTGATCTGCTTTTTTATCCAGTAAATGAACTACAAATTCAGGGCCTCCATGTAAGAAGTGGCTAACATTCTCAGACATTTTCTGTTCACAGCTCTTTTTCCTTCAGTTGAAAGTTCAGGGGTCTTCTTGACCGTGACATTTTTGGGAAAATGTCCGATCAAACACCATGAAGGTCTGAGCTCTGTACAGTACAGACGTGACCATATGTGTTGCAGTTTTCTTTGTAATAGTTGAGGTTTCTTTGTAATAGATTGTTACTCTGGACTGCTGGCTTGATTGATGATTTGGTGTCACACAGATACTTGGCAGATCCTCTCACTTCCACCAGCCCTGCCATGAAGGTGGCTTTCAGGGAAGCACTTACATCCAGGAGACTGGACTTACTGAGAGAGAGTCAGAGCTACTGAACTTCAAATCTGTCAGGAGCTGTGGACGAGTGTCCAAATCTTATTCCACAGACTAACACCTCAAATGAGAAATGGCTTTCAACTCTGTGTGAGGAAATGCTGTTAGGAGTAAATGTGCAAACGTTAGACCTACTGTGATCTAATATTTCCCTGTGGATATTTCCAATGTGCTGACTAACAATTGAATATTATTGTACAGCAGATCAGATCTATTTATCATGGCTACGTATAATGAACACGGATAGATCTGAAGATCCAATTTATGGATGAACAGCTGCTGCAGAATATATTCCAAAGTTACAAAATATTATTACTGAAGAATAAATGAACACATATCTGTGTATGCAGCATAATTAAGTGTCATGATGTTAGCAGACAAGTGGGTAGAAGATGTAAAACAAGAGCAGATGTAACATGTACTGACTCTTATGCAGCACTATCAAGCCTTGCAAGAGGAAGACATTAAATGTGAGATTCTTGCAAGTTTTTTTTTAAGAATAAGTAATGCAAGCTTAATAATGTTTCTGTGAGTTCCTGTTCATATGGGAGTGGAGGCTAATGAAATTATTCATAAGTGAGCTAAGCAAGCTGTGAAACACACAGAGATAGATGTACAAGTGTGGAGCTGTGAAATTAAGAGTAGACATCTGTATAGCACGCAGCAACAAACAGGCAATGGGAGAAAAGTTTTTAATAACAAGAAGGAAGATTCAATTACTCAAAGAGAGCATTCTGGAGTAAACCATTCATTGAAAAAAAATATGAAAACCTGAAACAAGACAGTGTAATTATTGTGAGCTAAAAGAAACAATAGAGCATGTACTAATAAAATGTTTTTAAAACGGAAAGAATATAACTTAAGTAATTAAAAGACATAGGTGAAAAAACAACATTTAATTTGCAACATAAAAATAGTGCAATATTAAGATATCTTAAAATATTAGGATTATAAGAGAGAATTTAAAAATGATTTATTTTTGTTTATTGTCACCTTCTTATTAATGCTTCACACTTCAGTCCAGTTGGTGGCGGTACTGCAGCAGAAGTTGGCTGCCAACTGACATAAAATAAAAAACGGAGAGGAAGGAGGAGGAGGAAGACGACAAAGAAGAAGAAACAATGCATGCAGATTTCCGTTGTGAATTTATTTTTCTGTAGGCATGGTGTACACTACTGTTCAAAAGTTCGCTTAAGTTTTTTTTTTTTTTTTTTTCCCCTCAAATAAAATTAATACTTTTACTCAGCATGGGTGCATTAAATTGATCAAAAGTTACAGTCAAGACTTTTACAAAAAGTTTTATTTCATATAAATGCTATTCTTTTGAATTTTCTGTTCATCAAAATTCTGAATTAGAATGATTTCTGAAGGATCACATGAGACTGAAGACTGGAGTAATGATGCTGAAAATTCAGCTTGGTATCACAGAAATAAATTACATTTTAAAATATATTACAATATAAACAGGTATTTTAAATTGTAATATTTTACAATATTCTTATGGTTTTATCAAAAAATGTAGACTTGGTGAGCATAAAAAATAATTATTTCAAGAACATGAAAAAAAATATATGCAAATTATAATTTCTTTCTTTTTTCACTTTGATTTTAGGGTGAAAATCTTTTACAAGCAAAAATTTCCAATAATTTGGCTTGACTTTAGCTATATACACTATTTATGTATTATAAATAAATTCTATGTATATGTATATAGGAGAGAACACAGAGAAAGCTCATCATTTACACAGATATATAACAATAAAGTGCAGGAGCAGCAGGTGCATCCTGTGTGTGGAAGAAAATCTCTACAGCTCACTGCAGTTCTGGAGAAACTTCAGCTCCATCTCATGAGCTTCAGAACCTGTTCAAGAGTTTTACTGAAATAAAGAAAGTGAGTCATCTGCACAGAGCTGAACTATTTATAAGCACTGAATCAAATAAACTCCAAAGTCAAACCAGAAGTGTGGCCTGAAACTCAGATTTGCATTTGTGTAGTAGAATCTGTTCGTCTCAGAATAGTGCCTGTGTCTCCAGTGTTGCATGTTCAAACCACAAGAGGATTGTTTACAAGAAATAAAGATGTACAACTGAAACCACAGAAACTGTTTTAAGCTTTATCAAACATTTTATCCTAATAAATACTGCTTGCATCTGTCTGTTAGAAATAAGACACTGAATGATGTTCTTGACAAAAATAATGTTCTACAGCTTTATCACAAATGAGTGCTATAGCATCATGCTTTTGTTTAATAAACCTTTGAGATTTAGCTTATTTACACATTTGCAACATGACTAAAGAGTTCGTTGCTCTGAAGAGTTACTAGCGTATTGTTCAGTGAAGGAAAACAGTCCCTCTACTGCTGTCATGAAAATACAACTACTGGCTTTTATGTAGCATTTTAAACCTAAATTTGATGCTCAATAAAATACATATCCCCTGGTTTCACAGACAAGTCTAGTCCTAGACTAAAATGTAAGTCTGAGCTGTTTCAACTAAAATAAACTTGCACTGACTGATCTTAAAATATATCAGTGTCTTTGTTTTGTCTCAAGATGCACCCCAGTAATGTTTTTTTCTAAGCATAAAATTACTTAAATGTCCTAATTGAACTATGGCCTAATCCTGGCTTAGTCTAAGCCCTGTCTGTCAAAATGTATAGCAGTTTTAAACCATCCTTTATGCAAAATGGAAGTACTTGTGTGTCTTTCTAACATCAACAGATGAGGATACAACTGTAACACGAAACAACATGTGCATTTGCGTGCAACCTAAGAAATGACGTACATCCAAGTCCACAAGATGAAGGGAAGGCTGTTAATATGTTAACTGGAACGCAACTTAAGACAGTGATATTAAAAGATCAAACTCAGCATACACCTGACTGATGATGTATGGTATATGCACTTAAGTGACAGATTTGATTA
This sequence comes from Spinibarbus caldwelli, assembly GCA_039654775.1. Lineage (NCBI taxonomy): Eukaryota > Metazoa > Chordata > Actinopteri > Cypriniformes > Cyprinidae > Spinibarbus > Spinibarbus caldwelli. The sequence goes on from CM077218.1 coordinate 19,570,009, forward strand.
AAATGGTATAATTATTACTGTGATATTTCAAAAGCCACTGAGTTTGATTGCCCATAAAAACAAGATTCTTTATGTTTGTATACATTCCTAATAGTGCTGGATGCTATTTATGAGTTATTGCTCTTAAATTTGACTTTAAATTTATTGCTCTTAAATTTGACTGCTCTAATTACACTGAACATTTACATATACAGCAGCACTTTGCATTGGCAGCACATGCTTCAGTGATTTGTGAGTGTTTATAGGCCTGCAAGTTTAACACAGATCAGAATCATCATCATCAGAGAACAACAATGACTTCCATCATCATTTTTATCTTGATGCTTGCAGTTTTTTATCAGGGTTTGTATAATTAGACTAAATCTTTATTGCATAAACTAACATGTGTCATACTTTGGTATTTCATGGTATATGTGACTCTTTTAGAGTGCCGAGGACAGGTCGTCATCATCACTCATACACCGTTAACAACAGTAGCCCAACCAGGACAAGAAGTACGCTTAAACTGCAAAGCCAACAGGCCAGTGCATCTTAATAACCACATGACTTGGTACTTCAGGGATTATGGAGGAGCTACTAAGCTACTCGTATACCATGCTACAAATCGGTTCACTGGAGTTCCTTCTAGATTTACAGGAAGTGGACATGGAGCGGACTTTACTCTGACCATCAGAGGAGTCCAACCTGAAGATGCAGGACTTTACTTCTGTCACAGTGACCACACTGGTAAAATATTCACACGGTGATAAAGAGCTGCACAAAAACCTCCGTCACACTACACTGCACTGATACAGCTGAGAGACACTGCAGCTGCTCACACACACACACACACACACACACACACACACACCACAAAACTAGACATTCCTCCTCCTAGAAAACATCTGCCCAGCTGAAAACAGGCATTCAGACAACTTCAAAGACAACAGAAGTGATTATGAAATTACATACATGTTCCAAACCTGTATGAGTTTCTTTCTTCTGTTGAGCACAAAAGAAGATATTTTGAATAATGAACCAAAGAGTTTCTGTTCCCCATTGACTTCCATAGTATTTTCTATCCATACTAGGGAAGTCAATGGCTGCCGTCAACTGTTTGGTTGCACATATTCTTCAAAATATCTTTTTGTATTTAGCAGAAAAAAGAAACTCATACAGGTTTGGAAAGACATCCTACTTATATTGTAAATGATTCATCTATTCAAAAAATTGTTTATATATATTTTTTCTTTTTGTCTTTGTAAGCTTTTATTGCAATCTAGTTGTGTGACTCCTTTCTGTGGCCACTGTGTGACATCTCATTGATACGTTCTCTTAAGTTTTAGCAATTTTATGTGTTTTTTTTATTTTTATGTATGTTTTTTTTCTTTTACTCTTTTATTGCAGTTTTAGTATTATTAATTTTAATACTTCAAAAATACTTTTTTAAATGTATTTATAGTTAATTTTTTAAATATAATATTCATATTTTAAGTTTTTTCATATAATTTTAATAGTTTATTTTAATTCAGCTTTGTTTCAATTACCAAAAACCATTTGAAAACTGAAAACTACTAGTTCTGGTAACACTGTTGCAAATGTTGTTTCGAGACGACTCTCGTTTTATAATCGACTCGCAGGTGTTGTCATGCTTCACTGAAAGAAGCTTATTTGACTATCTGACATTAAATACTTTAGGGAAGTTGACATTTCATACAATGTGACATTCTCAAGTCTTCCTAAAACATTTTTCTTAAAGCATTTCAAATTATTTTATAACGACTGAATTATAGTTCATTCAGACTTCATGACCACCCCGTGTTAATTGAGAGGCTACGTGATGTAAGCAGAATATTTAATTGAATATTTCTACTTTAAACATTTATTTGTCATTGCAGGACCAAGAAGAGAATCAAAGATAAAAGCTTTTATTTCAGATAAAAGAGAAAAATCATAGCATGCTCTTGTATGAATTAAATCAGAGAAGCAGAAGTGAGAAGGCTGCAGCAGATCTACTGTGAGCATTGATCTCTGGTCAGTTGTCGAGTGACGGCAGGCTGGCCGCTGCGTGTGGCCTCACAGCTCACTGAGACGCTCTCCATCCACTGCTGCTCAGAGAGAGTCAGGCTGCTGCTCCAGCTGTACAGACCATCCTTCTGCAGGAGCCCAGCGCTGCTGTCCTGAGACCCGCTGCTGCTGCCGTCCACCGTCCAGCTCAAGCTCCAGTCTGACGGGAAGCCCCCGCTGGCCACACACACCAGTGTCGCTGTGCTCTTTGATGAAATCTCTGTGCTGGATGGGGGCAGGATGCTCAGTTTAGGAGGAGTGATGCCTGAGAAAAGAGCAGAGCAGCGGGACAACGGAGAACTCAGACATCTCAACACATTTTATTACAGAAGAATGTGACAGAAAATATCCTACCATCTGTTTAGACAAAGTAATATATGATGAAAGTTTTTCAAGACTAATTAAATGTAATCATATTGACAGATGTTCAATAACATATTTGGGAAGCCATGGAGTTAGTAACTATAATCATAACTGCTTGTATTTTTTTCACCTAGTTGGGTAACAAGTGAACTCAATACAACCACACTAACATACATTCAGGCAAGAGTCAATAACGAAGGTAGATGCTTTTGAAAAGTTACTCTGTTCTCAGCCTTTGTGAAAAAGAAGTGCACTTAAATGTGTTGAATGTGCATATGAAGTGCACTTAAAATCTTAAAAAGAACATTTTAAAAATATAACTATACTTGCAGATATTGTAGTATTAATGAAATAAAAGGCTAGTTTAAGTGTATTTAAAGAGAGAGTACATTTACATGTTTCTTAATAATGTCAAATTAAATGTTTTACTTAAAGTACATTTTAAAGCATTATGTTTTAATAATCTTCTGTCCTACTTTAGTAGTACATTTCTTTTAATGTGTTTACATAACGTAACGTATTTCATAATAATTTTAACTATTTAAAGTTAATATATTTTAAATTGCAATGCATTTCATCATTACAAATGTTAAATTAAAATATATTGAAATACACAAAAGTTTCGATAGAAACGGCAGTATATTTCAGTTTAATATAATATAAGTTATTATGAAATTGCATATACAGATGTAATTTTGTCCTCCTTAAGTGGGTCAGCAGTCTGCTGTTCAACTAATTGCATTTAACATAAATTTAAACTGTAAAAGTTTTTTTTTTTAATAACATGTAATTAATTGTCCCAACGCACTACATTCACTTCACACTTTAGTGTATTATTTAAAGTGTATTATTTCCATAATAAGTACTCTGTATAACTGTATATGCTGAACTGTACTCCTTCCAGCAAAGAGTAAAATACATTTCATAAATGTTAAGATGGCAAGTTTAAATGATAAATTTCTACACAAATCCATTCAAATATCTTTTGGCCAAAACAACAATTTGATATATTAGTATAACACCTTTTATATTGTTGCTATATCCCACATATTATGACAAAATGATCTAATAGCATGTCAGCCTTTTATAGTTCGTAACTTTTATAGTAACTTTTAAGTTTGTAGTTTGACTCTCAAATATAAACCTACACTGAGAAATATTTACTGTAAGCATATTGAATAGAAAAGTTTTTTTTTCCCAATACAAATGAAAACATTAAAATTATAATGTCATAAATAGTAATATGACTATATTGTATTGTTTTAAAAGGATTTGTATATTTACTTACTGCCAACATCCAGTCTGGTGCCGCTGCTGAAAGTCCATCACAGTGATACAAACTAATAGAGCAGCTGCACAAAAACCTCTGCACGCTTCAGCAGCTGCACTGATCACTGCATCTACACAACAACTGCTGTGCTTCTACTTGCTATTGTGATCAAATCCATTTCAATAATAAAAACTATTAATAACATTTTTAAATAAGGAAAAAAAATGTTGCAATATTTGAGCTCACACTTAAACATTACACTCTAACTGATTCACTGATAGTAAACTGAGAATGTTCATGAAATATCATCAGCATATAGTGAACTCTTGAGAAATATGAGCTGATACTGATACAAAGTCTTTGTATTTTGTGGGGAAAAAATTAATAACGGTTTAATCTGAATTTAGTTTAGAAGTAAAAATGTGACCCATATGTGACATTTTGTCTGAAAGGAAGCAGCTTTGAATACGTGCACCACCCCTCTGTTTAAGACTGACTGTCATCGATCAGGACTGAAAACAGGAGATCTGGTCTGTTCTCTCTCAATCTTAGCAAAGATGATTGCAAACGCTCTGATGATCTGCTCTCTACTGCTTTCTCTTGCTGGTGAGATTAAAGCTGAATATTCAGTGAGTTATGAATATTTTTATAATTTTTAGCAGCGTCACTCTCAACTGCAGGTCCAGCAGTGATAGTTTCAAAGAAAGTCTAGCCTGGTATCATCAGAGACCCGGACAAACACCCAAACTCCTGTCCTCTAGTGTTGGTAACAAAGTGTCTGGAGATTCTGAGAGATTCACTGATGGGAGATCAGGAACAAACTTCATGCTCAATATCAGAAATGTCCAGTCTGAAGATGCAGGAGATTATTACTGTCAACAGCAGTACAAAAACCCCCTTCAGTGAAAGAGGAACTACTGATTTAGACACACTGCACGCATATTACACTGTGACTGGAACCTGTTTTTGTTAAATGTGAGCCAAAATCATCACAATTAAAAGAACCAAAGACTTAAACTTCTTCAGTCTGTGTGCATTGAATTTATTTAATACACGAGTTTCACAATTTGAGTTGAATTACTGAAATAAATTAACTTTTCCACGGCATTCTAATTTATTGAGATGCACCCGTAATTATTTTTGTATCGTATATGTGTGTGCGCTCTGTGGTAACTAAGATCTTTTAAATATGAAATTTAAAATTAGAGAGTAGAACATGTTCAACTAAATGTTCCTTATTTCATTCACTTATCTCTCTTTCTCTCTCTTAGGAGTCAGTGAAGATGTTGTCCATGAAGTTCTTTCTATGTGGTTCACGTCATGAACAAATTTGTTTTGTGTGTGTTCAAGTTCAACTGTTGTAATATATTATTTTATAAAATATACACAATCTTAAATCTACCCCCAGAGTCATCCTTGTGTCTTCCCTCTGTACTTGAAAATGTGGTTGATCTAGTGACTGAAAAGACTATACCATCAAAGTCAAAGTCAAAGTCAGCTTTATTGTCAATTCCACCACATGTACAGCACATACATACAGAGAATTGAAATTGTGTAACTCTCAGACCCTTGGTGCATACAGTTAACACTAAACACTAACAGTAGACGTAAAAATACAGATAATTACAGTTTAAATATATATAAATACAAACTATACAGATATGCAATAAGGACATTGTAAAAAAGAGATATGTAAAGTGGCGTAAGGCACATGGCAGATAGTGCAAACCATTAAATAAACAAAACTGTGCAGATATAATGAGTGTAGTGCAAAAAAACTGTGCAGATGTAATGAGTGTAGTGCAAAAAGAGCTTATCAGTGTTAAAGTGATGAAGAGCTAAAGAGCTCAGAGAACAGTCTTAATTAAACTGTCATAGGAGGTAGTTTGCAGTCAATGCTGGATGGGGTAGTGATCAGTCCAATGCTGCACAAAGTGACTGGTGCGGGTCACAGTTTGTAAGTGGGAAAGGGAGGGGGGGGTTCTGAGGGTCAGAGTTCAGTGGTGCGTGGGGTAAGAAAGGGGAGGGGGGGCAAGGTCGGGAGGGAGTTCAGTTTCCTGACAGCCTGATGGATGAAGCTGTCCTTCAGTCTGCTGGTCCTGGCCTGGAGACTCCGCAGTCTCCTCCCTGATGGCAGCAGACTGAAGAAGCTGTGTATCGGGTGGGTGGGATCACCTGCAATGCAGAGGGCTTTGCGGGTGAGACGGGTGTTGTAGATGTCCTGGAGGGAGGGGAGAGAGACACCAACGATCCTCTCAGCTGCTCTCACTATGCGTTGAAGTGACTTGCGGCAGGACGCGTTGCAAGCGCCATACCACACAGTGATGCAGCTAGTAAGAATGCTCTCGATGCTGCCTCTGTAGAAGGTGCACATGATGGGGGCCGGGGCTCTGGCTCTTCTCAGTTTGCGGAGGAAGTAGAGACACTGTTGTGCTTTCTTGGCCAGTGCTGCAGTGTTGTTAGTACAGGAGAGGTCCTCTGTGATGTGCGAAAAAAAAAAATAAAAAAAAAAAACCTCTCCACAGTCTCTCTCCACTCTCCACAGTCGCGCCATTGATGGTCAGAGGATTACCAGAGGTTACCATGATTCCTTGTTTATTTTACTTATTATATTATGCTACTTAGACCCAATAATTACTCAACATTCCTAGGAATCCTCTTTAATTGCAATAAAGAAAGTAGTATTTGGGTGTAATAAAACTTTAAAAAACTCTAAAACTCTAATGTAGTTAAAACTGGGTGGAAATACTGCCTTGGTGGCACTTTTTTCAGTCCTCCAAAACTAGGGTGCTGGAAATGTGTTCCTGGGACTGCGGTTCTCCGACTCGATAGGTGGCGCTGTCACAAAAAACTAGAGTCCTAGAAATGTGGTCCTACAACTGCGGTCCTGAAAGTACGGCCTCCAGTACTTTTTTTTTTTTTTTTTTTTTTTTAATGCACAAAACACAAGAATAGTACATACAGAACAATGCAACCATCAACATAAAAATAATAAACAATAATAACAAAAAATACAGTAGAAACAAACAAGTAATCAACAAAAAAAGAACAGAAAAAAAGGACAAGGGGGTGTTAATACATTACAAAATGAAAGAATAAAAATGAGACTTACATGTCATTAAAGTTAGGAAAAGAGTTACAGACAGATAAAGTTTTTAAGGCTTTTTTTGTTCTTGGACAGCTGCATTAATGAAAGGTATTGCTCAAATTCTTTTATAAAAACAAAGAAGAGAGGTCTAGAGTTTGAATTTTTGCATCTGTGGATGTGAAATTTTGCAAGAAGCAAAATCAGATTCACTACATAAAACTGTTTCATTTTAGATTGTTCATATTCAATAAAACCCAATACTACGTCCTTCCAAAACAGAATACATTCATTATAAATGTTACTCCTAATGAAACTTAAAACATCTTGCCAAAATGTCTTTGTAAATGGACAGTTCCAAAATAGATGAACAACAGTTTCAACAGAGTCATCACAAAAAGAGCAACTGGAGGAGATATCACTTTTGAATTTTTTCATGTAAAGCTTTGCAGGATAGAACTTATGAATTATTTTGTAGGAAATCTCCTTTACTTTGTTTGTTAATAAATAAGAATGAGGAAGCATCCACACTTTTTTCCAGCAGATGTTACCCACTGCATTATTCCAATAAGCAGTCACAGCTAGCAGAGTAATAATATTCTGCTGAAATAATGAACGAATTATCCTATTATTATTTTTGCATGGAGATGCAAAACATAATCTACCAACAAAAGTATCAACCAAATTAGGAGAAACCGGTGACAAAGGATGGGTACCTCTCAGTAAAGCAACAACACCTGATAGGATAGACCCCATAACTATGGACAATTCTTTTGGAGAGACAGGAAATTGAAAGTGATCTAAAAATTCTTTATATGAAAATAACCCTTGAGAGTTCATTAACTGACTGATCAACAGTAAGTTTTTATCAAACCAATTCTGAAAAAATATAGATTTATTTTTGTATAAAACATTACAGTCATCCCAAATAAAAGATCTGTGGGGTGAAAAGTGTGCTTGAATATTTGTGACCAAGCCAAGAGAACCTGCCAATGGAAAGCAGATAATATAGCCGGTAGTTTATCAATTTTATAATTACATATGAGAAGAAAATCAAGGCCACTAAACTGAGAGAAAACATAATTGGGAATAAAGTTCCACAAAGACACTGGGTTCTTTCTAAACTGTTTAAGCCAATTGATCTTGAAGGTGTAACTTAAAGTACTGAAATCCAAAACATTAAGACCCCCTTTATCATATGTGTTCATCACAACAGATTTTCTAATATAATGTATTGAACGCGTTTACCTAGTTTTGGGTCCAGAGGAACAGACTGAGGGACATAAATAAGCGTTGAAAGGCCTTCTGCTTTTGTGAGAAGTACCCTACCTCTCAAAGACAGATCCCTTTGTAGCCACTGGTTAAATCTTTTCTGTGTTTTATCAATAAGGGGTTGGTAATTAAGATTACATCTTTCTTTCTGATCCTTAGTAATTAATACACTTAGATAACAATTTTTTCTTTCACTGGAATATTATGGACAGAGGATACATTACAGTCTTTAATGGCAAAAAGTTCACACTTTTGAATATTTAAGCATAAGCCTGAGGCTTTAGAAAATTAATCAATAATATTTATTGCAAGTGAAATCTGCCTTTCATCTTTAAGAAAAAGGGTTGTGTCATCAGCAAGCTGACTGATAATCACCTCTCTTTCAGCAATAGTTACCCCTTTTAAACTGCTGCCTTTTATATGATAACAAAAAATCTGAGCTGCAAGAAGAAAAAGGTAAGGGGAAATAGGGCAGCCCTGCCGAATGCCCCTCAATAATTCAAAACGACGAGTTGTTCCATTTTTTTTTAAAATAACTGAGCAACTACCGTTCATATATAAAGTTTTAATGGCACTACAAATTTTTTTTCCAAATCCAAAATTTTCAAGACACTGAAAAATAAAATTATGTTCCAAAGTGTCAAACGCTTTATAGAAATACAGAAAGAGAAGAAAGCTATCATCACTAATCAAGTTGGAGTAATCTAAGATATCAAAAACTAAACGTATACTATTTGAGATACACTATATTGCCAAAAGTATTGGGTCACCCTCTTCTAATGAACAGGTTTGACTACTTTAGTAATTTCCATGAGTACAAATCTTAATGTTTAAGCATATAATGATATTCTAGGGAATTGCGTGCTTCTAATTTTAAAGCAACAGTTTGGACAGGACCCTTTTCTATTCTAACATGACAATGCCTCGGTGTATAAGGCAAGGTTCAAAAAGAAATGATTGATTCAGTCAGTGTGGAAGAATTGACTGGTCTGCAGAAAGCCAAGTCCTAATCCAAGCTGAACAACTCTGGTGTGACTTTAAAAGACTTTAAATATGGGTACAGTCATTTTAGAAATTTCCAAAACTGTTGCAACAGAGATGGAAATACAATTTTTAAATACATGCATTATGTTTCCATCTTTGTTGCCACAGTTTTGGAAGTGCCTTTTTCTGTTCTAAAGAAGGGGGTGTCCCAATATGTTTGTCCATATAGTGTATGTACAAGTCATTGGTGTTTGGTAAAGAGTTTTTGGCTCAAGGTCTGCATTTAAAGTCACACCAGAGGTGTTCAGCTGGGAGTAGGACTTGGCTTTCTGCAGACCAGTCAAGTTCTTCCACACTGACTAAATCAATCATTTCTTTTTGAACCTTGCCTTATACACAGAGGCATTGTCATGTTAGAATAGAAAAGGGTCCTGTCCAAACTGTTCCTATAAAATTAGAAGCAAACAATTCCCTAGAATATCATTATATGCTTAAATTTTAAGATTTGTACTCATGGAAATTACTAAAGTAGTCAAACCTGTTCATTAGAAGGGGGTGACACAATACTTTTGGCAATATAGTGTATGTATATTGTTGAGAAAACCAGACTGTGTCTCATCTATTATAGAATTTAAAATATTTTTAATTCTTTTAGATAATATAAGAGCCAGGATTTTATAATCGTTATTTAATAAACTTATTGGGCGCCAATTTTCAATCAAAAGTAAATCTTTTTTTGGTTTGGGTATGAGGGTTATTATTCCTTGAGATAAACTAGGAGGAAGTTTATGGATTTTGATACTCTCAATAAAGACATTTAAAAGGAAAGGGGCAAGAATATCTGAGAATTGTTTATAGAATTCTGCTGCAATGCCATCATTGCCAGGTGATTTTTTACATTTAAGATGTTTGATAGCATCAACTACTTCTTCTAAGACAATATCTTGATCACAGCATTCTTTCTCTAAATCACTAATTGTATTAATATTTTTAAGGGAGTCAAGAAAAAAAGTAGCTGAATCATTACAATAGCTAGATTTATAAAGATTAGTATAAAAATTATAACAAAAAAGAGAAATATCTTCTGGGTTATCAGTAACACTACCATTAACATTAAGGTGGTGAATTGTGTTACGTTTACCTCGCTGTCTTTCAAGGTTAAAGAAGTATGAGGAATTTTGTTCCCCCTGTTCTAACCACTTGACTCTAGACCTGACAAATGCACCTTCTGCTTTACGTTTATATATCTCATCCAATTTACACTGTAAATCACTTAATTGTATTTTTTCCTCAGGCGAAAGTCTATCGGGAGAAACCATGGAAAGAGAGATAATTTCAGATACAATTTGCTCATCCAAAATTCTATTAAATTTAAAAAAAAAAAAAACTACCATAAGACCTTAAATATTTACCAACTTCATATTTTAAAAGTTCCCAATACCTACTAAAGGTACCTTCCTTTTGTGCCAAATCCCAGTAAAAGGATATTCATTTTAAAAGTTCCAATTTAACTGCCTCGTGTCTTAGATGACAAACATTCATTTTCCAAAAGAAGTATATGACGACGCTACAAAAAGAGGAAGATCTAATATCTATATAAATTGCCTTGTGATCTGTTAATGGAGTAACTAGAATGTTTACTGATATATTCTCTTTTAAAATGCTCCCAGAGACCAGAAAGAAATCTATGCGGGACTGCCTTGTACCATTTTTGTTACTCCATGTATAAGAGCACTGATTAGGATAAATTTCCCTCCATATATCAATAAAATTATATTTCTGCATAAAAGTCTTTAAAATAGTATTAGACGAACCTGGCTGCTTTGGAGGCGATCTATCAACCAAGTCATTTAAGGTAATATTGAAATCCCCTGTGGATGCTTACGAAACCAGAGTAGAATCCTTTCCTCTAAAGATTCAAAAAGTTTATCATTTTCAGTATTAAGGTTGTATCCATAAATGTTGACCAAAATAAATACTAAATTATTCCAACACAAAAGTAAACAAAGAATGTGTCCAAAGGGGTCTGAAAACACCTCCAAAACATTTCCAGAAAAAGTGTTCTTTAACGTAGCGACCCCTGCAGACCTCTCAGAGCCGTGAGCAAACCATGTCATTATTCCACTGCGACCTCCAGAACTTCTCATCATTAACTACAGAATGTGTTTCTTGAAAGAAAATAAAGTCAGTTTTAAGCTGCTTTGCGAATAAAAATAAAGCTTTCCTTTTAACAATTTCTCTTAACCCCCTAGTATAAAGTGAAACTATGGACAAAGACATATAACAAAACCAATACAAAAAGTATTGAACAGATTAGAGTTCAAAGTGTAAACAAGAACAATGTGTGTAGTTTGCCCGAGCCACATCACTTATAACAGCAATATAAAGATCGAGCCCAAACAAGTTCTTTGAATAGTTCGTGTTGTAAACTCGTAAATGCTGCAACCAGCAGCTTAAAATATCACGGTAACAGTCTGAACAGTCTGGGAGCTAAAACACAAAACAAAAGACCCCTGAGAATGAGCACCTGTTCAGGAAAAAAACAAAAAAAGAGAGAGACATCCAGAGAGACTCATATCTTGATTTCACCTTCTCCTTGAATAAACGCACGAGCCCCCGCGAAGAAAGCTGTTTTCCCCGCATCCCGCGCCTGCTTCACAAACGGCCAGAGCTTGGAGCGCCTCTCTCGATCACCTTTAGAGAAGTCTTCCTTGAAGAGAAATCCATTGGCTTTGAGATAGGTAGAGGTCTTAGCCCGCTTCCACACTTCATTTCTCATCATATGTGAAGTGAACTGAAGGATAATGGGTCGTGGATGGGAATCGGCCGTGCTTTTCTGGCCCAGCCGATGAAACATTTTTTTTCTTACCATCTGATTTGAGATCAGGGCCCGTATTTATCAAGCCTCTAAGAATTACTCTCAAGAACACTGCTAAGAATTGACAAGTTTAAAAAAAATCTTTGCTCAAAGCTGCGCTAAAAAGTTAGTTATCAATCATCTCAGTCGTAATTTAAGTGACGTGCAGGACTAAATCTTAAGTGTCAGTTTTAGAGATGATTCACGACACTTTGCTGTGCCACAAACGGGATTTTGGATGACGACATACGCATGGACCAATTACTGAATAGATTTCCTTAAGAATATTCTCAGATAAATTCACATTGAATGATTACATTTCTAATGTATGGAGGGACATGACTTTTTGTCAAATTAAAGTCACCAAGAAATCAAAATCAACCATTCTTATATATATATATATATATATATATATATATATATATATATATATATATAAACCAGTGGTGTGTGGTGGTGTTCTGAAATGAGGCAAAAAGTTTTTTTTTTTTTTTTTTTTTTTTTTTTCTTGAGACATGGGACAAAACATGTCCAGCAATTGTAACTGCTATTAGGTTTAAAAAAAAAAAAAAAAAAAAAAAAAAAAAAAAAAATATATATATATATATATATATATATATATATGTAAATGTTATGGGGATTAATAATAGAATGTATTTAACACAATTATCCACTTCAGTTTAATTTGATCATTATTATGTGAAATCTGTGACACTTATTGTCTTCTCACTACATCTAAAACAGTGTGTCCACAGAGAAGGGTTCAGTCATTCATATGCTATAACATGGAGATAAAAATGTTTTTTAATGACAAAAAAGAGCATCTTTTTAATAATATCTCATATCAAAGCAAGGTTGTTTTTCAGTGACACATGCATGTTTCATAAGGTTTCATAGTTGTGTCCCCACTTTTTGTCAACACCGTCAGACGTTCATTAAAATGTAATAAAATCAGGGAATATCAGGGGCAGCTGTCACTCTAAAGGACCCCCTCACCACAATCCTCCTCTGCAGAGTGCATCAGTGTCAGACAGGCTCTGGTCAGTTTTATAGTTTTAGAATATTTTAAATCCTAATGTTAATATTTCCTGGTCACAACCATTATATGTCAACACCATCTTCCAATTTCTGAGGAAATTATTTGAAATGTTTAGATCATTTTATTCTCCTGAAGCAGGTTCTATTAGCATCTAGCATCAACAGAGAAAACTAAATGGCTACTACATGAACTCCATTTGTTTTGTGAAAGAAATGCTAAATTTGTCAATACCGTCAGATTTTGTGTTTCAATGATATATAAAAATACTTAAATGTGACTCTTGAATAAAAGCTTTATAAATACTAACATACTCACTGTTTGTTGTTGGTTTTAAAACAGTAATTGATCGATTCAATGTTTGATAGTTAAAATGACTATAAATTCAGGTTTTCGTCACCACCATCTGATGTGTCAGTTACATATTTTGATAATATTATGATATTTCATATTTGTTGTGGAATTGTTGGTCACGTATGAAAGTATAATCTGTTGATAACATGAGAATGTGTTTTGAAATGTTAAAAACATCTTGAATGCTGTTAAAGATAAAGTTGAAATTATATGACACAGTCCAAGGTAAAAAGCACATTTTGTTCAGAAAAGGGCAAGGAGGTCCTTTAGAGTGACAGCTGCCCCTGAAAGTTGGGAGGTTGAATCAAAGCATTGCTCAGTAGCTTAGTACACGTAAGATACAAAAATGTAGTTTCATTTGTCTGAGTACAAAGTTTTATTTTTTTCAATTTTGCACCCTGTTTTGTCCCACTTCTCAAGAATGACTGAAATGTCGATTCATGTCCCAGTCACATTTTCTTGGTTAAATAAACATTACTTACGCTATCAGAAAAAGAACAAAAAAAAAATCTATTTTATATTTTTACGTTAACAATGCAATGGATATTATTGATCAAAGCCATGCAAATCTCATCAATTTAGTGTTTTTAAGCATTTTATATTTATTCCAAAATAATTACTCAAGGCAGAAACAATTTAAACAATATATTTTATTTGTGAACTTACGTTCAGCTGTTCTTTTTAATAATTAACTTTTAACTGGTTTTGAATTTTTCAGATCATCAGTCATCAAAGCTCAGTGAATATTGGTCACAAACAGAAATATACTTCAGATTTCACCGAGCTGATTACTCACTAAAAACTCCCACAGATCATGTTTTCAGGACATTTCAAGTCTTATTTTCACATAACAACGTGGTTTTATCTAAGTATGTGAGTTGTTTATTTACTTTTTTTAATTAGTCTTCCTATTAACACCATTATATTGTTCATTCAGACTGATTCATGAACGAATTAACAAATTGCTACAATCTGTTTATAAAATATATTATTCTATATTCAATGTATTGTTAAAAAAATCAAGTTGAACGAATGATTCAGTGACTTGATCATAAAGACTTCACTTGTTTCATTCTTGAATGAATCAATGTTTTTTGAACAAATATTTTTTTAAGTCTTTACGATGTAATTGTCTTTATAATAAATGCACCAAAACTATCATATTGTATTATTTGTCTGATGATTTTCAGTTATCCAGATTTTATCAATCCATAACCAAGAGAATTACTAACTTTTAAGATTGTTCTATTCTACATGAATCAAGATGATTTTGACCTTTTATCATAAACATTTTTTTAGTGTCCCAGTGTCAAGTTTAGTTTTTTATTTTTATTTTGGCTTTCCATGTCTGGTCCAATATGATCACAAGCATTACATTTGCTATGTTTGGAACATCAACTCTTACATAATATATAGTCTGTATACTATATATATATATATATATATATATATATATATATATATATATATATATATATATATAAACCAGGTGTGACCCCTCCTTTTTTTTTTTTTTTTTTTTTAAACAGTGCTTACTCAAGTTAAATACTGTAAATAAGCCAGAGTTATCCTCATTGGCTATTTTTAATCTGTTGTCCCTTGCCAGATATATATAAAAAGGAAGAGGTTCAGATTAAAAAAAAAAAACAAAAAAAAAAAACACACTTATATTTGAAGTCGCTAGTGTGACCCAAAAATGAAGGAGCTCAGAGTTTAATTAATTTTAATGGAAAAATAGCTCATAAAAATGTTATAAATATTGCATAGCATCATAAAATCTCCTCAAAATTCTAAATAATAATCAAAAAACATTATTAAATGACAATATATTATATTGATTTTAAGATTAAAAAAAAAAAAAAAAAAAAACAACAACTTACATTTCAAGTAGCATAGTATTATAAAATCTCCTCATAATTCTAAATAATAATTAAAAAAAAATATTATGTTGATTTTCCTGGAGAAAAAACAAAACAAAAAATCACTTACATTTCAAGTAGCAAGTGTGACGCAAAAATGAAAACTCTCAGAGTTTAATTAATTTTAAATGGGAAGAAATTGCTCATTAAAATTTTTGAAATATTGCATAGTATCATGAAATCTCCTCAATTTTAAATAACGAACAGAAATATTATTGAATAAAATATATTATATTGATTTTTCCAGAAAAAAAGTCACTTTTGATTGCAACGGTAAGTGTGACCTGAAAAATGAAGAGGCTCGAAGGGTTAAAAATATTTGTGCTTCGGGAGTCAAAAGAAATTCAAATACAGTATAAAGTTCAATTACATAAACACTCTTTTAATATTATGTACAGTGCAAATATGACATATTATTTCACACAAACACTAGTATTTGTCTGTTAGTGTGTGATTATTGTGTGACTGACAGAAACACAGAAAGTGTCTCTGAAACATCTTCATCCTGATGATCTGAAACAGGAAACTGATGATATTCAACTTCCTGAAGATTCCTGAGATTCAGATTAAAACACACACTTTCACATCATTACAGACTCATACTGTGTGTGTGTGTGTGTGTGTGTGTGTGAGAGAGAGATAGAGAGAGATTAATGTTTAATGTGACACAGAGTCACTGAAGAGTTGTAATTAAGGTAAAATCCAGCATGTAGAGGTTGAGAGAATGTGTGTGTGAATGTGTGTAAGTGTGTGAGTGTGTGTGTGTCAGAGACACTGTAGAAGGACAGAGAGCCGCTCGACTCGTCCAGAAACACTCCTACTCTCTTACAGGAGCCTGAAGCAGCAGATATCTCAGTGCCCTTACGATTGTGACTAGCAGTGAATCTGTGACCAGAGCAGATCAGACTCCAGGAGTTCACATTATATCCAAACCTACTGTGATAACTCCCTCCTTTCCTCTTGATTTCTTTACAAGACACTGATATTTCAGCTTCATCTCCGCTCCACTCAGTCTCCCAGTAACAGCGTCCAGTCAGACTCTCTGAACACAGAACCTGATACCAATCAAATCTGTCTGGATGATCAGGATATGACTGTCGCTCTTTCACTCTCGTCACCTTTCTGTTCTCCTCAGACAGAACGAGTCGAGTGTTTACTGTGTTTGGATCCAGTGTGAGATCACAAGCATCTGAACACAACACACACATTACAACACACACATTTACAACTAAACTACAAACAAGAAAAATGTGTGTTTGATTGTGGACTTACATTTGTGGAGTCCTGATGTGATCCTGAACTCTCCTCCATGATCCACACTAGAAAACACACACACACACACACACAAACACAGAGAAAGTGAATAATCAGTTGGCCCTCATTTATCAATCTGATGTAGAAACAAGTGCACAAATTAACTTGCAACAGGATTCACATGTGATTCATGAAACATTTGTATTTGCTGCCAATCATTCAAATATCACACCTCTAAAAACGCTCTGGTTTAAAAGCCCCTCAAAAGTTTACGACACGGAGAAACGTAACCCGGCCAAAAAGAGGAAGCTGATCTCATGAAAGAGGACGAGAAACTGATCTTCCACCAAAAACATGTTTTTATCCTTTAAAACAGCCTTTAAGTTCTCTGATTTTCATATGCAGGTGTCACTATATTGGAAAAATGTGGTACAATTTAATAAATGAAGAGGGTAATATGTTATGATAATTTTGAGATAAAATGTAATGTGCATTGTTCAGAGATGATTTTCTTTAGTTGTCAGAGCTGTTCCTGTAGCTTTGAGGAATTTAATTAAAGTTATCTTACAATATTCCTCTGGCATTTAGAATTTTATTTCAATTCTTAAAACAATTAAAAACGATGAGTGCCTTAAAACTCTCTAAATGACTGACAACAAGCTTAATCAAAGTCAGTACACATTATATAGCTCATTTAATGTTATTAATAATAACCAGGTCTCAAATGTTATGCCTATGCTAAAAACAACAATAACAGCAATACAGTTTGCAACACAGATGTTGTCTTATGACATGACAACACGTTGCCGTCGCACTGGATTATATTTCGTCTTATGAGGGAGTTGCAGAAACGCAGGAAGTTGGAATTTGCGACTTTATTCCATGCTGCCGTCTCTGCTGGTTTCAAAACTCAGAGAGGTGCGTATACTAGCAGTATATTGTCTTTTCCCGCTCAACCTGCAGATCACAACAACACAAGCTCATTTCTGCAAAGATGTTCATTATGCTTTCTCCAAAATCATCTGACATGTTTATGTTTTACATGGCCTGAGAAAGTGAAAAAGCTACGCTAAATCTGATCTGATCGGGCAGACTGAAACAGATTTCCAGAAATACGATTTGAATAGGATTCCAAACCACATACAAACGTAGCTCGAAATGGATTTTCATAAATCAGATTTCATGTTGTTTGTTGCCATTTAGACTATCTAAATATGATCAGATTTCAATCAGATTTGCACAAAAATCGGATTGGGCTCACCGTCTGAAGGAGGCTTTAGTCACAAAGCAGTACTATTTTTAACTTGAGTTCAACTTAAAATGTTATTCCTCGTTCATGGAAATCAGTTATGGTTCTCCCTTTGTTAAAAGATGGTCCCATCTGAATTGGATAACTATCAGCCGATTTCTAGGTTATCAGTGTTGGCAAAAGTATTAGAATCTTTTGTAAATGAACAAGTAAAACAGATTTTAACTGAAAATAAAATTGTAAATGAATTCCAGTCTAGCTTTAGATCAGTTCATAGTACTATTACAGCAGCCATGCTGGTCACAAATGATATTATTAAATGTTTGGATAGTAAACAGCATTGTGCAGCCCTATTTGTATATCTCTCTACAGCATTTGATTCTGTAGATCATAAATTTATATTGCAGAGACTTAGTTGTGTAGGTTTTCGTGAAATGGCTTAAACTGGTTCAATAATTACTTTAAAAAGAACTCAGTGTGTCTCAGTTGAACATTTAATTTCAACAGAACTAAAAACTAAAAAAGGTGTCCAAAAGGGATCTATTTTAGCACCAATTTTGTTTAAAGAAATGTTTTCCTTTTAAAACAAGAAAGAGAATTACACAAAGTTGTTTCCTCTCAGTGTTAGATTATGGTGATGTGATCTATATGCATGCAAGTTTATCTTCACTAAAAAGTTGGATTATGTATACCATGCTACCTTACGCTTTGTGACGAGTGCCTCTTCACGCACTTAATATTGTATTCTGTATGAATCAGTGGGATGGTCCTCTTTGTTTCAAAGGAGGAAAATACACATGCAATTGTTTATTGCCAAGGCATTGTTAGGTAAATTACTAATTTATATGTTATATATGTTATATAATCCTCTCTATCCGTTCAGTCGTTGCCGACTCTCAGTCACTCGATGAATCATGTCTCTCCAGGTGGTGCGATGCCAGGTGATTTCCTTTAATTGCCTAACAGTCATTCTGGTGTCATTTCTGATGACATCTAGCCAACGGGTTCTTGGGCGGACTCTCCCCCTCTTTCCACTTACCAGCCCTAGCATGATGTCCTTCTCGAGGTACTGGCTCTGCATGATGTGCCCGAAATACGATAACTTCTGCTTGGTGACTCTTGCTTCCAGTGACGTACGTGGTTTGATTCGGTCTAATATCTCTTTTTTGGTGATCCTCGCTGTCCATGGAATCCTCAGCAGCCGTCTCCAGCACCATAGTCCAAATGCGTCTATCCTCCTCCTGTCAGCCTTCTTGATCGTCCAGGTCTTGCATCCGTACGTAGCTATTGCGAAGACAATTGCATTTACTAGTCTGCATTTGGTGGCGAGGCTGATGTCCTTGTTTTTCCATATTCGGGCCATGCCAACCATTGCAACACGTCCCATTGCCAGTCTCCGTTTGATTTCAGGGGTGCAGTCACCATCTCTATCCATTATGGAGCCCAGGAAGGTGAAGCTGTCTACTACCTCTCTCTCCTCTTCATTTACTACTCTCTTGATCTTTGCCTTGTCTGCTGTAGTCATTATCTTGGTCTTCTTGACGTTGAGGTGTAGGCCGTATCTCTCGCTCTCCTCTTTTACCTTCCCCAGTAGTGTCTCGAGGTCCTTCTTGCTTTCCGCTAGCAGGGTGGTGTCGTCTGAGTATCGCAAGTTGTTGATGTTCCTCCCTCCGATCTTAACTCCAATATTGGCGTTCTCCACCCCCGCATTTCTCATGACCATCTCGGCATAGGAATTGAAGAGATGTGGTGACAGTATGCAGCCCTGCCTACATCCTTTCTTGATTTCAAACCATTCTGTGTCTCCGTTTACCGTTCATACTGCTGCCTCTTGTTGTTGGTAGAGTGATTGAATGAGGTTGGCCAGGTGTGATGGTGTTCCCGACTCCTTCAGACACTGCCATAGCTTGCCATGCTTGAGGCTGTCAAAGTAATCTATGAAGATTACTTTGACACCTACTCTACAGCCTTGGAGTAATCTATGAAGCAGATGTAAAGCTTCTTCTGGTATTCTCTGGCCTTTTCGATGATCCAGCGCAGGTTTGCAATGTGATCGCGTGTGCCTCTGCCTTTCCGGAAACCCGCTTGCTCCTGTGGCATCTCCCTCTCGATGATGGTATTCATACGTTGTTGGATGATTTTTAGGAGGACTTTGCTTACATGAGGTATCAGAGCAATGGTGCGGTAATTCGAGCAGTCTCTGGCATCTCCTTTCTTCAGTATCGGAATGATCACTGACCTCTTCCACTCCTTCGGCCACTTGCACGTTCTTCAGATAGTGTTGCACAGCAATCTTAGGGCTGCAGGTGGTAGTGGCTTCAATAATTCTGCAGGTATGCCATCAATACCTGGGGTTTTGTGGTTTGCCAGCTGTTTCCTAGCCCACATTACTTCTTCCTCCAGGATATCTGGCTCTAAGTCAAGTGGCTCTATGGTGTTGTCTTGTTGGTTTTCACTGCCATTTTGAGACAATTGCGCTGTGTACTCTTTCCACCGATTTCTTATTGCCTGCTTGTCATGTAGCTCCTCCCCAGAGCTGCTGGTACAATTGTCTCATGTGGCCTCGTTTCTCTGCTTCCTCCGCCTTGATGCTCTCCTCATTCCGATATTTCTCCTTGTCCTTTCTGGTGGCTCGTTGGAATTCGGCATTCAGTCTTCTGGCTTCATCTCGGTCCCCTGCCAGCTTTGCTCTCCTTCTCCTCTCCGCTATCATGATGGTCTCCTCAGTGATCCATGGTGCTGATCGTGATGGCTTCTTGCATGGCACATGCTTCTCTGCAACTTCTAGGATGGTTCCCTTCACCTTCTCTCATAACTGGTCTGACTCTTCATGCTCCTCCATGGCAAGTGAGTCGAAACAGTTTCTTATTTCTATGGCATAGGTTGGTCTAATCCTATCCACGTCGAATTTGGGATTGGTAGGTGGTCGGTCGATCTTGCAGAAACGCAGTTTCACTCTGGCTGCTAGCAGTTCGTGGTCTGATCCACAGTCGGCACCAGGATACGTCTTCACTGCTAGGATCGAGTTTCTCTGTTTCTGTTGGCATAGGATATAGTCAATCTGGTTGCGGTATTGTCCATTGGGGGAGGTCCAGGTGTACAATCGTCTATTGGGTTGTTTTAACCAGGTGTTGGTAATTCAGAATTTGATTTCTTGATAAAGCTGGATGAGTCTATCCCCTGCTTCATTCCGTTCCCCCAGGCCAAACCTACCAGCGATACCTGGTTCTACTGTTGATCAGATTTTGGCGTTAAAGTCTCCCATAATGTACACAATGTTTTTTCGCAGTGTTTGTAGAAAAACTTCTATCACTATGCTGTAGAATTGCTCAATTTCCTCGTCGTCCGAGTCCGCAGTTGGTGCATATACCTGTATGACTGTGACATTGTATGGCTTACCCCTGATGCAGATGGCCATGGCACGGTCGCTGATAGTCCCATGGCTTTCAGTGCATTTGTATGTCCTCTTATTGACAATGATGCCTACTCCACGTCTTCGGATGGTATCGTTCCCTGAGTAATACATGGCATGGTCTCCGATGAAGAAGAGACCACTGCCAGTCCAGTGTACCTCACTGACTCCTAGAATGTCGATGTTGAGTCGGTCCATCTCCTGCTTGACGATGTTGAGTTTGCCAATATTCATTCCTTGCACATTCCATGTTCCGATCTTATAAACTTTCGTACAGCGCAGATGTCTCTGTTCACTGGAGGCCACATCAGCAGGCAGGCGTCCATTCGGATTTGGCCCCCCGCGTCATCACTGCCGCCAGTTCTCGGTTCTCCTTGCTCTTCCCCAGTGGCCCTTTGGATACCTTGCAGCCTGGGGGTATCGCCACACAGTACCATATCTGGATAATTGAGATTCTGATCCATTGAGTATTTCGGCCAAAATACTGGGGTAGGTGGCCAGGTCTTTCCCCAGGCCAGAGCCGTTTGGCCGTCACTGCTTCCACTAATAGCTTCCACAGTGTCATTGCCACCCCCTCACCACTATGAGGATTATGGTTGGTCTTTTGGGGGGATATAATAACAACATGTAATTATAGCACTAGATCTACTGCTAAACTTCTTTTACAGGGGTCATGAACAGCCTTTTTTGTTGTTTTGTACTGTTCTCTGAGATCCTCTTATAAGGTTATCAAGATTTTTACATCAAAAAACAATTTAGAAGTAATAGGCTATTTTCTGTTCTGTTTTTAAACCCCCTCGTTGGAACACTCTGTTTGAATAGGTTTGGCCCACTGCTATGATTGGCTAACAGTTGTGTATGTTTGACAGCCTAGATCCTTCACAGATAGACGCTGCTGAGATTTAGGTCAAAAACGCATAAATACTCATTACATATCAAATGATCTGTACGAACAGACAAAGCAACAGTGACCATGTAATAAAATCAGTTAACGTACTCACACTTGTGTGGTGCGACATTACTGTCAGATTCAATATAGTTCGCACAGCATCATCTTTTAGTTTCAATCTTTCTGAAAATCCTGCATCGAACTCAAGGAGTGGGAAGGCATGCGATCGGACACCGAAGTTGCTTTGTTTCTTCTCGATTGGTGAGTAACATTGGTTTTGCTTTGTTTCACAGAACTATCGTTGCCTGGTTTGTGTACGTATGTGTGGGGCGGAGCTATCAAAATAGGGGCGAGACCCTTTTGGGGTAGGGGCGTGTTTGTTTTGGTGATTTCAAATATTAACATTGGCTACCAGAAATCACTTACCCCACGTTTAAGGGTGAAGATGTCCAATTTCCTAGGCCGGACATCACTTTTGGCCACTACTATATGGCAGTTTATTGACTTTCCAACTGACCGCCAAACCATATTGCAAAAACAAGCCACTTTTATGAGGATGTGGGCTTTGAAGTTGTTGGAGCCATTGATGGAACACGTTCACATCATTGCTCCAACTGTAAACGAGGAGATATACCAATAGAAAACGAAGCATCAGTAATAATTTGTGATAATTTTGCACCATGCAAAGCATTTAAAAAAAAAAAATACATTTAAATATTAAAATATTAAAATATTCCAGCGTCTTAATTAAATGATTTTATTGTAGTTACATTAAATGATTGGTGTTGTGCTGCTGTGACTTCACATGAGCAGGCTCACTATCTATGTATCTATCTATCTATCTATGTATCTGTATGTCCGTCCGTCTGTCCGTCTGTCCGTCCGTCCATCCATATCTATCTATCTATCTATCTATCTATCTATCTATCTATCTATCTATATATATATATATATAACATAACTATATTGTAATAATATATAATATTGTGCGCAATCTGTCAGTAGGTCACACATGCACTGATAGCACTGAAGTAAGCTAACCCTGAAACATAACCTACTCCAGAGCAGGTTATGTTCAGAGAGTAAGTTGCTATGGCTACTTACTCTGAAAGTTACCTCCGTTTTTGGAACCGAAAGCTGAGTTTATCTGCTTAACTTACCTTAAACATACCCGTGTATGTCACATAACCTGCTTTCTGGAATACCCCCCCAGTTTTTAACTGCTGCTTTCACACCGCTGTCAGTTTTTGTTGTGTTTATTATGTTAACACGTTTAACACATTGAGCAATTATTTTTATGCAATTAATTATTGTTTCATTACAAAATTAGAGGTGTAGACTCTCTCTCTCTCACACACTATTATTAAAATATAAATCAATATGAATCACGAACCTCAGTATGTTGAGTTGATTTGGCCTCTTTAGTCCAGCAGCAAGCAGTTTCACTCCTGAATCCTGCAGATGATTGTTACTCAGGTCCAGTTCTCTCAGGTGTGAAAGGTTTGAACTCAGAGCTGATGTCAGAGCAGCACAACCTTCCTCTTTCACCAAACAGCCAGATAATCTGCAACAACAGTAATAATGTTAGTGTGCTTAATTTTAGAGATGCTTTAGATCCTATTTCTGGCATTTGGGAACAACAGCATGAATGTAGGGTGTGTGCACCTTTTTCTTAACCTTATTTTGGGGGCAAATACAGTGCCCTCCACTAATATTGACACCCTTGGTAAATATGAGCAAAGATGGCTGTGAATATAAATCTGCTTTGTTGATCTTTCATTCAAAAAATTCACAAAAATGTTAACCTTTCATTGAAGTAAAACAACTGAAAGTGGGGAGGAAATCTCATGATGAAATAAATGTGTTTCTCCAATACATGCTGGCTACAATTATTGGCACCCCTAGAAATTCTTATGAATAAAAATATCTAAAGTATATTCTATATTCTAATATCTAAAGTAAAGTATATTCCCATTCATATTTACATTTTTTAGCACACCAGGGTAACTAGGAGCATGAAATTGTCCAGCCTTGACTTCCGGTTCCACAGGATTATAAATATGAGGAACACAAATGCCAAATTTCATTAATCATCCATCACAAGGAGTAAGTCTTTTAAGTCGTGACGTATTGTCAAGTATGGTGACCCATACTCGAAATTGGTGCTCTGCATTTAACCCATCCAAGTGCACACACACAGCAGTGAATAGTGAACACACGCACACACACACCCGGAGCAGTGGGCAGCCATTGCTCCAGCGCCCGGGGAGCAATTGGGGGTTCGATGCCTTGCTCAAGGGCACCTCAGTCATGGTATCGAAGGCAGAGAGAGTGATGTTCATTCACAATCCCCACCTTCAATTCCTGCCGGTGTGAGAATTGAACCGGCAACCTTCAGGTTATTAGCCCAACTCTCTAACCATTAGGCCACGGTTTTAAAGTAAAACTTTAGGTTTTAAAGTAAAACCTAAGAATATAGTTTGAGTAAAACCTAAGAATATAGTTCTGATGTACAGAACAAGATTGTTGAGCTTCAGAAAATAGAAAGTGGTTGTAAGAAAAGAGCTAAAGCATTGAAAATCACCTAACACCAATGACTTGTACATGTGGGTACAGTCATTTTAGACATTTCCAAAACTGTTGCAACAGAGATGGAAATACAATTTTTAAATGCATAAATTATGTTTCCATCTTTGTTGCCACAGTTTTGGAAGTGCCTTTTTCTGTTCTAAAGAAGGGGGTGTCCCAGTACTTTTGTCCATATAGTGTGTGTACAAGTCATTGATGTTTGGTGATGAGTTTTTGGCTCAAGATCTGCATTTAAAGTCACACCAGAGGTGTTCAGCTTGGATTAGGACTTGGCTTTCTGCAGACCAGTCAAGTTCTTCCACACTGACTGAATCAATCATTTCTTTCTGAACCTTTCCTTATACACAAAGGCACTGTCATGTTAGAATAGAAAAGGGTCTTGTCCAAACTGTTGCTTTAAAATTAGAAGCACACAATTCCCTAGAATATCATTATATGCTTAAACATTAAGATTTGTACTCATGGAAATTATTAAAGTGGTCAAACCTGTTCATTAGAAGGGGGTGACCCAATACTTTTGGCAATATAGTGTATATAAATGTTATTAAAATTGTGGAGAATATAAACATTTTCACTTTTTGCCTAAAACTTTTCTATCCAACTGTAGAGAGCATGTTGATTTGTAGTAGGCTAATGAAGGAAAAAAACAGAACAGTTTCCCAAATGTTTTGCTCTTAAACTTGCTTAATACGGCGTCTGTAATTATTAACATCACAAAATTAATCAGTGTGAAACACAAACCTCAGTATGTTGAGATGATTTGGCCTCTTCAGTCCAGCAGCGAGCAGTTTCCCTCCTGAATCCTGCAGATGATTGTTACTCAGGTCCAGCTCTGTCAGGTGTGAAAAGTTTGAACTCTGAGCTGATGTCAGAGCAGCACAACCTTCCTCTTTCACCAAACAGCCAGATAATCTACAACAACAGTAATAATGTTAGTGTGCTTAATTTTAGAGATGCTTTATATCTTATTTCTGGCATTTGGGAACAGCAGCATGAATGTGGGGTGTGTGATTATTGTAATATAAAAGTAGATTTAAAAACTAGTTAAATAAATTGTGATCAATTTTAGAAAAAATGTGCATTTAATTAGTTTTTTTTTTTTAACCGATTGACAGCATATATATATATATATATATATATATATATATATATATATATATATACACACACAGTATATATATATATATATATATATATATAGACCGTTTCATCTGGTTCATCGGATCTGGCTCTAAGGGTACAACACAGGGTACAACAGTGTCAGCTCGCACTATCCTTCGCCATCTGAATGAAAAGGGACGCTATGGTAGGAGACACAGGAGGACACCACTGCTGACACAAAGGCATAAAAAGCAAGACTGGAGTTTGCCAAAACTTATGTGACAAAACCACAATCCTTCTGGGAGAACGTACTGTGGACAGATGAGACAAAAGTAGAGCTTTTTGGTAAAGGACATCATGGCACTGTTTACAGAAAAAGAAATGAGGCCTTCAAGGAAAAGAACACAGTCCCTACAGTCAAACATGGTGGAGG
Source organism: Spinibarbus caldwelli (assembly GCA_039654775.1). Lineage (NCBI taxonomy): Eukaryota > Metazoa > Chordata > Actinopteri > Cypriniformes > Cyprinidae > Spinibarbus > Spinibarbus caldwelli. The sequence goes on from CM077218.1 coordinate 19,596,122, forward strand.
TTCAAAGATGTTTTGGGGTTGCTTTGCTGCTTCTGATACTGGATGCCTTGACTGTGTGAACGGTATCATGAAATCTGATGATTACCAAAGAATTTTTGGGTGCAACATAGTGACCAGTGTCAGAAAGCTGCGTCTCCACCAGAGGGGATGGGTCTTCCAGCAGGACAATGACCCGAAACACTTCAAAAAGCACTCAGAAATGGTTACAAACAAAGCGCTGGAGAGTTCTGAAATGGCCAGCAATGAGTACAGATCTGAATCTCATAGAACACCTGTGGAGAGATCTCGAAACAACAGTTGGGAGAAGACATCCTTCAAATCTGAATGACCTAGAGCAGTTTGCAAAAGAAGAGTGGTCCAAAATTCGAGTAGAGAGGTGTAAAAAACTCATTCATGGTTACAGGAAGCGATTGATTTCAGTTATTTTTTCCAAAGGGGGTGCTACCAAATATTAAGTTAAGGGTGCCAATAATTTTGTCCAGTGCATTTTTTGGGTTCTGTGTGGAATTGTATCAGATTTGACTTTTCTTCTCTGTTTTTGTGTTGTTCCAGTGAAAAAAAAATATATAAAAAAAAAATAATAATAAAATAAAAATAAACATGTGAGTACCAAAACATTTGCAACTGCAACAATTTTCTGAGAGAAGGGTTGCATTTTCTGACAGAATTGCAAGGGTGCCGATATTTTTGTCCATGACTGTATATAGGTGGGATGCTGAAGTCTATGTTATGATATGAAGGAATTTACTCAGGAACTGCTCTGAACGATTCACTGAATGACATTTACTCAAATTAATTTGAGTAAATTAATTATTATTTGAACTTTTCCACGACATTCTAATTCATTGAGATGCACCTGTATATATATATATATATATATATAGTTTTAATGAACCAGTTCAAAAAAAAAAAAAAATTCAGGGGTTATTTTACGGTGGAACTGGCTTATGTTGTCCACAATTTTGAGCACTGCACGACAGAATAGATCATGACATGATCGAGGGTCTTGATCTTATTTCCATTTAAAATACTATTTTTTATTTCTATCAGACAATGATAATTCTAAAAGAAAACGTCACGAGCATAGATCAGTGGCCGAGCATCTGATTGACAGATAAACCATGTTTTATCTGTTATTGTTAATGTTCTGGTTATTTTGTTTAAAAATTTTGTGGGTAATTTTGTGCAAAGCATAAATTTCTTGGAATCGAATCCCATCGATTCCAGAACCAGGAATCGGAATCGGACTCGATTCCAAAAATTTCGGAATCTTACATCCCTACATGATCTCTTAATGGTAACTTGCCGGTAATTTACCAGTAAAGACTGTAACGTGTGAAATGGGGCTAAACTCTTCCTCTGCATATGCTGTGAATTTGAGTTAATGTTCATCTGGGAAAACAGTATGCATTTTCTCACTAGATTTGTAACAAATAATTTTTATTCCATGGTCTGTCTGAATACTGGATTCTGATTGGCTGGCAGGTATGCAGTAATACCGTTTAATGTACAGGTAGTTCCAAGTCAGTTTAATCACGGTTCCATATTAATGTGCTGCTTTAATTGATGCACACTATCACTCGCGCGCACACACACACACACACACACACAGAGAGAGAGAAAGAGAGAGGTTGGAGATAGCTGATTGCGCTGCACACACTCATAAATTTGTTGTTAACGCTTCTCCGTGATTCTTATTAATAAAATAGCCTAGATACTAGATCGCTACATTATATTCCCCAGCAACGAGGTAGTAAAATGCTGTTTTTGAAGTAATTGTTTGTAGAGAGACGTGCAGACACAGCAAGCAGGAATACGCACAACTGTCATCTCTCTCTCTCTCTCAAACGATTGATAATTAATTGAAATACATGCTATAATTCATTCAAATAAATGTGGTCTTTCTGTCATTTTTACCCATTCGGTCAAATATTGCTCTGCAAAGAGCAATACTAGTTTTAACTTGTCTTTAAATTGGCAAATGACCATGGAATATGCGGGATAATCAATGGCTAGCCGTGCATTAAAGGATTTTAAATGCACTTTGCGGAGGCAACCACCCTCCATGTCGTGCATTTAAAATCCTTTAATGCACGACTAGCCGTTGATTATCCCTTACATAAACATTTGCCAACACAAGAGGATACATCAACCTATTTCTAAATATATGTAATTTATTGTACATTACGATTTCAAAATGAAAGTTTCTGAGTTTGCATGTGGCCAAATATTAAAATTTAATGGATTTAAACATCGTTTAATCATGCTGTAAAGTGAAACGTCACCAGGCCGTTGGCGCCCTCTGCAGGTATTTGTTATAATACTTAATGTACTTAAGTTGGTTATGTTCATATTATGTATAGGCATATTAAATTATGTATTTTAACAGTGTTGTTCAATACAACCATGTAATTACTTGGTTTTGATATTTTATTTGAGTCAATTATTGCTTCATCATTAGTTTATATATAAATAGTCATACTAAAGCCTGTTTGTATTACTAAAAAATATCAGATTACTCAATTGTCAAAATAATTAGTAGATTACTTGATTACCAAAATAATCATTAGTTACAGGCCTAGATTAATTAAAATATTTCAAAATACAACTGCATTGTTATACTTTTTGTAATTAAAAGACAAATATTTTTTTTTTCATTTTAGTGTTATATTTGCTAAAAAAGAGAACACAATTTCTGTTAGTTTTTTATTGTAAAAATAAAAAAAGTATATTTCTCTTTTGTTATTTCTGTGTACATTATTTGTTCTTGTGTTTAATGTCTCAGTCTACATGAATATACTCACACAGGATCAGAGGTCACTGCTCCATCACTGAAATCAAGAGGCTGAAGTGGAGAAGCTGCTCTCTTTCTCTTCCTGCTGATGGTACTGAGAAAAACATAATAGAAAAAAATAGGAATCAATTTAACGACTTCTAACTTTTTGCTCTACGAGTATTTTTCAAAGAGTTTTATTGCTAAAATCACAATGCTGACCCGCCATCTCCACAGTACAGTGACACGCCTTTAGAGAGAAATGCACCTTTAATACAGATTACGTAATCATTGAGTTTTTGTTTAAAAGTAGACATTTCAGGCTTTCTGTAGATATATTTGTCATGTCTGTAAGGCAAGTAGGCTATACACTAAGTTTAATATTTGTGTCATGCTCCACTTCACCGAGACCGAGACAACAGAAAGTGCATCCAGAAAGCGATTGTTTTCTTTATTTTACAAAAACCTTTTGTTAATATTGTGAGTGTACACAAATAAAAGTAGACCCTTTACAGTTTCAAATGATTACTCTTATCTGTATGAACAAACATGAGGGAAGATTTTGGGTTGTTTCCACAGTTATCAGGAAAAAAAATTCCCGCCACCTCTGTGCGCTAATTTTTTTTTAACGCTCCGCAAAAAACAACAACAAAAAAACTTGGATATGTATCTAATAGCATACATTCATCTAAGTTAATGTTAGAGTGAGCAGCCGTGTAAAGCTACTACAGTTATTATTTGAGGTTGATGAATGATCGCTCTGAACTATTTCTATGATTAAATGACTGACAGAGACCAATCCCCTCTCAGCCAATCACTGTGGGCATAGTTAGTAAGCTTGATGACATCCATAGCAACAAGGTCAATGCTAGTCTCAGCCTCAGACGTCACTCCCACGGAACGTTGGCTAAACGTCTGATGCATATGGCACACAAAAGTGGAAACACTTCAGGAGTGTCGAAGTCGTCATCGGATTGGTTGAATTATACAGGATTTCCGGGAGATGTGTGTGTCTCGTTCTTTAACATTCCGCCCGGAAACAAAGATGCCGTGACGCCAAACCCTCTCATGAAAGAAGAAAGCCGTCGTGTTTACAACTGTGATGACAAACGCTTATCATGATCAACTAAATGCTGGATTTTCAAAAGTATGTGAAATATTTAAAATTCGCGGCATAAAATCTTTAAAATACGTCCGAGAGTTTTACACACCAGTCTGTTATTGTGGCGACATTTCCACACCCCGAAACGTGACACTGAACGAAACGAACTGTGATTGGTTGTTTGTCATGTTGGTCAAACGGCCTCATGGGCGGGCCTTGGCCAATGAAAGCTACCATACATTCCAGACCTTCAGCCGTCAGTCTGAAGGTCTGGCTGTGCGAGACTAGGTCAATGCCATCCTTTCTCTTAGCTTAAGATTTCCCCCCATTCCTTAGCAAAAGTAATATATGGATGCAACATTCATGTCACTTTATTGCTTGCAACTTCATAAAACATGCTCAGATTGTGGAATTACACACCACTATTTAGAGCAGATTCTTCTGATTAAAAAGAGCCCAAACTGTCTCCAAACTAATCCGTCATTTATATCTAAAGATATTACTCTTGAATTTATAACACACATAAAACTGACTATGCGACATGTAGTTTAGCAAAACACTTTCATGTGGTGTTTTCACTCGTAACTTCATGAAACATGCATATATCATGACAAATGGCATGTCATTATTTGCAGAAAATTCTCCTGATTAAAAAGAGCCAAACTCTTTATAATCCATTGAGTTGGTTACTTATTGATGATGATTCAATCATCATGTAGTGGCCTGATTCACTGATCTCATCTGGAGTCAAATCTCTGAGTATATTAGCTGCTAGTTTTACATAATCTACAGCAGTCTTGTGATGTTATAGTAGTCATATATTCAGATTTTTTTTTATTTAATTTTTTTTTTATTCAAGTGTTTTGAGTTGTCTTTTTGCCTCACACAAACATCAAGAATCAGTGCATTAATCTTAACAATGGTGACAATCAACAAAAAGCTTTTTGTGACTTTAGTAGATTATTTTGTGACATTCAGAGTTGACCTGTTTATCTGAATAATCTGTTTCTCGTTTGTCATCATTGTTGAGGTTCATACACAGATTCTTGATGTCTGTGAGTCATGTTTGCTCATACAGATAAGAGTTCTGTTTGTGTTACTAAAAAAATATCAGATTACTCAATTGTCAAAATAATCAGTAGATTACTTGATTACCAAAATAATCATTAGTTACAGCCCTAGATTAATTAAAATATTTCAAAATACAACTGCATTGTTATACATTTTGTAATTAAAAGACAAATATTTTTTTACATTTTAGTGTTATATTTGCTAAAAAAGAGAACACAATTTCTGTTAGTTTTTTATTGCAAAAATAAAAAAAAGTATATTTCTCTTTTGTTATTTCTGTGTACAATATTTGTTCTTGTGTTTATTGTCTCAGTCTACATGAATATACTCACACAGGATCAGAGGTCACTGCTCCATCACTGAGATCAAGGGGCTGAAGTGGAAAAGCTGCTTTCTTTCTCTTCCTGCTGATGGTACTGAGAAAAACATAATAGAAAAAAATAGGAATCAATTTAACGACTTCTAACTTTTTGCTCTACGAGTATTTTTCAAAGAGTTTTATTGCTAAAATCACAATGCTGACCCGCCATCTCCACAGTACAGTGACATGCCTTTAGAGAGAAATGCACCTTTAATACAGATTACGTAATCATTGAGTTTTTGTTTAAAAGTAGACATTTCAGGCTTTCTGTAGATATATTTGTCATGTCTGTAAGGCAAGTAGGCTATACACTAAGTTTAATATTTGTGTCATGCTCCACTTCACCGAGACCGAGACAACAGAAAGTGCATCCAGAAAGCGATTGTTTTCTTTATTTTACAAAAACCTTTTGTTAATATTGTGAGTGTACACAAATAAAAGTAGACCCTTTACAGTTTCAAATGATTACTCTTATCTGTATGAACAAACATGAGGGAAGATTTTGGGTTGTTTCCACAGTTATCAGGAAAAAAAATTCCCACCACCTCTGTGCGCTAATTTTTTTTAACGCTCCGCAAAAAACAACAACAAAAAAACTTGGATATGTATCTAATAGCATACATTCATCTAAGTTAATGTTAGAGTGAGCAGCCGTGTAAAGCTACTACAGTTATTATTTGAGGTTGATGAATGATCGCTCTAAACTATTTCTATGATTAAATGACTGACAGAGACCAATCCCCTCTCAGCCAATCACTGTGGGCATAGTTAGTAAGCTTGATGACATCCATAGCAACAAGGTCAATGCTAGTCTCAGCCTCAGACGTCACTCCCACGGAACGTTGGCTAAACGTCTGATGCATATGGCACACAAAAGTGGAAACACTTCAGGAGTGTCGAAGTCGTCATCGGATTGGTTGAATTATACAGGATTTCCGGGAGATGTGTGTGTCTCGTTCTTTAACATTCCGCCCGGAAACAAAGATGCCGTGACGCCAAACCCTCTCATGAAAGAAGAAAGCCGTCGTGTTTACAACGGTGATGACAAACGCTTATCATGATCAACTAAATGCTGGATTTTCAAAAGTATGTGAAATATTTAAAATTCGCAGCATAAAATCTTTAAAATACGTCCGAGAGTTTTACACACCAGTCTGTTATTGTGGCGACATTTCCACACCCCGAAACGTGACACTGAACGAAACGAACTGTGATTGGTTGTTTGTCATGTTGGTCAAACGGCCTCATGGGCGGGCCTTGGCCAATGAAAGCTACCATACATTCCAGACCTTCAGCCGTCAGTCTGAAGGTCTGGCTGTGTGAGACTAGGTCAATGCCATCCTTTCTCTTAGCTTAAGATTTCCCCCCATTCCTTAGCAAAAGTAATATATGGATGCAACATTCATGTCACTTTATTGCTTGCAACTTCATAAAACATGCTCAGATTGTGGAATTACACACCACTATTTAGAGCAGATTCTTCTGATTAAAAAGAGCCCAAACTGTCTCCAAACTAATCCGTCATTTATATCTAAAGATATTACTCTTGAATTTATAACACACATAAAACTGACTATGCGACATGTAGTTTAGCAAAACACTTTCATGTGGTGTTTTCACTCGTAACTTCATGAAACATGCATATATCATGACAAATGGCATGTCATTATTTGCAGAAAATTCTCCTGATTAAAAAGAGCCAAACTCTTTATAATCCATTGAGTTGGTTACTTATTGATGATGATTCAATCATCATGTAGTGGCCTGATTCACTGATCTCATCTGGAGTCAAATCTCTGAGTATATTAGCTGCTAGTTTTACATAATCTACAGCAGTCTTGTGATGTTATAGTAGTCATATATTCAGATTTTTTTTTATTTAATTTTTTTTTTATTCAAGTGTTTTGAGTTGTCTTTTTGCCTCACACAAACATCAAGAATCAGTGCATTAATCTTAACAATGGTGACAATCAACAAAAAGCTTTTTGTGACTTTAGTAGATTATTTTGTGACATTCAGAGTTGACCTGTTTATCTGAATAATCTGTTTCTCGTTTGTCATCATTGTTGAGGTTCATACACAGATTCTTGATGTCTGTGAGTCATGTTTGCTCATACAGATAAGAGTTCTGTTTGTGTTACTAAAAAAATATCAGATTACTCAATTGTCAAAATAATCAGTAGATTACTTGATTACCAAAATAATCATTAGTTACAGCCCTAGATTAATTAAAATATTTCAAAATACAACTGCATTGTTATACTTTTTGTAATTAAAAGACAAATATTTTTTTACATTTTAGTGTTATATTTGCTAAAAAAGAGAACACAATTTCTGTTAGTTTTTTATTGCAAAAATAAAAAAAAGTATATTTCTCTTTTGTTATTTCTGTGTACATTATTTGTTCTTGTGTTTAATGTCTCAGTCTACATGAATATACTCACACAGGATCAGAGGTCACTGCTCCATCACTGAGATCAAGGGGCTGAAGTGGAAAAGCTGCTTTCTTTCTCTTCCTGCTGATGGTACTGAGAAAAACATAATAGAAAAAAATAGGAATCAATTTAACGACTTCTAACTTTTTGCTCTACGAGTATTTTTCAAAGAGTTTTATTGCTAAAATCACAATGCTGACCCGCCATCTCCACAGTACAGTGACACGCCTTTAGAGAGAAATGCACCTTTAATACAGATTATGTAATCATTGAGTTTTTTTTTTTTTTTTTAAAGTAGACATTTCAGGCTTTCTGTAGATATATTTGTCATGTCTGTAAGGCAAGTAGGCTATACACTAAGTTTAATATTTGTGCCATGCTCCACTTCACCGAGACCGAGACAACAGAAAGTGCATCCAGAAAGCGGTTGTTTTCTTTAATTTACAAAAACCTTTTGTTAATATTGTGAGTGTACACAAATAAAAGTAGACTCTTTACAGTTTCAAATGATTATTCTTATCTGTATGAACAAACATGAGGGAAGATTTTGGGTTGTTTCCACAGTTATCAGGAAAAAAATTCCCGCCACCTCTGTGCGCTATTTTTTTTTACGCTCCGCAAAAAACAACAACAACAACAACAACAACAACAACAACAACAACAACAACAAAAACCAACAACTTGGATATGTATCTAATAGCACACATTCATCTAAGTTAATGTTAGAGTGAGCAGCCGTGTAAAGCTACTACAATTATTATTTGAGGTTGATGAATGATCGTTCTAAACTATTTCTATGATTAAATGACTGACAGAGACCAATCCCCTCTCAGCCAATCACTGTGGGCATAGTTAGTAAGCTTGATGACATCCATAGCAACAAGGTCAATGCTAGTCTCAGCCTCAGACGTCACTCCCACGGAACGTTGGCTAAACGTCTGATGCATATGGCACACAAAAGTGGAAACACTTCAGGAGTGTCGAAGATGTCATCGGATTGGTTGAATTATACAGGATTTCCGGGAGACGTGTGTGTCTCGTTCTTTAACATTCCGCCCGGAAACAAAGATGCCGTGACGCCAAACCCCCTCACGAAAGAAGAAAGCCGTCGTGTTTACAACTGTGATGACAAACGCTTATCATGATCAGCTAAACGCTGGATTTTCAAAAGTATGTGAAATATTTAAAATTCGCGGCATAAAATCTGTAAAATACGTCCGAGAGTTTTACACACCGGTCTGTTATTGTGGCGACATTTCCACACCCCGAAACGCGACACTGAATGAAACGAACTGTGATTGGTTGTTTGTCATGTCGGTCAAATGGCCTCATGGGCGGGCCTTGGCCAATGAAAGCTACCATACATTCCAGACCTTCAGCCGTCAGTCTGAAGGTCTGGCTGTGCGAGACTAGGTCAATGCCATCCTTTCTCTTAGCTTAAGATTTCCCCCCATTCCTTAGCAAAAGTAATATATGGATGCAACATTCATGTCACTTTATTGCTTGCAACTTCATAAAACATGCTCAGATCGTAGAATTACACACCATTATTTAGAGCAGATTCTTCTGATTAAAAAGAGCCCAAACTGTCTCCAAACTAATCCGTCATTTATTCCTCTTGAATTTATAACACACATAAAACTGACCATGCGACATGTAGTTTAGCAAAAAACTTTCATGTGGTGTTTTCACTCGTAACTTCATGAAACATGCATATATCATGACAAATGTCATGTCATTATTTGCAGAAAATTCTCCTGATTAAAAAGAGCCCAAACTCTTTATAATCCATTGAGTTGGTTACTTATTGATGATGATTCAATCATCATGTAGTGGCCTGATTCACTGATCTCATCTGGAGTCAAATCTCCGAGTATATTAGCTGCTAGTTTTACATAATCTACACCAGTCTTGTGACGTTATAGCAGTCGGATATTCTGATTTTTTTTAATTATTATTTTTTTTTATTCAAGTGTTTTGAGTTGTCTTTTTGCCTCACACAAACATCAAGAATCAGTGCATGAATCTTAACAATGGTGACAATCAACAAAAAGTTTTTTGTGACTTTAGTAGCTTATTTTGTGACATTCAGAGTTGACCTGTTTATCTGAATAATCTGATTGTCATTTGTCATCATTGTTGAGTTCATACGCAGATTCTTGTTGTCTGTGAGTCTACATGATTCTTTCCAAATAACTTCCGCATTATGACTTGGAAACCTTTCAAAATATAGAAGCAGACAGTAGTATTCTAAGAATATAATACTGCAAAAATAATAAATTAGGGTGACCATACGTCTTCTTTTCGCCGGACATGTCCTCTTTTCGGACCTAAAAAAAAAAAAAAAAAAAATTACGTCCGGCTGGGATTTCTAAATCGCACAGCATGTCCGGGATTTGGCTTTTGCTTTCACCATTAATTGTGTGTGTTTGTGTATTAAAGCCTTGCACAGGACTGTAATATTGAATATAATATTCATGCATCAGGGAGTCGCTATCAATATGTGGAGTATTTAAATCGCTTTGGATGCAGCTAATGTTGGATGTAGGGTTGCCAAATCCATAGGGTTACCATTTTTTCCAGAGAATTGGGCTGATTTTAAACTGTTGCGGCAGGTTGATTTTCTCCCGTGGGTTAAAGGTTTGAAATATTGTATAAATTACATTTGACTGAAATGCTTGTATTGAAACATTTTGCATTCTACCTATGATAAAACGGTGGTAGATATATGGTCACCCTAAATAAATCTAAACAGCATACACACAGATTAGACTCTGGATATGATTAGTAAATCAGGACACTACATGATGATTGAATTATCATCAATAAGTAACCAACTTCATCTGATAAGATTTTCTTTAGCAATTTTTGATATAGTAAATGCACTTTATAAACACACAGTTACAGCAGCCAGAGAAAATATAATTTTAAAAAGTCAAGGGTCCAACTAAAGCAAACCCTTATCTCCACAAAGGTGACTTTATTCATATTGCAATTTTTTACATCTATTTTTTTTAAAGTGTAGATATCATGATATATTATCAGACTATAATCACCAAGTCAAAATTTCACATTATGACATCCATAAACAAGTGCTGAAAACATAGTTGTCCCTCCCTACACCATATTTTGTGTATAGACCCCAATTTTACAGTATTTTACACAGTAGGGTTTGATCTATATTATCAGCTCTGCCGGCCTAGAGAAGCAACATGTGTAACAATAGGATGGGAAAGTTGTAGCAAATGGGAAAATCCAGACATACAGAAGTGCAGATTTGGAACCTGCATCCTTGGCTACCTTTCAAGTCAATCTATGCCTGAAACCAATCAGGATCATGAATCTTGAAGTAGTGATGTAAATTGCTGATTGCTGCTGTATGTGATGTGTGAGCAAAGTGGCCTATAAACTCCTTGCTGAGTGCTGAAACTGACTTCTGTTATTAAAAGAACAAAGAACATTTTCTTCTGAGATTCTGTAGTTCCCCTGTGTTTTATGACAAAATAAAGGCTATGTGATTTAACATTTGAAGGCAAAGAAATGTACAGCCATAAATATTAGTATTGTATTTTTTTTGCAAATTATGATTATTATTATTATTAAGTGATAATTTTGTACTTCACAGTACAGTAAGGAGTGGTTCATGTTGTTGTTTTTTTGTTTGTTTGTTTTTTTTTTCCCCTTACCTGATTGCTTGCCTGATTGTTCTCTCTCCTTTAACTGAAGTAAGATTGTTAGCATAGTTTTCATTTCAGTGATGATACAGGTGTGTACGTTTAAATAGTTAAATGAGGAATCTTTATTATTAAAAAAATTCAATAAAAAGAACCGCAGTGAGAGAATCATCATGTAAATAAAAAATACATCCAACTTCATGATACTCACACAGGGTCAAAGGTCACAGCAGGTCCATCACTGAGATAAGGGGGCACACGCATAGAGTTGTTAATCTTCATAGACACACAGCTGAATCCTGGAGATGCCACTCTCAGAGCGTCAAAATCGCTGAGATAAGGGGGCACACGCATAGAGTTGTTACTCTTCATAGACACACAGCTGAATCCTGGAGATGCTACTCTCTGAGCATCAAAATCGCTGAGATAAGGGGGCACATGCATGGAGTTGTTACTCTTCATAGACACAAAGCTGAATCCTGGAGATGCTGCTCTCTGCGCATCAAAATCGCTGAGATAAGGGGGCACATGCATGGAGTTGTTACTCTTCATAGACACAAAGCTGAATCCTGGAGATGCTGCTCTCTGAGCATCAAAATCGCTGAGATAAGGGGTTACACGCATGGAGTTGATACTCTTCATAGACACACAGCTGAATCCTGGAGATGCTACTCTCTGAGCGTCAAAATCGCTGAGATAAGGGGGCACACGCATGGAGTTGATACTCTTCATAGACACACAGCTGAATCCTGGAGATGCTACTCTCCGAGCGTCAAAATCGCTGAGATAAGGGGGCACACGCATGGAGTTATTACTCTTTATAGACACACAGCTGAATCCTGGAGATGCTACTCTCTGAGCGTCAAAATCACTGAGATAAGGGGGCACATGCATGGAGTTGATACTCTTCATAGACACACAACTGAATCCTGGAGATGCTGCTCTCTGAGCGTCAACATCACTGAGATAAGGGGGCACACGCATGGAGTTGGTACTCTTCATAGACACACAGCTGAATCCTGGAGATGCTACTCTCTGAGCGTCAAAATCACTGAGATAAGGGGGCACACGCATGGAGTTGTTACTCTTCATAGACACACAGCTGAATCCTGGAGATGCTACTCTCTGAGCGTCAACATCACTGAGATAAGGGGGCACACACATAGAGTTGGTACTCTTCATAGACACACAGCTGAATCCTGGAGATGATGCTCTCTGAGCGTCAACATCACTGAGATAAGGGGGCACACACATAGAGTTGGTACTCTTCATAGACACACAGCTGAATCCTGGAGATGATGCTCTCTGAGCGTCAACATCACTGAGATAAGGGGGCAGATGCATGGAGTTGTTACTCTTCATAGACACACAACTGAATCCTGGAGATGCTGCTCTCTGAGCCTCAACATCACTGAGATAAGGGGGCAGATGCATGGAGTTGTTACTCTTCATAGACACACAGCTGAATCCTGGAGATGCTGCTCTCTGAGCGTCAACATCACTGAGATAAGGGGGCAGATGTATGGAGTTGTTACTCTTCATAGACACACAGCTGAATCCTGGAGATGCTGCTCTTTGAGGGTCAACATCACTGAGATAAGGGGGCAGATGCATGGAGTTGTTACTCTTCATAGACACACAGCTGAATCCTGGAGATGCTGCTCTTTGAGGGTCAACATCACTGAGATAAGGGGGCAGATGCATGGAGTTGTTACTCTTCATAGACACACAACTGAATCCTGGAGATGCTGCTCTTTGAGGGTCAACATCACTGAGATAAGGGGGCAGATGCATGGAGTTGTTACTCTTCATAGACACACAGCTGAATCCTGGAGATGCTGCTCTTTGAGGGTCAACATCACTGAGATAAGGGGGCAGATGCATGGAGTTGTTACTCTTCATAGACACACAGCTGAATCCTGGAGATGCTGCTCTTTGAGGGTCAACATCACTGAGATAAGGGGGCAGATGCATGGAGTTGTTACTCTTCATAGACACACAGCTGAATCCTGGAGATGCTGCTCTCTGAGCCTCAACATCACTGAGATAAGGGGGCAGATGTATGGAGTTGTTACTCTTCATAGACACACAGCTGAATCCTGGAGATGATGCTCTCTGAGCGTCAACATCACTGAGATAAGGGGGCACACACATAGAGTTGGTACTCTTCATAGACACACAGCTGAATCCTGGAGATGCTACTCTCTGAGCGTCAACATCACTGAGATAAGGGGGCACACGCATGGAGTTGATACTCTTCATAGACACACAGCTGAATCCTGGAGATGCCGCTCTCTGAGTGTCAACAGGAGCCTCCTCCTCTTTCTCCTCATACACACTCAATTTATAAGCAGGTTTCTCCTCTCTCTCCTCATGCACACTGACTTTACAGGCTGTTCTGCTTCTCTTTTTTTCCTAGATGAGAGACTTGATTTCAGGCCTGTACATGGAAACAGAGAAAATACACTGAATTTTTACACAATTGAGTTTCAGTACAAGCTGGTGCCCAGAAGTGAGGAGGCACAGTGACGCTCCATAGTCATGGTTTACAGTAATTTTAGAGCAGTTAAGGGTTGTTGTTATGCACAAAGCACAAAACACAGATGCAGTAACGGTGTTGGCACAGTAATATCGGGATACTAATGATCCAACAGAATTATTAAGAGCGGAAATCCTCATCACATCTTTTCTTTAAATATCTAATAAGGAATAAGAGTCAGTTTTATAATGTTTGCTTTTCTGAAATGAGACATCCTTGTCGATGTTTGAGACCAACAGATATGCACTCTGGAGGACACAGTCTTTGAAATGAGACACATAGTGGGATATGCAGTATCAGCATTTTCAGGACAGCAGCAGCTTCAGGGTAAAAGTGAGGGCAGAGACAGGCCACGTACACATTGTAGAGTTTCAGGAGTAACAACCACATGTAAATATGAGAGTGAATCCTCTATATTATCAATTTGTGTGTACGGAACAGAATTCACTCTCAAAATTGTGATGATTGACGTATTATAAGCATAGCAACGTTCTGGCTTCTCACACTTTTGGTATGATCTCAAAGGAGATACGAAAGATAATCGTAACCGATGTCCATCACAAATGCATTAATATCTAAATTTTTTCTTCTTCTTACTAACATTCTAAAAAAAAAATATATATATATATATATGAATGAATATATATATATATATATGAATGAATGATGCATTTATATAGCGCTTTTATGTGTATTGCTGTACACCCAAAGCGCTTTACAATCATGTGGGGGGTCTCTCCTCAACCACCACCAGTGTGCAGCATCCACCTGGATGATGCGACGGCAGCCACAGGACAACAGCGCCAGTGCGCTCACCACACACCAGTTACAGGTGGAGAGGAGAGAGAGAGACAGAGCCAATCAAGTGGATGGGGATTATTAGGAGGCCATGATTGACAAGGGCCAGTGGTGGGAATTTGGCCAGGACAACAGGGTTACACCCCTACTCTTTACGAGAAGTGCCATGGGATTTTTAATGACCACAGAGAGTCAGGACCTCGATTTAACGTCTCTCCGAAAGACGGTGCTTGTTGACAGTATAGTGTCCCCTTCACTATTCTGGGGCATTAGGACCCACACAGACCACAGGGTGAGCACCCCCTGCTGGCCTCACTAACACCTCTTCCAACAGCAACCTAGTTTTCCCAGGAGGTCTCCCATCCAGGTACTGACCAGGCTCAACCCTGCTTAGCTTCAGTGGGTGACCAGTCTTGGGCTGCAGGGTGATATGGCTGAATACGGCAACAGTAAAAACAACTAGCTAAGTTATGGAAGAAAAATAATGCCTAGGAATGCACCGATATGAAAATTTTGGGCCGATACCAATAACCGATAATTCTTTATACATGAAAGCCGATAACCAATATGTTGCCCAATAAATATAAATCCAATTTTTTTATATAATTTTTGAGACTGATTACAAAAAAAGTCTCACCACTAAAAGCCATTAAACACTTCATCATAAATCAATCATAAATCAACCATAAAGCAGCCTTACAAATAAATAAAACAATGCTTAAATAATTCAAACAAGTCACTGGACAACATTACTTAACATTATATGTAAAAAAAAAATAAATAAATAAAAACTCACGTCCCATGGATAAATTAATCGCAATAACCTCCGCACCGACAATTAAATTATTTTAATTAAACCATATTATTGATGAAAATAATAAGATAAAAATAAAAGTGGTGGTTATTATTATTCATATATCAATGATTTTGAAAAAGTAGTATGTTAAATTAATATCATTGTTTCAAATAGCAGCATGCAGTTTTAGTGCTGCTGAAGCGCTGAATGAACACCAGTAAACTGAAGCTCTTATTATTTATACAACAAACATAATATTATAACTTATACAGGTGAATCTCAATAAATTAGAATGTCGTGGAAAAGTTCATTTATTTCAGTAATTCAACTCAAATTGTGAAACTCGTGTATTAAATAAATTCAGTGCACACAGACTGAAGTAGTTTAAGTCCTTGGTTCTTTTAATTGTGATGATTTTGGCTCACATTTAACAAAAACCCACCAATTCATTATCACAACAAATTAGAATACTTCATAAAAATAAATAAATAAATAAACATTTTTAGTGAATTCTTGGCCTTCTGGAAAGTATGTTCATTTACTGTATATGTACTCAATACTTGGTAGGGGCTCCTTTTGCTTTAATTACTGCCTCAATTTGGCGTGGCATGGAGGTGATCAGTTTGTGGCACTGCTGAGGTGGTATGGAAGCCCAGGTTTCTTTGACAGTGGCCTTCAGCTCATCTGCATTTTTTGGTCTCTTGTTTCTCATTTTCCTCTTGACAATACCCCATAGATTCTCTATGGGATTCAGGTCTGGTGAGTTTGCTGGCCAGTCAAGCACACCAACACCATGGAACTTTTGGTGCTTTTGACAGTGTGGGCAGGTGCCAAATCCTGCTGGAAAATGAAATCAGCATCTTTAAAAAGCTGGTCAGCAGAAGGAAGCATGAAGTGCTCCAAAATTTCTTGGTAAACGGGTGCAGTGACTTTGGTTTTCAAAAAACACAATGGACCAACACCAGCAGATGACATTGCACCCCAAATCATCACAGACTGTGGAAACTTAACACTGGACTTCAAGCAACTTGGGCTATGAGCTTCTCCACCCTTCCTCCAGACTCTAGGACCTTGGTTTCCAAATGAAATACAAAACTTGCTCTCATCTGAAAAGAGGACTTTGGACCACTGGGCAACAGTCCAGTTCTTCTTCTCCTTAGCCCAGGTAAGACGCCTCTGACGTTGTCTGTGGTTCAGGAGTGGCTTAACAAGAGGAATACGACAACTGTAGCCAAATTCCTTGACACGTCTGTGTGTGGTGTCCATTCCTTGTGAAGTGCACCCAAATTCTTGAATCGATTTTGCTTGACAATCCTCATAAGGCTGCGGTTCTCTCGGTTGGTTGTGCATCTTTTTCTTCCATACTTTTTCCTTCCACTCAACTTTCTGTTAACATGCTTGGAGACAGCACTCTGTGAACAGCCAGCTTCTTTGGCAATGAATGTTTGTGGCTTACCCTCCTTGTGAAGGGTGTCAATGATTGTCTTCTGGACAACTGTCAGATCAGCAGTCTTCCCCATGATTGTGTAGCCTAGTGAACCAAACTGAGAGACCATTTTGAAGGCTCAGGAAACCTTTGCAGGTGTTTTGAGTTGATTAGCTGATTGGCATGTCACCATATTCTAATTTGTTGAGATAGTGAATTGGTGGGTTTTTGTTAAATGTGAGCCAAAATCATCACAATTAAAAGAACCAAAGACTTAAACTACTTCAGTCTGTGTGCACTGAATTTATTTAATACACGAGTTTCACAATTTGAGTTGAATTACTGAAATAAATGAACTTTTCCACGACATTCTAATTCATTGAGATACACCTGTATACGCACAAAAAGACGCAAATGAGCAATATCTTGAACTAAGTTAAGCGCTAATAAGATGTGACACGCTCTTGCCTTATCCCGCAACAAAGCGCTGAAACACGACAAATTAAACCAAAGAATTCACAACGTTTTATTATAATAGTGTTCTCATTATGATATTATATATATGATAGTCCCAATCATTGTTATTAATGTTGTGCATGTGCGCTGAAACTTAAGAGCTGAATGAACACTGGTAAACTGAAGCTTGCTGGCAGCTTATTTAACTCAAGGAAACGAATCATATATGAGATTAATCAGCTATTTATACAACATAAACATAATATTACAACTTACCCTATATAGCATATGTACAAAAAGACGCAAATGCACAAGTGAACTCATTTACGTGCTGTTGTCGATGCGCTCTCCCTGCAACACAACGTTTTATTATAATAGAGTTATAATAAAAGAGAGTGCAGTGTGGCATTTTGGTGTAATTTGGACACGCGACACATGAAACGTTCAGCGCGGGCAGGGCTTAAATGCTCCGAGAACGTACACTGCACTAGTGATACAAAACACACAGGTCTGTTAAGAGCAATACTTTTAATAAGGTAGCCTAACATTTTTCTAACAAACAAATCACTCCCAAATCAGAAATTAGCAGCACAGTAATTACTGACACATTAAAGGGTAGGCTATTTAAATAAATGAACGAAGTTCAATGAACTGTAATAAATAAAGAACACTGTGGCATACTTTCAATAACAACAACACACATTTTAATTAATGAACAGTTTAAATAAAATTAAAATTTTATGACTGCTGTATTCGCAAGTATTTTCCAAGCAAATTAAGTGCACGTTTTTATCATGTAAAATTACTGATTAACATGGCGGATAAAAGCAACTCGTTTTATTTTACACCAACAATATACTATAAGCTTACTACTTACAGAATTCAGGGTATTTTTCAAACTTGATGCACTGTTGTGATAGGCCAGTTTCAAATCGCATATTTGGCACACCGTCTTTATCTTGTCCTCACTCAATTTAAAGTGCTCCCACACAGCTGAGGTCTTTGGCATTTTTGTCTTCTCTTCCAGATGAACTGAATCATGACATTCACGATGTTCACTATGGGCGATTCATATTCAAGGGCAAATGAGAACCGTTTAATGCCAGGTGTTCAAGGGATGCCAGGTGTTCGAGAAAAATAAATAAATAAATAAATAAAAAATTTGAATCTCAAAATTGAAAATCGAATGCCAACCCACCAAACGAATATTCGAATAATTGAATATTCTGGTCCAGCCCTAAACAGTTCTTGCATTTTTAGGTCCTGAAATTTAACATAGTTGTTTATTTAAGCTGTGAATATTTCACTTCAAAATATTTCACACACATTTTCATAATTAAATTCAATAATTCATATTCATCTTCCAGAATTCACTTCCAAAATATTCAATCTGTTTAAAAATACAATGTATAATGCTCGACAGGCAAATTCAGTCCATTTTATTTCACCTTCCAAATTCGCTTCCACAAATTCAGAGGTTAAAATTAGGCAGAAAATTCAACATTGCACATCTGGAAACTGCAGGAATAGCAGTAGAGCACCGATGTATGATCTCCATCTGCTGTCATTCGCTCACCAGCAGGTGGTGCAATCAAAAACTGATCTGCAGAAATGGAGCAAGTGTTGAGTAGAAGTTTTGATTATTGGGGCCAGTATAAACATGTGGAAAAGCTGATTGTGTGTATGTTTAATTCAACATCTTCGCTGTGTAGCCTACATGTAAGCAGCTTATCTACCGCAATGGAAACTATAATGCTATTTTATCCAATGCTGAAGTACAGAACTAACATTACATCTGAGGAAGACATATATTGATTTCGTTGCTTAGTTTCTTAGTGAATATTTTGGAAGTGAATTCTGGAAGGTGAATATGAATTATTGAATTTTAATTAATAGTTAAATTTCAGGACCTAAAAATACAAGCCCTGGAAATACAAGGCATTAAAATGTAAGCACTGTTAATGCAATGGCATTATTTTTTCAGTTAGCGCTATTCAACATGCGTTTTTGTTTCAAAGACATATGGCATTATTTTTCTTCCATACTAAGTTAGCTGATTACCTTTAAATGTCCATAGATATTGTCATCAGTTCAAACTGCTGTTAACAGTTTCTCTGACAAGTGGATGCAATGAGACCTGTTATCTGGTTTGGTCAACTGTCATTCGACATATGCCCCATTTTTTGATCAAAGCAATATTACAGTTCGCAGGTATGGGTCTCGATATTTCACAATGTGGCTTATTTTCAAGATAAAGCATTTTCGTCTTTTTCTAGCAAAATCTGGCAACACAAACAAGTCAAGACATACCTCGTTCCCTGTGCTTTCTCGCACTGTGTATACAGAAAACTGCTAATACCAAAACATGTTTAAATATGTCATTAACAACTAGTTGTTGGGAGTCGATTTGACACATGACATGTACACCATTATATGAGAACAAAGACTCTGTGGTGGTGCTGGATGAAACCAGATTTAATGGCTCCATGTAAACTGAAGTCTTGAGGTAAACTGTACCCAACGGAAAATGCAAGCATTTCAGTCCACACAGCATCACCCCATACAGTTTTACCACTAAAGCTGTAGGAATAAAAAACAACAACAACAATGTGTAACACAAAAACAGGCTACTATGAAGGGGACCCTTGGGTTTGCTATAGGCCCTATGTATTCTTAATCCGGGCCTGTTTGTGAGTTTATGGTGCATGGGTCATTAACGTATAAGGATTTTCAACAGGCAAATTTTAAAATACAAAAAATAATATCTTTTGTAGTTGTTCAAACATTAAGAAGGTTGTGTACACAAATTCATATAAAAATTTTAAATTGTGATTTTAGTGTTTTTTCATCTAGATTAATCAGCCGTAACCTTAAAAAATGTCATGTGGTGCGACCATGATTTATATTACAGTTAATTAATTTCCTTAACATGCTTAACATTTTTTTTAGATGTTCTCAGTAATTGAAGTGTTTAGAAACAAAGTATTTGCATTTCTTTTGAGTTTTTGTACATAATGATGTCATATTTTTGTTCTATAATTTCAGAGTTGCCTTCTTAATTGTAGTTAGCAGACTTATTCTTTCTGTAAATTGCATAAAACTGAGAAAATATTTTTAAAATACCATTCACTTAAGCATACTATAGCAGTGATTCATATTTCACCCACAGAAATTAGATAATTTATTTTTAATTTAATACAGCTATTGCTATTATTGCTCGCACCACATGATGAGTGGTCGCTCCAAATGACACAAAGACCTTACATCATTAAAAATATATTTAAAGAAACGTGTGAAAAGTTCAGCATATGGCATTAACTGCAGTCATTTTTTTTAGACCCTGTTATTTCTAAACTTTGCCCAACCTTGGCTGCTCAATTGACCCTTCTCTGGGAGTTTGATTAACAGGCAATCTGAGCAATCATAATTCCAAATCTGCCATTTTCGTCCGGCAAACAAACCAGACAGGAGAGCAGATTAACGTCGGTGGACTTGAACTTGAAAAATAGTTTATTGACATCTTTTCACAGTTGAAACAAGATACCTTCTGATGTTCATTCATGTTTATTTTGTGCTATAAGTAGTAAGAGACGATCGTCACATGGCGCTTGAACTGAGGTGCTACAGCGATCTGTCACGACACATTAAAGAGCCACAAAACAGTATCTGTTGTTTGAATTTCTTAAAAAAAATGACTACATTTGAACTCTGAGACTTTGTTTAATACCGAAAGTAACCTGCTCTGTCTTGTATGTCGGCATGTTGTCAGTGTCTTCTTTGCTCCATGATGTATTTTTCATTGCATAAGAACATGATGTGTGGCATAAAAGTGCCATGGTTTGTCGGATGGTTTGTCTGACGTAGCAACAGTAACTAAAGGTGGGTCTTTGCTAAGGGTCAATTTAGAGTTGCTGGCTCAGGTTCAGAGATGAAATCATAAACATCTTTATTACAACAGAAAATTACATCTGGAGTTTGTGCTTGACTGCAGGGTCAGAATTAACATGCTGCCTATGGTGAGCATTTATTTTACTTTGCTTGGCAGTGGAATCTGGTAAAATAGATTAAAATAGTTATTAATAAATATATAATAAATTACTAATAAATGCATAATTACCAAACTGAAATTAGATGCTCTAAATTCCTATTTTTTGCATTTTTTCTCATATTGTACAAAGATTACACATAAACCGCTCGAAATGACCCAAACTGCATAAAAGTCTATTCCAAATTATATTAAAATAAAGTATTTTGTGTATATAAACCATTAATTGAATATAAAAGCACAAAAATTGTGAATCTGGGACATATATCTATAATGGAAAACACTTTGCAATGGTCACACCACATGATATTTGGTCGCACCACATGATATTTGGTCACACCACATGATATTTTCAAATTCAGTCAAAATTTACAAGCACAGAATTAGCCACCTAAACAAAACAAGCTAGCTTCCCATGAAAGGTCACCATGAAATTTATAATAAAAATAAATTCTTGTAGAAATAACTTAATATTCATTGTTTTTTTGAGGTCATACCACATGATATCCAAATGTGGTAACTACATACCGGGTGTCTCACTCGTCCTGAAAAGTGAAGCTGCGGGCTCTTTGATCGCCCCCTGGTGGCTGGCTGCAGTACAGGTCATAAACCCCGCCCTCTCCATGTAAACGAATGGGACTTCAGTCAAAATAAAAAAAATAAATTACACTTCCAATACAATTTTCCGAAATATGGTTTTGGTCATTTAAGGTAGTTGTTATCATGCTGATATATGATCAATTGTTCGCTTTTGTGATAAGTTTGATTTTAGCTAGTAATTTGGGCGTGTCGTTATAGTTAATTGGGTCTGTGGGAGTTTGGGCGGGACACTACTGCCTCACGACACTACTGCACAGACTCAGGCTCCAAACGAATCTCTACTGCGCAGACTCGGTCTCCAAATGACGTCATTTTCTCAAGATGGCAATGACCATACTGAGATGCATTGGCTTCAGTTTCCTATAGTGCAAGGAAGTGGAGATACGTTGTCCATCTTTTTATACAGTCTATGCTACTTACCAGCCATTAAAAAGGTTATTTTTTTTCCAAATTTGAAAGAGAGTTACGAACTAGCTTGATGCTTCTATGGGTCCTTAGCAAATTGTTATATGATGCAAAGTCTTATCTTTGAATGGATTTCAACATAAAAGTACCAAAATGGTAGTTTCTTGATGGTCGCACTACATGATATTTCATAAAATGGAGATTATTGGACAAAGTTTGTGTGAATATTATGATGGAAATATGAATACAAATGCTTTGAAATTTTATACAGGATTATAAAACACTTTGGAAAACATGCCAAATAGTGCAGAAAATTAATCTGAATAAATTTAGGGTAATTTCAAAGATGTTTCCAAAACAAAAGTTATTGCCGGACAGTCACACCACATGATGTTTTGACACTTTGAATAACAGAAAAATTACAAATAACTAATGTTTTTTGAAAAATTAAAGTTGGTACATATGTGGGAGAGGTACTTCTTATATATGGCATCTTTTTTATGCATTTAAACCAATTTTTAACTGAAAAAAAAATGCAATCGGACAGAAAATTTAGGCGTCACGTCAACTCGAGCGCTTAATTTTATTTTAACCTATTATTATTATTATTATCATTATTCAAACTTTAATTTTTCTCAGTTGAGATAATAATCATTTATCTTGTTTTCAGGGATGACATGGAGTTCTTTCTGAAGGAATGCTAAGTCAAAATTTGCTTATAAAGGCGATCTCGTGCATCAATCGCAGTGTAAAAAGTGAGAGATCTTGAGTGTCACGAATCGCACCTCTGTGGCTCTCTCCGATCGCCACCGGAGGGCACCGTCACCAGAGTACTAATATCATTTGGACTGCATTACCCACATGCCCCGTGCTTTGGCCTGATTACCTGCCCAGGTGTTCCTCATTTCCTACCCCTATTTAAACTGTGCTCTTCTCCTCAGCTGACGCGAAGTCTTGTTTGCCCCGGCCACAATTCTAAGCGTTTCTCTGATTCTTTGATTCTCCGTGTTTTGACCTAGGACTGTTTATTGATCTCTGATTGTCTGCCTGTTGCCTTCTGACCCTTTTGAGCCTGCCTTATCGTCTTTGATTCTCTGCTGCCTGCCCTGACATCTGCCCTGTATCTGTTTTTGATTTTGGATTGACCCTGCCTGTTAATTATTATTAAAGTATTATCGCAAATGGATCCAAACGCTTCAGACTCTTCATCACAGAAGACTTCGCCACAACAGGATCCAGCGACTATGTATCATCTGGTTACCGAAGTTTCTTCACAAGCCTCCATGCTAGCTGCCCACCAACAACAACTCCTCAAGCTCACTTCACTCACAGAGGAATTGGTAAGAACCATGCAAGCACTCACCCCGCCCTCTGCTGCATCGGCTCCACCAGCCGCAGCGTCTGCTCGCCCAGACTCTAGTCTGAATCAGTCCAACAATAATCCTCGTCTCACCCTACCTGATAAATTTGACGGAACCACCACCAAGTGTAAAGGGTTTTTGCTTCAATGTTCTCTGTTCATTAATCAGCAACCCCATCTGTACCCCACAGACGACAGCAAGGTTTCTTTTATATGCTCTTTATTGACTGGGAAGGCATTGGACTGGGTTACCGCTATATGGGAGGGAAGACACATGACCCTTCCTTCACATGCAGATTTCCTCCGCCAGTTTCGAGAGGTGTTTGAGCACTCTGCGGGAGGGAAAGAACCGGGTGAGCAATTACTCAGTCTGCGTCAGGGTAAAGACACCGCTGCTGAGTACACGTTAACTTTCCGCACGCTGGCAGCTCAAACAGGCTGGGAAGATAACCCACTTAAGTTACTCTACCGTAAAGGACTCACTGCTGATCTGCAATCGGAGCTGGCTTGTCGCGATGAGGGCAAAACTCTGGAGCAATTCATGGAAATTGCCATTCGCATAGACAATTTGATGCGAGCTCGACAAGGTGCTTATACCACTCGCCCCAGCGTATCACCCTCCTTCAGCTCTGACCCCGAACCCATGCAAATCGGCTTAACTCGCCTTCACCCTGAGGAGAGAGAAAGAAGAATCCGGAACCATCTTTGCTTGTACTGTGGACAACCCGGACACCTCCGCGCTTCCTGTCCCACCAGACCTGTTCGCCAAAATCCTGCTTCGGTCAGTTCTTTACCTTCTGGGGAATCTTTAGAAATAAATGTCTGGTTAAAGATTAAGGAGAGATGGGTTGAAACAGTAGCCATTATTGATTCTGGTGCAGCGGGTAACTTCATTGACGCATCATTCACTAAACTGCACGATCTTCCTCTTCTTACATGTGAACCCCGGGTGGCAGTGGCAGCGTTAGACGGACGTCCGTTAGGACCTGGGAGCGTAACTTTTACCACCCAGGATCTAACCCTGAAAACCAGCACTCTACATACTGAAACCATCCGACTGTTCGTCATTGATTCCCCACATCACCCCATAATTCTCGGTCTCCCGTGGCTGGAGAGGCACAACCCCACTATCTCCTGGACAGACCGACAAATAACTCAGTGGTCTCCCAACTGCCAACAACAGTGTCTAAAATCCCTCACCAAGATTTCTCCATTGGCTACCAACTCCGTTGAACCCAACCACTCGGGCTTGCCTGACGAATACAAAGACTTAGCCATTGCTTTCAGCGAGAAGAATGCCACACAGCTGCCTCCTCACTGAGCCCATGACTGTGCCATAGATCTGGTTCTGGGAGCTATGCCCACCAGGGGCCGAATATTTCCCCTTTCTCAACCCGAATCCGAAGCCATGAATGCCTACATTAAGGAGGAACTAGCTAAGGGATTTATTCGACCCTCTACCTCACCAGCCTCTGCGGGCTTCTTCTTCGTAAAGAAAAAAGATGGGGGTCTCCGTCCGTGTATCGACTATCGAAGCCTCAACGACATCACCATAAAATACCGTTATCCTCTTCCCCTGGTTCCGGCAGCACTTGAACAGTTGCGCAAGGCTAAATATTTCACTAAATTGGATCTCCGCAATGCTTATAATTTGATCAGAATCAGAGAGGGGGATGAATGGAAAACGGCCTTCTCCACTACTACCGGGCACTATGAATATCTCGTCATGCCATTCGGGCTTGCCAACAGTCCTTCAGTGTTTCAGGCGTTCCTAAATGAGGTGTTCTGGGACATGTTACATCAATTTCTAATTGTCTACATTGACGACATCCTGATTTACTCGGAGTCTTACGAATCTCATGTTCAACAGGTCAGAGCTGTTCTTCAACGCCTCATTGAACACCAACTATATGCCAAACTGCAGAAATGTGAGTTTCATCAAACTCGTGTGGCCTTCCTGGGCTACATCATCAGTTCTGAGGGGGTAACCATGGACGATCGTAAGGTTCAGTCTGTCATCAATTGGCCACAACCAACCACAGTGAAAGAACTGCAACGCTTTCTGGGGTTTGCCAACTTCTATCGACGATTTATTAGAAATTTCAGTATTACTGCCGCTCCCCTCACATCTCTTGTCAAGAAAACCACCAATCGCTTACAGTGGACCCCAGAGGGTATCAAAGCTTTCCAACTGCTCAAGGAGAAGTTCACAACTGCGCCCATTCTTCACCATCCTGATCCAGAGAAGCAATTCATCGTAGAGGTCGACGCTTCCAACACAGGAGTAGGCGCTGTACTATCACAACGTCAGGGTAACCCAGCCAAATTATTTCCCTGTGCCTACTTCTCCCGAAAATTGAACACAGCAGAGCAGAATTATGATGTCGGCGATAGAGAGCTCTTAGCCATAAAGTCTGCCCTCGAGGAATGGCGACACTGGTTGGAGGGAGCGAAATTGCCATTTGTAGTACTCACAGATCACCGCAACTTAGAGTACATTCAAGCGGCCAAACTTCTGAACTCAAGGCAGGCCCGATGGTCACTGTTCTTTGCTCGCTTCGACTTTAAAGTCACCTATCGGCCCGGTTCCAAGAATGGCAAGGCAGATGCCTTATCCAGACAATTTGATCAATCCCAAAGGAGCCCCAGCCACGACCCCATACTCCCTTCCACTTTGATCATAGCTCCTGTTCAATGGGACATTATGACTGAGATCATGGAGGCCCAGAATGCCGAACCCACTCCACCAACCTGCCCAGACGATCGCACCTATGTACCTCAGCATCTACGTAACCGTGTATTACACTGGATCCATGACACTCCCAGTGCTGGCCATCCTGGGATCACCGCGACCACTCACCTCACTACCAATCGTTTTTGGTGGCCCACACTGCAAGCTGATGTCATCCAGTTCGTTCAACAATGCGCCATCTGTAACATCTCTAAATCCTCCCATCAACGACCAGCCGGTCTGCTACAACCACTGCCCATACCTCAACGCCCCTGGTCGCACATTGCCATAGACTTTATCACAGATCTACCCACTTCCCGTAATTTCACGACTATCCTGACCGTGATTGATCGATTTTCTAAAGCATGCCGGTTCGTACCTCTACCCAAGCTCCCCACAGCATGGGAGACCGCTGTGGTCTTACTGGAGCAAGTCTTTCGATTCTATGGCTTACCTGAAGACATCGTGTCAGATCGGGGCCCACAATTCACCTCTCGGGTATGGCAGGCCTTCTGTAACCACTTAAACATCAACGTCAGTCTGACTTCTGGATACCACCCCCAATCCAATGGACAGGCAGAACGCCAGAACCAAGAGTTCACACGCTTCCTCCGTTCGTACTGTCACCAGAATCAGCAGGACTGGAGCCAGTATCTCATATGGGCTGAATATGCACAAAATTCCCTGCGAAAACCCTCAACCGGCCTTACCCCCTTTCAATGTGTCCTGGGATATCAACCACCCATGTTTCCGTGGTCTGGGGAGCCCTCGGAGTTGCCGGCAGTCAACACTTGGCTTCAGAGAAGTGAGGAGGTATGGAACGCCGCTCATGTGCATCTAGAACGGGCGGTACGAAGAGTTAGAGAACAAGCAGATCGGCACAGGAGAGAGCATCCCGAATACAGACCTGGGCAGTGGGTCTGGCTGTCATCCCGAGACCTTCGTCTACGGCTTCCCAGCAAAAAGTTAAGTCCAAGGTACGTGGGTCCATTCAAGATCCTCGGACAAATAACCCCTGTTTCTTACCGTTTGGCTTTGCCCGCTAACTATCGTATATCTCCCACATTCCATGTCTCCCTGCTCAAGCCTGCCGGTGGTCCGAGAGGAGAGAGGGACCAGGACGAGGTTGCGGAGAGCAACACCCCTCCCTTGATCATCGATGGCGAGGTGGCCTACCGAGTACGAGAGATACTCGATTCTCGACGCCGAGGCAGGGAGCTGCAATACTTAATTGACTGGGAGGGATACGGTCCTGAGGAAAGATCCTGGGTCAGTTCACAGGATATCTTGGACCCCACGCTCATCTCTGACTTCCATCGGGATCACCTGGAAAGACCAGCTCCCAGGCCCCGTGGTAGACCTCGGCGTCAAGATGGACCTCGCTTCAGGAGCCGCTCGCAGGGAGGGGGCTCTGTCACGAATCGCACCTCTGTGGCTCTCTCCGATCGCCACCGGAGGGCACCGTCACCAGAGTACTAATATCATTTGGACTGCATTACCCACATGCCCCGTGCCTTGGCCTGATTACCTGCCCAGGTGTTCCTCATTTCCTACCCCTATTTAAACTGTACTCTTCTCCTCAGCTGACGCGAAGTCTTGTTTGCCCCGGCCACAATTCTAAGCATTTCTCTGATTCTTTGATTCTCCGTGTTTTGACCTAGGACTGTTTATTGATCTCTGATTGTCTGCCTGTTGCCTTCTGACCCTTTTGAGCCTGCCTTATCGTCTTTGATTCTCTGCTGCCTGCCCTGACATCTGCCCTGTATCTGTTTTTGATTTTGGATTGACCCTGCCTGTTAATTATTATTAAAGTATTATCGCAAATGGATCCAAACGCTTCAGACTCTTCATCACATTGAGACAGGTGAAAAGTGTTTGGTTAATCTGAATATTTGCTTATTGTGCATCCTGTTGCCGAGCCCTGCCTTGATGTAATGATTGACATGATCGGCTCGGAATGCATTGTCAAATTCACATTGACTTAAACTACATTCATCACGGGGTATTTAATGAAAATGCAATTTAAACGTCTTAAGTGTAAGTGTCAATGCATTTATAAAAAATAAAAGATTTAAATCACGATTTTGCTACCCTTAAGATGCACCTTTTGGCTCAGAATGCATTTTGAAACTTACTGCGTTTTGCTACAATTATCACATGGTATTATGATGAAAATGCAATCCCAAGTGCCCTACACATAAATCTAAATGCATTTAGGGGGAAAAAAAAAAGCATTTAAATGATGATTTTGCTACAGTTTTTGCTTGGACATGCACAGCGAAATCTCCAGTGTTGAAATCCTAGTGTTAAGGACTTTTAGAGTAAAGAGTTAAAGTTGTGGTGTTTAACTTTAGGGGATTAACACTAGCTAGTGTAAACAGCACCATCTGGCCGGTGTAAATACGCAGAGAAACTCTTATAACACTCTGTTGAGTGTTATTTGTCACATCCGGGACATTTGCTCGTGTGCGCGCCTGACCCATCTGGAATATTTTTCACAGACGCCATTTTCTTAGACTCGCATATGAGGACAGAAAACAGTGAAATTAAGTGTTTAATCTTACTCACAATATGAGTTTTGTAATATCATATCGTTTTATAGCAATATTTATGAGGTGTATGCGCTTAAACTTTTTTTAAAGACATTTTCTTCCACTCGCGAGGCGGACCAGATGAGGACGTTTCTTTTTAAAAGGGAAACGCCGAAAGTTAAGTGTTTTGTCTCATTTATCATATATATTTCACAACATCATATTGATTTATAGCGATATTTGTGTCATGTGCACTCCTAAACTTTTTCTCAGAGAGATATTTTCCTTCACTCATGATGCGGAGAAGACGGGGAAATTGGTTTTATCAAGGAAAACACTGAAAGTAAGTGTTTAACCTCATTTACATTTTGTATTTTATAAAATATTATTACTTTATGACGATATTTATATGCTGTGCGCGCTTAAACAAGCCTAAACGTTTCTCACAGATGCATTTGCATTGACGCGGAAGTTGCTTTTAACAGGGGAAACATAAGAAGTAAGTGTTTTACCTCATTTAAAATTTGTATTTTATAACATCACATATTGATTAACAGCGATATTTATGTGTTGTGCACTCCTAAACCTTTCTCAGAGAGAGAGACCTTTTTTTCACGCGCGATGCAGAGCAGATGGGGAAGTTGATTTTCTCAAGGAAAACACCGAAAGTAAATATTTTACTTTATTTACAATATGCATTAAGCATTATATATGCATTAAGATATGTACTTAATGACAATATTTATGTGATGTGTGTACCTAAACCTTTCTCACAGATGCATTTGAATTGATATGCAGTCCAGACGCAGACGCAGAGGTCCCTTTTAACATGGAAACACCAGAAGTGTTTTACATCATTTATAATGTATTATTATTTATTTATTTTTTTTACCAAATCTGAATGGCAATATCAGTCATTGGTTTTTGTCTCGTGACCAAATTTCGTGATTTCATAAAGCATGAATTGTGAGTTTTCATGATGTTAATGTGTCACTGTATTGGATTTGAGTGCTGTTTTCATTGAATTAATTTGAAAATAACTTTTTTTATTTTTTTATTTTTTTTTAAAGCATGAACATGTTTTGTGTTCAGCAAATGTGAATCGTATGGGGTTGGAATTACAATTTTAAGTTAACTGTTCCTTTAATATTGTTACAGATGGTTCATGCTGGCTTAACAGATAAATCGAAAGGAGATGATGTGCTTGAAAAGTATGAAGCCACCAATACATTAAGTGGAATGAGAAGAGCTTTGATAGGACACATACCAGAGACATGGGTATGCCACAATTGCATATTTTAAGATTATTGATTGTCATGCTTAATTTTTTGATTATTAAACAATAATAATAGAGAGTCTGACCTCCTTCTAAAAATGTTTCTTAAAAAATGCATCAAATGTAAGTTTTTGGTATGCTTGCATTGTCATTTATTTATGTGCTGTCCCATTTACAGTATCTCACAGAAGTGAGTACACCCCTCACACAGGGGTGTACTCACTTTTGTGGCCAGCGGTTTAGACATTAATGGCTGTGTGTTGAGTTATTTTGAGGGGACAGCAAATTTACACTGTTATACAAGCTGTACACTCACTACTTTACATTGTAGCAAAGTGTCATATCTTCAGTATTGTCACATGAAAAGATATAATAAAATATTTACAAAAATGTGAGGGGTGTACTCACTTCTGTGAGATACTGTATGTGCATTCATTTTGGTAGGAGGAGTCCAACCACAAGTGAACAGTAAATGTTTACTTATACTCATGCCTTTCCACAGATGCCATGTATGACAGTTTCTTCTGTAGATTATTCAAAATATATATTTTTTTGTGTTCCTCAGAAGACAGAATGTCCTACAGGTGTGGAACCACATGAGTATAAATAAATGATGACAGAATTTTCAGTTTTGGGTTAACTATTCTTATATTGTAATTGATACTTGTCCCTGACATTTCACCTGATAAATGGATGTGAAATAATCTTTTTTTTTTTTTTTCTTCTCCTATTTTACAGGAGCACTTTTGTGATGCCGCAAGTGGGAGTTGGGTATCTTGCTTGGCTGAAAACTGCAGAGAAACATCTCGTCTTCCTGAAAACTACTCTTTGGTCCAAACACCATTAGCAGAGACTTTGTTCAGTGAGCATTAACATGCATTCTGCCTAGATGCTAATGAATGGGATGCTGTTGTTTAAGCTGATAAATGTAAGCATTATAAACCTTATGACATTAAGTGTACATATGGACCAAATAAGAATATGTATGTTCACCCGGAAAGTGATCATTTTAACATCCATGGTGACAAATCTCCCAACATATTTTTGCTGTGTGCTAAACATATCTAATCAATTTGGGTAATACATTTTGATTTTAATTTTGCAACTTATAAAGTGTTAAAATATGTTTTTGATTTACATATTAAAACTACTCAAGCAAATGGCAAGTGAAAATTATATAACTGAATTTTCATTTTGCACTACGTTACACATATATACAGGTGCATCTCAATGAATTAGAATGTCGTGGAAAAGTTCATTTATTTCAGTAATTCAACTGAAATTGTGAAACTCGTGTATTAAATAAATGCAGTGCACACAGACTGAAGTAGTTTAAGTCTTTGGTTCTTTTAATTGTGATGATTTTGGCTCACATTTAACAAAAACCCACCAATTCACTATCTCAACAAATTAGAATACTTCATAAGACCAATAAAAAAAAAACATTTTTAGTGAATTGTTGGCCTTCTGGAAAGTATGTTCATTTACTGTATATGTACTCAATACTTGGTAGGGGCTCCTTTTGCTTTAATTACTGCCTCAATTTGGCGTGGCATGGAGGTGATCAGTCTGTGGCACTGCTGAGGTGGTATGGAAGCCCAGGTTTCTTTGACAGTGGCCTTCAGCTCATCTGCATTGTTGGGTCTGGTGTCTCTCATCTTCCTCTTGACAATATCCCATAGATTCTCTATGAGTTTCAGGTCTGGTGAGTTTGCTGGCCAGTCAAGCACACCAACACCATGGTCATTTAACCAACTTTTGGTGTTTTTGGCAGTGTGGGCAGGTGCCAAGTCCTGCTGGAAAATGAAATCAGCATCTCCATAAAGCTTGTCAGCAGAAGGAAGCATGAAGTGCTCTAAAATGTCCTGGTAGATGGCTGTGTTGACTGTGGACTTCAGAAAACACAATGGACCAACACCAGCAGATGAAATGGCAGCCCAATTCATCACTGACTGTGGAAACTTCACACTGGGCTTCAAGCAGCTTGGATTCTGTGCCTCTCCAGTCTTCCTCCAGACTCTGGGACCTTGATTTCCAAATGAAATGCAAAATTTACTTTTATCTGAAAAGAGGACTTTGGACCACTGAGCAACAGTCCAGTTTTATTTTCTCCGTAGCCCAGGTAAGATGCTTCTGACATTGTTTCTGTTTCAGAAGTGGCTTGGTAGGCCTTTTCCTGAAGACGTCTGAGCGTGGTGACTCTTGATCACTGACTCCACTTTCAGTCCACTCCTTGTGAAGCTCTCTCCCAAGTGTTTGAATCAGCTTTGTTTGACAGTATTCTCAAGCTTGTGGTCATCCCTGTTGCTTGTGCACCTTTTCCTACCCCATTTCCTCCTTCCAGTCAACTTTTCACTTAATATGCTTTGATACAGCACTCTGTGAACAGCCAACCATTCAGTAATGACCTTCTGTGACTTACCCTCTTTGTGGAGGGTGTCAATGATTGTCTTCTGGACAACTGTCATATCAGCAGTATTCCCCATGATTGTATAGGCTATTGTGTAACCATTTTGAAGGTTCAGGAAACCTTTGCAGTTGTTTTGAGTTGATTAGCTGATTGGCATGTCACCATATTCTATTTTTTTTGAGATAGTGAATTGGTGGGTTTTGTTAAATGTGAGCCAAAATCATCACAATTAAAAGAACCAAAGACTTAAACTACTTCAGTCTGTGTGCATTGAATTTATTTAATACACAAGTTTCACAATTTGAGTTGAGTTAGTGAAATAAATGAACTTTTCCACGACATTCTAATTCATTGAGATGCACCTGTGTATATAAATATATATGGGGAAATTTACATGTAGAAAGACATTGCAATTTTACATACTGCATTGTCATTTTGGATATTATATTTCAAAATGAATTTTGCAACCCATATGCTTCCATAGTTTTACACCAGCCAGATTTGCTGCGGTCTGAGCCTGAGTGCGACTGCCCCTCCTCATAGCCCACCTCAAATGCATGCCGACACTTCTGTGTGAAAGCAGTTAAACAGACTCGCTCGGGCATGAATTTCTGCGTGCATGCGTCAGTTGTTTTCAGTTAAACTGCGTTGCTTTCACAAGCGTTGATTCGGTTGTTGCATATAGATTAATTTCTTTATTCCGGGATTATCAATCTAAATTAATACACTGACAGATAAATTAAATTATAACTCAAATTTAAGATTTTACATGTGGGGTTTTTACATGTTTTAAATTTTTTTTGGGCATGTGGGGTGTAGTGAGACCCGTTCTGATCAAGTGCGCATCCGCATCCGAGTTGCTTTCACATTCACGCGAACCGCGCCACATGCAACCGAATTCAGACCACCTCCTTCAGGTAGTCTCAGGTTCGGTATACCAGGTCTGCATGACTCTATTCAGACGTTTTTGTCATACATTTTAAGCTGATTTTTTTGTTGTTGTATAAAGTTTGTTTTTGTTATATAGTATTGAACTGTTACAGTCAGGAGCGGACTGGCCATCCGGACGTTCTGGAGAAGTCGGCCTGCTGGTTCATCATCAAAGAAAAAATGTCACGTTGACGGCCGACAAAAGGGGGTGCAAATGCAATCTATTTTGCTTAATGCTTATAAGAAACTGAAACTGACTTGAAGGAGAGTTGGCTCGTGATGGCAAGCAAAAGACATGAAGATAAAGGCGGTTGGGAGAAGCAAAAAAAAAAAAAAAAAGCTCAAAATCTTCACGTTCCACTCACATATTTTCCATTAAAGTACGTTATGGGCATCTCTTGGTCATTTTTAAGTGAATTTTTTGCGGCTGGTTTGCGAGTTAATCCTGGACGCCATGCGCTTCTCGTTTGCCTTTTATAGTTTCCACCGTGATAGCAGCTCTTTAGAGAGAAGCGAACAACGCTCGAGTTCGACATAACATCTGTTTAGACGCAAAAGGTCCTCACAGTAACAGATATTATAGCTTTGAAACGTTTTAACAAACTTACCGTGACATATGAAGACAGTTAGATTTAATTCTCCGCAATGGCTCTGATACGATCACTTTCTGTTTCACTTTAAGGACTTCCGCTAAAAACGTGATGACGTTGTGTCATGTGCGATTTCAGAATGAGAATGTGACGTAACACCGCGTTGAGTTCTGGGAAACTGCTTTGTTTATCTGCCACAGTGTTGCCAACTTAGCGACTTTGTCGCTAGATTTAGCGACTTTGTAGACCACCCCAGTGACTTTTTTTCCCAAAAAAGCAACTAGCCCCTTACAGAAAAACCACATGAATTTCACATGTGCAAAAGCACGTAGTCACATGTGGCCACATATACATGTGATTCTGCACGTGAAATTTCACGTGTGAAAATGTGAAAATCACATGTGAAGCGTGTGCTTTGCACATGGGAAATGTGTTTTTCTGCACATGTGAAATTTCACTTGTGAAAATCACATGGAAAACGTGTGCTTTGCACATGGGAAATGTGTGTTTTTCTGCACGTGTGAAATTTCACTTGTGAAAATCACATGGAAAACGTGTGCTTTGCACATGTGAAATGTGTGTTTTTCTGCACATGTGAAATTTCAAGTGTGAAAACGTGAAAATCACATGTGAAGCGTGTGCTTTGCACATGGGAAAGGTGTGTTTTTGGAACATTTTCATGTGAATTTCCATGTGAATCTCAGGTGAAACCCATGTGAAACCTATGTGACCACATGTCAAACACATGAGATCACATGTGAAACACACGTATATTCAGAGGTGGGTAGAGTACCCAAAAACTGTACTCAAGTAAAAGTAAAAGTACTTGAAGAAATATTTACTCAAGTAAAAGTAATAGTCTGAATAATTACTTGAGTAAGAGTAAAAAAGTATCGGATAAAAAAACTACTCAAGTAGTTAGTTACTAGTTACTTTGGATCATATACTGAAAATAGTCTTTTTATTTAGATATATAAATTTTATCTAAATATCTATCTATCTATCTATCTATATATATATATATATATATATATATATATATATATATATATATATATATATATATATATACACTCACTGCCATTCAAAATACTTTTTTTTTTTATGTAATTTATTTCAGTGATGCAAATCAGAATTTTTATCAGCCTGATTTATTATCAATGCTGTTCTTTTATAGCTTTCTATTCATAAAATAATCCTGAACAAAATGTCACAGGTTCCAAAAAATATTAAGCAGCAAAACTGTTCCCTGTTGAAAAAAACAGCTTTTGCTGGTAAGGTATGTTTTGAAGCATGGGATGCTGGTTTGAGCTGATTTAAGCTGATCCTTTGCTGGTTTATGCTGATCCTTAGCTGGTCTAAGCTGGACATGTGCATGACCAGCTTAAATCAGCATAAACCATCATCCCAGCTTCAAAACATACCTAACCAGCAGATGCTGTTTTTTTTTCAACAACACTGATAATAAATCAGTATATCTGAATGATTTCTGAGGGATCATATAACTCTGAAAACTGGAGTAACAGCTGTTAAAAATTCTGATTTGCATCACTGTATTAAATTAAATTATATTTTAAAGTATATTAATTATGTATTATAAATGTATATGTTTATAACCTCTGACACGGAGAAGAGTGAAAACTCCTCACATGACCGCTACTGAACATCTGAACATAACGAAACAAATGCACATTGACGGATCTTCTTCTGTCTGTTCTGCTAAATGTAAACAAATGTAGCCTTTATTTCTGCAAGCGTAAATATTGTGAAAATATCAATATTAATTATGTCTAGGCAAAGGCATTCCTCCTGGAACTAACGCGGGCTTGGCGGGTGTTCATGTCATACTCTGTGACAGCTTATTTAATGAATAAATTATACATTGTATTTAATGTGTAAGATACACGTACAACAAACTGGTAATGTCATAGTGGTATCGTGCACTGTAATCGAATCTCTACCTGTGGAACCGACAGCACACGCGGTGTTCATCTAATAAAGATCTTCATAGCTAGAAAACCATAGCCTTTGCAGATTTGCTTTCAACTGACTGTAGATTCAAAGCCACATCTTCAGCGCTCTTGATGTTACAGCTCTTCAGTGAGAACCGCTTCAGACGATCAGCGCGTGCGGCAGAACTGAACGAATCATTCAAACTGATTCACGAACCGATTCACTGGATTGCCAATTGGTTTGATCAAGCCTTCGAACAGAATTGACTCAAAAGAATGAATCATTTGTGAACGGGCATCGCTCATTGTCCAGAAAAAAAGTAGACAGCGCGTTTGGAATAAATTGAAGGATTTTTAACTTGTATTACATTAAGGTAACGAGAGGAGCGTCGCCCACAGTAACGAAGTAAAAGTACCGTTTTTTCACTAAAAATGTACTTGAGTAAGAGTAAAAGTACCCATTTTTAAATATACTCTAAAAGTATTAGTTACCCAAAAAATTTACTCAAGTAAATGTAACGAAGTAAATGTAACTCGTTACTACCCACCTCTGCGTATATTCCCATATGAAACCCATTGTACTTTCCTATGTGAAACCCATGAGAAAACCATGGAATCACATGCGAGTCCCATGTGAAACCCATGGTATATTCCCATGTGAAACACATGGGATATTCCCATGTGAAACACATGGGATCACATGTGAAACACATGTATATTCCCATGTGAAACACACGTATATTCCCATGTTGTAAGGCTCCAGCCTGTAATGACTCTCCCAAACACTAGGTGGCCCCAGCTTCTGTAATTTTCATTGTATTTCTACTCATTTAGCACTTGATTTCGTCCACCTGTGGGTCATTATCTCGTTTGAGTTTCCCTATTTAAGCATGCTGCTTGCTTTCAGTTGTGTTCAGTCTTGAGCCTACTATGTATGTGTTACCCTCACCAAGAAAACTAAGTCTGTTGGTTTTTTTTTGTATTTTTCTCTGCGGAAGCACGGCTTCCTTTTTTGTTGTATTTTTGAACTTGAACTCCAGTAAAGCACTCTCTATTCAGTCATCTATCTGCCCTTGGGTCCATCTGTTATTTGTCATCCACCATAGCTCAGTGGTAAAGAGGCTGTTCAGTCTACTAGAAGACCCGAGTTCAATTCCAGCCTCAGACACCCGTCACAGCAAGACTGAACCATGGAAGTGGACCCAGCAGTAGATGCCACACCTGCCTCCAATGATGATCGTATCCTAGCTATTCTGTCTGGCCAAGCTTCCACCATTCACAGACATGAGCAGATCCTAACTGAAATCCTACAACGCTTAAGTGAGCAGACTATGTCTCAAGCTTCTTCAGTTTTAACCACCCCACCCATTCTAGCTGAAAGGTCCGCACCTCCATTTCCTGGGCCTCTACCTGAGCCAAGACTGCCTGCACCAGAGAGGTATGATGGGAACCCTGAGAGATGTCGAGGTTTTATCACTCAGTGTACTCTGGCATTTGGATTACAACCTAACAGCTTTCCAACAGAGAACAGCAAGGTTGCATATATCATCACTCTGCTCACTGGAAAAGCGCTGGACTGGGCTACGGCTTTGTGGGAACAACATTCCCCATTGGCTGACAATTGTGACCTATTTGTTGCAGAGATGAGGAGGGTTTTTCATCACCCTACCAGTGGGGGAGAGGTTGACCACAGGCTACTCCAGATTTCTCAAGGGACAAGGAGTGTGGCAGAGTTTGCTATTGAGTTCCGCACCTTAGCCACAGAGAGCAGTTGGGACTCTCTCTGCTCTCTCTCAACGAGCCCTGAGAGCGACGTTTCACCGTGCCCTGTCTCCTGATCTCAAAGATGAACTGGCCTTTCGAGATCCGGCTCCTGACCTAGAGTCCCTTATTGACATTGCTATCAGGGTGGACAACCGCATTCGAGAGCGCAGATGGGAACGCCGTGGGCAGGTCCGGCTGCCTGAGCCCCAAGCTTCTAGCAGGGCCCTTGATTCACCTCCACTTCCCATGAATTTCGAGGAACCCATGCAGTTGGGTAGGGCCAGACTGTCACAAGCCGAGAGGGAACGACGCATGAGGGAGAAATGCTGTTTGTACTGTGGAAAGCCAGATCACTTTAGATCCAACTGTCCAGAGTTGACGGGAAAAGACAACTCTCGTCCAAGAAGAGGGGGGCTGGGACGAGAGTAATCACCTTCCCCCAACCAGCAGCTTCTGGGGTTTCACTCAATGTATCACTGGATTGGGGTAACCAACATCACAAGCTTCAGGCCTTCCTAGATTCAGGGGCTGCTGGAAATTTTATGGACTTTACCTTGGCCAGACACCTGAGAATTCAGCCCATCACTCTTCGAGAACCCCTGACCATAACTGCATTGGATGGGAGACCCCTGGGCTCTGGTCAGGTAAGACAGTGCACCACACCCCTCCATCTCCAAATTGGTTGTCATAAGGAGAGGATACAGTTTTTCTTGATTCATTCACAAGAGTTCCCTTTAATTCTTGGTTTCCCATGGTTATCCCTTCATAATCCACATATAGATTGGACAGCCAGGGAAGTGATTGGTTGGGGTACTAATTGTGGTATTTTGGGTCTCTCTCTCTGTTATTTTTCCGAGTTGCTTGCGACATCTCCTGACTCACAACCAACCACTTCCAAGCTGCTGCCCATTCCTTTCAAGCCATCAGCCCAATCCACAAAGGTGCTAACTATCCCCAAGTTTAAACCTGTATCCTCCGGAGTCCCAGTGCTTCCTCCTGAGTTGTCTCGAGTCCCCTCAGAATATGCAGACCTCTGTGAAGTTTTCAGCAAGACCCGCGCAGCCTCTCTGCCGCCCCACAGACCATATGACTGTGCAATCGATCTGCTACCAGGTACCTGCCCCTCTCGAGGGAGACTTTATTCCCTCTCGGGCCCAGAAAGAGCTGCCATGGAGGAATATATCAAGGACTCTCTTAACAGTGGGTTCATCCGTCCATCTACGTCACCGGCAGGGGCTGGCTTCTTCTTTGTGGGGAAGAAGGATGGCAGTCTTCGGCCGTGCATTGACTACCGAGGCCTTAATCGCATCACGGTAAAGAACCGCTACCCACTGCCACTAATGACAACGGCCTTTGAACTCCTTCAAGGGGCAACCATTTTCACTAAGTTAGACCTTCGGAATGCCTATCACCTTGTTAGGATACGAGAGGGAGATGAGTGGAAGACGGCTTTTAACACTCCTAAGGGACACTGAGTATCAGGTAATGCCCTTTGGGTTAGTCAATGCTCCAGCCGTTTTTCAGGCACTTATTAATGATGTGCTACGAGATATGCTAGACAAGTTTGTATTTGTATATCTTGATGATATTCTCATCTTCTCTCGCTGCTATCAAGAACATGTCCAACATGTCCAAATCGTTCTATCTCATCTGTTGAAGAATGGACTCTTTGTCAAGCTGGAGAAGAGCGAATTTCATGTCCCCACGGTCTCTTTTCTTGGATTCATTGTCTCTAGTGGCAACGTCCAGATGGATCCTGGCAAGATTCAGGCGGTTCTAAATTGGCCTCAACCATGCTCCGTCAAAGAGGTCCAACGCTTTCTGGGATTCGCCAACTTTTATAGGAGGTTCATTAGGAACTTTAGTGCTATAGCAGAACCCCTGACCGCTCTTACCAAGAAGGCATCAAGCCCATTTAAGTGGACTGAGAGGGCTGGTCATGCATTTGACCGACTCAAGCAGCTCTTCACGTCCGCACCCATTCTGACTCTCCCAGATCCCGAGTTGCCCTTTGTAGTCGAGGTGGATGCTTCGGGTGTTGGGGTAGGAGCAGTTTTATCACAGAGAGCAAGAGGTGACCACAAGCTTCATCCTTGCGCTTACTTCTCACGTCGACTTTCCCCAGCTGAGAGGAATTATGATATTGGTAACCGGGAGCTGTTGGCAGTGAAGTTGGCCCTTGAGGAGTGGAGACAATGGCTGGAGGGGGCCAAACACCCATTCCTTATCTGGACAGACCACAGGAACCTCACCTACATCCGTGAGGCCAAGAGATTGAGCTCACGTCAGGCTCGTTGGGCCCTCTTCTTTAACCGCTTTGACTTTACTCTCTCATACCGGCCAGGTTCTAAGAACTCAAAGCCTGATGCCCTCTCAAGGCAGTTTGATCCACCAGAAGTGGAGGGCAAACCTGAATCAATCTTACCCAGCTCCAGAGTGGTGGCATCAATCCAGTGGGGAATCGAAACTGCAGTGAAGAGGGCCCAACAGCAACATCCCGACCCAGGTAACGGCCCTCCGGGTCGCCTTTTTGTGCCTAACTCCATGCGTTCTGATGTGTTACAGTGGGGCCATGCTTCCCTTTCTTCGGGCCATCCTGGGAGCACGAGAACCTTGAAACTCATCCAGAGAAGGTTTTGGTGGCCCAACATGAATCGAGACGTTCGGGGTTTTGTGGCTGCCTGCGCGGTGTGTGCCCAGAACAAGGAACCCAGAACCCACCCTCATGGCCTACTGCACTCACTACCCATCCCTACACGCCCCTGGTCCCACATATCTTTGGACTTTGTAACGGGTCTACCAAGATCTCAAGGTAACACTGTAATTCTGGTGGTGGTAGACCGGTTTTCAAAGGCTTGTCATCTTATACCATTACCCAAGATTCCCACAGCAGGTCAGACAGCGGACTTGATGATGCAACATGTCTTCAGAATTCATGGCTTTCCCCAAGATATGGTGTCCGACCGGGGATCACAATTCACCTCCCGGTTCTGGAAGTCGTTCGGACGACTAATTGGGGCATCCATTAGCCTGTCCTCTGGATTTCACCCTCAATCAAATGGACAGACAGAGAGAGTTAACCAGGAGATTGAGAAGACTCTCAGATGCCTGGTCTCTAACAATCAGACTGCTTGGAGCTCTCAGTTGGTCTGGGCTGAATTTGCACACAACACTCTACACCACTCTTCTTTAGGCATGTCCCCCTTTGAATGCCAGTTTGGTTTCCCCCCCCCTCTGTTCCCTGAACAGGATCCCGTGGTCCGTGTACCAGCTGCTGCTCAACTTGTTCAGAGGTGTCGACGGGCATGGCGGAGAGCACGACTAGCCCTACTAAGGGCCACTCAACAACAGCAGAGGCATGCAAACCAGCACCGTAGAATTGGGCCGTCACTTAGACCAGGTCAGAGAGTGTGGCTGTCTACTAGGGACCTCCCCCTGCACTTTGAGTCACGGAAACTAGCACCCCGCTTCATCGGCCCTTTCAAAGTCCTCAAAAGGATCAACCCAGTATCCTACCGACTTCTTCTACCCAGGTCCATGCGCATCCATCCCACCTTTTACATCTCCCGTTTGAAACCCGTTGTCTATTCTCCTTTGTCCCCAGCCAGGAAACCCCCTCCAGTTCCTCGCATCATTGGTGGTCAGCCAGCCTACACCGTGCGCCGACTGCTGGACTCTCGCCAGGTCCGTGGCAGAACCCAGTATCTTGTGGATTGGGAGGGGTACGGCCTAGAGGAGCGGTCTTGGGTACCAGCTCGAGATATTCTAGACCCAGATCTCATCAGGGAGTTCCACCACCGCGGACAACAACACAGTTAGGGGAACGTCAGGAGCCGTTCCTGGGGGAGGGGCTCCTGTAAGGCTCCAGCCTGTAATGACTCTCCCAAACACTAGGTGGCCCCAGCTTCTGTAATTTTCATTGTATTTCTACTCATTTAGCACTTGATTTCGTCCACCTGTGGGTCATTATCTCGTTTGAGTTTCCCTATTTAAGCATGCTGCTTGCTTTCAGTTGTGTTCAGTCTTGAGCCTACTATGTATGTGTTACCCTCACCAAGAAAGCCAAGTCTGTTGGTTTTTTTGTATTTTTCTCTGTGGAAGCATGGCTTCCTTTTTTGTTGTATTTTTGAACTTGAACTCCAGTAAAGCACTCTCTGTTCAGTCATCTATCTGCCCTTGGGTCCATTTGTTATTTGTCATCCACCATAGCTCAGTGGTAAAGAGGCCGTTCAGTCTACTAGAAGACCCGAGTTCAATTCCAGCCTCAGACACCCGTCACACATGTGAAATACATGTAAATTCCCATGTGAAACCCATGGTACTTTCCTATGTGAAACAGATGGTGTGATCACATGTGAAACCCATGGTACTTTCCTATGTGAAACAGATGGTATATTCCCATGTGAAACCCATGGTACTTTCCTGTGTGAAACCCATGAGATCACATATGAAATACATGTAAATTCCTATGTGAAACCCATGGTATATTCCCACGTGAAACATGTATATTCCCATGTGAAACCCATGGGATCACGTGAAATACATGTAAATTCCCATGTGAAACTTGTGAATCCCATGTGAAACGTATATTATAAACCTGCTTGTGTTGCAATGTTTATAATATATATATATATATATATATATATATATATATATATAAAAAAAAAAAAAGTTACTCAATCACAGTTCCCATGGCAATGAACTTCATAGAACCTGAA
Organism: Spinibarbus caldwelli; assembly: GCA_039654775.1. Classification (NCBI taxonomy): domain Eukaryota; kingdom Metazoa; phylum Chordata; class Actinopteri; order Cypriniformes; family Cyprinidae; genus Spinibarbus; species Spinibarbus caldwelli. The sequence continues at coordinate 19,638,865 of CM077218.1, forward strand.
AGTACACCGAGAGGCACTATCAAGTACAATTAACACAATATTTATTAGTCTCTTTTGTAATTGTGTTGTATTTAGACCTATAACAACTTGAGTCATATTTCCATGATGACATGAGATTTTCACAGGTTGGTAATGAAATTTGTATCGTCTCTAAAGAGGGCAACGGCAACATCTCCAAACTCATCAGACTTGTCCTAAATGAATGAATGAAAGAGAGATACAAATCACAAACAAATCCATGGTGTCCAAAAATAGTAGTGTTCAATTTAATTTTTTTTAACCATAAATTATTATTATTATTATTTTTTAAATTGTTAAAATTGTTTTTGACAAATAATCTCACAAACACTGATTCCAAGCTAAAGTTCACCCAAAAATGAAAATTCAGTCATTATTTACTCTTATGCCATATGGCCTTTCTTTTTGATACCACAAAAGGGGAAATTAAAAAATGGTGAAAAACCAAACAAATTTGTATTTAAAAAATTCTGTTGGTCTGGTGTGGAGGACTGGGTTTATGAGAATATATTTGCTCAGCATTTCACTTCAGCTCAACAAGGAAAGATGAAGATTGTAAAAATTTCAAGGTTTAAAACACTACACAAAACATGACTCTCAGAAAACTCAAAAGTATTAATCGTGTTTTGTCTTTTATGAGGTGAAGATCTCCAGACCAAAACAATGCAAGAACTTGATTTGTTGTTCTGACAGGCAGAAAACAACAAATATTCACCTCAGAACATAAAGTATGTGCAAAATTTTCTAGGAGCCATGAGTAGTAGGTGACTGAAGTTTTCAGTTTCAGGCTTTAGTTTTTGGGTGAGCTGTCCCTTTCAAATAAATGGAAAATTAGTTTGAACAAAACAACACAGATATAGTAACACAGATGTAGTAAAACCAATCAATTGTTGATGAACTGACTAAACAACAGTATGAGTAAAAACAATTTTGTATTTTGATGAAATACATAAAGTCGTCCTGTCAGTTATTCAAGGATGCTCAACGTGCAGGTTCTGAAAAGCCAAACACACAGGAAGGACAGTGGAATGACCCGGTGTGTAATTCCTATAAAACAAAAAAAAAAAATAAAAAAATAATGAAGAGTATACTGTTGACAGTGAAGTTACCTCAACAAACATGATTTTAAATATTCCAATCAGATATACACACATATAACGTGTTCACATCTTTAATGCAACCACAATAGAAAATAGCAAAAGACAAAATATCAAATAGCAAAAACAAAAACAAAGTGGACTACTTTCAGTGACAAAATGTGTAATTTTGAAAAAGTCTTTACCATTTGGTGATGTGGCTCTGTTGAAATGCTTATCCCTAAAAGTAAATAGAAAGACATCAAGAACACAGTACTGACTGTATTTCCACAGTGGGTCATTTCATCTTTTAAACGATCTTGTCAATATTGCTTCAAAACAATTAGTTGCTAATTATTTATGTAGCCATGTAGTCTCAACGACTTGAGTGAGCAAGAGCCTAAAAGAAAAAACTATAAGTTAAATGAATAACCTGGTAAATTAATGTAGCATTATTGCATTGACTAGGCTAGATTTGACAATATGTATGACATTTAAAGTGTTAAAATAGTTACAGAGGCCTGGTGGATTTATGCACAGTGATCTATCTACTTGCTGAGTTTATTCACATAGTTATAATTGCATAATACTTAAACATTGTCTTAAATACAACGTTTTGAAAATAGCTACATAAAATCGTTGAAAAAGGAAATTATACATTAAATAGTGTAAAATGGCCAGCGAGTCGCGGCAATTTACCGTCTTCACAAGCGAGTAATCAAACAGCTGATTCATTCATTCATTCATTCATTCAATGGTAACGGATCGCCAGATACACTTATACAGTGGTGGCTGATCGAGTGGCAGCTGCCTCTTGCAGTGAAAAGGTTTTATTCCCTGTCCCAAACGGATTTCTCCCACAAAGTGGGAGATTCGCCTGAAAATTCACCGACCAACCGTGACTGTGACCGCTCCTGTCCTTAACCAGCTTATTTCCAGTCGAAATGATGTGAAAAACGTTAAAGGTACATCTGTTGTAAAATATTATGTATCTATAGGCTATTTTGCATCTTGTGGTTTTTATTATTAATATTATTAAGAAGAAGAAGAATTTATTAATTATATTATTGTAATGTTAATAATATTAATTTTATTAACTTTTTTTGTAATGTTCCTCAATAATAAAAAAAATAATAAGTTGATAATATATATTATAATATATATCGTGTGTGTGTGTGAGTTATTGTGCTACCTGATGATCACAGGTACAAGCTAATAACAAGGTGTATCATCATAAATGAGCACTTACTAATCATAAGTGGTATGTAACGTATAATTGATAAATCATATATCAGCAGTATGAACTTTATTTTGTTTAACTTTTATTTTACTAACTAGCCTATATAGCCTAAGTAAGTTTCCAACTACAGTACATTTCAACAAAGAAAGCTACAAGGGACTAAAATGGGAAGCAGGAAATAGGAACAAACTACAAGTCAACATACAGTGTGAAGCTGAAAATGCACAGTATTTGTTACATGTAGCTAATATGTGATCCACTGTTCGCTGAATGTGACCCACAATCTCTGATTCTCCTCCGTGGCCATCGGAAAATTAATATTTATAATGACAAAATTATACTTTGTGATTTAAAAGTTTTCAACAAAGAAATGGATCGACTTCTGTCAGCTTGTTGAACAAACACTTTATCTGGATAATCTACCACATGACGGCTGAAGCAGCAGCGAGCATCCAGCGGGCGACACTGTTTTAACGGAAATCAAATCAACACAGTAAATTAAATTCTACAAAACCTAAGGCTGTATCCGAAATCGCCCCCTATACCCTCATTCACTATTCCCTACATTAGTCCACTCATACAGTTCACTTGAAGGAGTGAATGAAAACGAGTGAGTGAATTCCGACACTGAGTGCACCGGAAGGACACATTAAGTAGTGTTATGATTGATTTAATATGTCTAGGACTACCGTTTAGCCATTGAAACAAGATTTGTTGTTGTTGACAATTTGGATTTAGACCAAGCGGTCCGAAATTAGCGCACATATGAAGATAGGCCGTCCCAAATGGGCTTTTTGGCTCATATAGGCATCTCAGTGTGTATTTTTACCATATGGAAATTCAATATTTAAGTTCAGTATCTGTCAATATTATATACGTTTCATCATTTCAGCTTTACATGCTAACGTTAGCTTCGAAAGTGTTCACAGGCTAACGATCAGCAGCCGTACACGACAGACATCTTCAGCAAACGTTTAAAAAGGTAAACTTTTCATAAAATGTAAGCATTACAAGATACAAATTGGTTACAGTAGCTAATGTCTACAAATATAAAAGTATAAATACCTTTTCGACCGACAAAAGCTAAAACTCAAGGCCGTCTCTGAAGAAATCATCGAGGACCGTTAACTGTCACTAAGCAGCTGAGCGTTGCCATGGATACATGCTGCGTGCCCTAAAGTGATGTCATTCGATCATGTGCTCATTTGATCGACACTTGCTTGTAGCCTATCTCCTAATGTGGCTTTATTACACAAATTTTATTTATTTATTTATTTTGAGCTGCACGTGGTATAGCAGTCTTAAATGCAATAACTAAAATAATAAATTTCCTAAATAACTTTTCTTGTCGGCTAACCAACAGTTTAAAATGGAAATGGAAAGAATTAATTTATGTGTCTTACCTGTGTTATTTTCCACTTTCTTTTCTTCATGTTTTCCTGTATTCATCACTCTGTACCATTCTTTTAGAGCTGCTGGGATGCAACCTTATTTTTCTTCATGCATGCATGGGGAATACATAAATCTAATTGTAGCCTATATGTTCAATTACATTATTGAAGGGTATCATGATTTTGATGTTTAAATGCTGAAAACAGACTCCTGATTTGATGACATTTTAATTACAGAAGTTACTCCTATTTTCTTTTTCAAGAAATGAAAATTATTAATTTAACATTAACTTCATTTTACAATTAATTCAAATATATTATACTATAGTAATAATAATAATAATAATAATAATAATAATAATAATAATATCAATCTGCAAAACAAAAAAAAAATGTTTTTTTGCATTTTGCATTCTATTATCACAGTTAAAAAAAGAGATTATGTTTGGATGAAGTCAGTTAAAATGGGCCACGTCTTGGTAAATGACTTATAATACCATCAAATAAGCTATACATGAGAACTAATGATATTTTTATAAATTAGCATGGGTCTCTTAAATATGTATATATTTTTTAAATGTCAAAAAGTATAATTGTTTTAAAATTATGAGAGTTAGAGTTTCAGCAGGTACCTTCTTGAGCCACAGCACAACATTCAGGTAAAATGGGCCAATATAAAAAGCGAACAACACAGGTAATTTCAGCTGAAATCATTTTATTTTTAACAGTAAATTGACACTATTGTCTTTAGTGTGCCATAGCAACAGCACCATATGCATTTCATTAAATTGAAAGTTGAATGAATATTTCATTAGACAATGCAATTACAAATGAACTGATCATGTTGTATAGGTGTGTGTTTCTGTGCATTGGTGTCTTTTGTGTGCATACACTACCAGTCAAAAGTTTTTGAACAGTAAGATTTTTAATGTGTATTAAAGAAGTCTCTTCTGCTCACCAAGCCTGTATTTATTTGATTCAAAGTACAGCAAAAACAGTAACATTTTGAAATATTTTTACTATCGACTCTAAGCTTTTGAATGGTATATTGTATAATGTTACAAAATCTTTTTATTTCAGATAAATGCTGATCTTTGGATCTTTCTATTCATCAAATAATCCTGAAAATTTTTTTACTCAACTGAATAAAAAAAGTTTCTAGAACAGCAAATCAGAATATTAGAATGATTTCTGAAGGAACATGTGACTAGAGTAACAATGCTGAAAATTTAGCTTTGATCACAGGAATAAATTACATTTTAAAATATATTCAAATAGAAAATGGTTATTTTAAATAGCAAAAATATTTCGAAATTTACTCTTTTTGCTGTACCTTGGATCAAATAAATGCAGGCTTGGTGAACAGAAGAGACTTCTTTAAAAACATTAAAAATCTCACTGTTCAAAAACATTTGACTGGTAGTTCATGTGTGTATTTTTGTGTATTTTTTTTTTTAAAGACTAGATTTTGTATGCATACATATCTAGGCCTATAAACTTATTTTCATCCTCAATTTCTGTGTAAAAATGTGTGTGTGTATGCAGCCCATTTTACCTGAAAATCGTGGCCCATTTTAGCTTAACCAGCCATTTCTACCTAAAATAACCTTTTTCACAAAAACCAAAGTTTATTTTTTTTTTTAATTAAAATGTTTTATTTGAAAGAGCATGTCTTAACAAACTTTGTTGGTAAGCATACTTATAATTGCTTTAGTAGGCCTACCCTTATTAGTGATGAATGAAATTTACTATGTGTCTCACTTATCTTACAATTTCTCTGACAAGCTTAATGTTACACTCTGCCCTGCCTGCCTTAAGAAACTCAGACCAATCAAAATTATTGTTACATGTCAACAAGTGTTGAAGCAACAATGCAAGATCAGTTATTGTGACTGACTATAAAAATTTTAAGAGATATGACGCTACAACCTTATTTGGCCCATTTTACCTGATAGCCCATTTTAGCTGACTTCACCCTAATACCCTTTAAAATCCAATATGAGTTTATATTTTATTTTAATTTTGTCAACTCTCTTTGTCTGAGTTGCAAGGTATCAGGTCTGATAAAAGCCCACGCATGGGCGACTGGATTTTTCAAGTGTTGTAATGGAAATGGCAGATTAGGGACGAAACAGGGACGTTTGCAAACATGGCTTGGACGAATGTCCTCCGAATGTCCACCAGCGAACGTCAAAAAGAGGACCAAATGCGGACGTAAGTGGACGTCCACAGAACGTCCGCCCGCGAACGTTACACGGCGGACGTACTGCGGACCTAAACGGACGTTCGGAACGTCCGGGGGACGTCCCCTGTTTGCTGGGTGCTGCTTTTGCATAGTTTGCTTGCTGTTTAATAATCATTTGAAACGGGCAGCTCCAGTAGTAAGATTGAAGGATTAATCTTGAACTCTGTCACGGAAATTATTTATAAACCCTAATAGTCAATTTACAATTCATTTGTACCTGTGTTGTATTACGCCGTGGACGAGCACTTCTAAAATAAATTAATGGATGATTCAGCTGCGGGCGCCATCTTCTGGCGAGACGCGGGAATTCACTCGGCGCGCGACTCTCACAGTGCATTATGGGTTATCTCTAGCCGTTGAGTGTACATCGGTTGTACACTCGTTTTTGCGGTGCATTGTGGGATTGAATGAGTGCACTTGAGAACATCCACTATGGTTTCGAGCACCAGTTAAAATGGCTGTCCCCTCAAATAGTGCACTATTTGAGGTACTATAGGGGGCGATTTCGGATACAGCCTAAGAGAAAAAAATCTAATTATCATGCAATGCGATAAATTACCTTCTCTATAGAGTGGTGGAACAAATGCTGCGTCCCAATTCGCATACTATCCATCCTAAGTAGTATTCGAAAATAGTATTAGTATGTCCCAAATCCCAGTATGTTTAAAAAAGTATGCCAAAGATTCCCGGATGGTCTACTACTTCCGGTTAGAATTCGAAGTGCAGATCGATGCACACTCTAATGGCTAATATTGCCCACAACACATTGCGCGGTGGACGAGGATTCGATTAGAACTACAAACACGCATAAAAAGCAGTGTTACCAACTTAACAATTTTGTTGCTAAATTTAGCAACTTTTCAGATTACCCTAGCAACTTTTTCTTCCAAAAGCACCTAGCAACAAATTTAGCAATTTTTTAAATTTATTTGGCAACATTTAGCAACTTTTGATTGTTGATCAGTTAGTACAATGCAAAAGAGTCTAGTAATTTTCCAGGACATTATTATCCATTGTAACCCTGTAACCCGAAAACACAATGCGTAATTTAAAATGCAGTTAAAAAAAAAACAATATGGAAAATTATTTCATATTAACATACTGTAGTAGATTGTGCCCTATTTTTACAGACTTTTCTTGGAGTGTAGCATACTAACTATCTACTAATACACTGCTTAAATTGTTGAGAATGTGTAGTATTACTAGTTTACTAGCTATTAAAAAAACCTAAATTGTAATCATTCAAAAAGTATGTGTTCAGTAATTCATTGTACTTAAAAATACAGTTATTTATATTTTAATATTATATTATGCATATTATTTTACAAACAAATCTAAATTAACATATATAAAATATATATTTTTGCTGAGATTTGATGTTGTGACAATTTTGCTCTGTGATTACGCAATGACATTATTACGCAATGACATCACAATGTCATTTAGCAACTTTTAGCAACAAATTGACCTTCCTTTAGCAACTTTCTCTGAAAATTAGTTGGCAACACTGATAAAAAGTGTTAAAACAAACTACAAACATGGCGGATATGCACGACCGACGGACAGGTAGATAAAGGGATTTGACTGATAAATAATCAATGTCTAACTTGATGAAAAAATATTTATTTAATGTTATCCAATTTATATTTCATCTGCAGCAACACTGTGAACTTTTGTAATGATACGTTTGGTCATTAACTTTGAAATGCATATGCAAACACATGAGCAGAGTTCTCGGCATGAAAGACCAGTGATGTGCTTCTTTATTTCTCTCCAATATGGTAGGAAATCAAATTAAACGCAATGTGGATGATGTTAACTGTGACAAGATGACTGACAGGGCAGTTTAAACAGTTACAGGACGCACATAACTAAGCAACAGCGCGTCCGGTAAAGACGCAGTTTGATGAAGTAGTATGTCCCAAAGCTTGCCTACTATTCTGCTACATACTCAAAAGTATGTACTTTTTCTTCACAAAGAGAGTACATACTTTTAGGGCATAGTATAAGTAGGCAAATTGGGACACAGTATATGATGTCACTTTGTAGGCAAAAACCCGGAAGCGAGTTAGCATTTTAGCACTTCTGGTTCCATTGTCCCAGAGTCAATGGGTTTTTTGAATGGGATTTTGGTCAAATCCTTTAAATAAGGTCCGTGGTTCAGACAGGCTCAAGATACTTTCATGTTTTATTCTACGACATAAAACACACCAGTTACACCCCACTCTTGATTTGTTTTAAACTGTTACGTTTCTTTAAAAAGACGGTTGCTAACAAGTTGCTAAATGGGACTACAGGCGCTGTCGGAGACATTCAACATCATCATGCCGAACAGTTTATCAATAGTATTTTCCAGTTGTAGTATAATTTGTAATACAATTAATTGTAGAATAACCAATAGTTTCCCGCATTTTATATTTTTGTTCGACAATGTTTTTTTGCTTTGCCCCGAAATGCAACACAAGTTTTCGGATGGAAGATGCTCATTTTATCGCTTTCCTACTGACACGGAGACTCTGGGTTCGGACTATAAGGTAAATTCATATGATTATTTAATGTAAACACCACATTTAAAGGCTTTATGTGGTTAAAGTGAAACTTTAATGATGCATAGTGCTTAAAGCCACGTTAAAATTAAATGTTTACTGGCACATGAAGCTATTAGAAAGCATATAGATTGAGGATTTCCTAGAAGCAAGGATAAAATAACATTGTACCCACTCTAACAAAACGATAGCTGAAATGTGATACTTTATTCACTAAAATATGTTTAATCTTACCATATCCAAAAACTCGCTCTCTCTGCTGTTATTTAATAGATTAAATGCACTAGAATTAGTAGTAGTAGTAGAAATAGTAAGTGGAGACATGTTTTTAATTAAAATATTCATATTAATCAAGGATTTATTGACTTTTAATGCACTTTATTTCAAAATGTACAGAAATACGTACTTTCAAATGTCCTTTAAGATTATTTCATTTATTCACTATACTATTTATTACTAATGTCTCATTTAAGTTTTAGTTAGGCTCTAGTTTTGTATTTATTCCAGCTTATATGAAAAGGTTCGTGTAACGTGCACTGTAAAAAATGTCCGTGATTTTAACAGTAAAAACCTGTGAAAATGCCACAGTAAAAACCTGTTAAATGGTTAACGGTAAATTCCTGCAAAATTTACAGGGAAAAACCGTAAACTGACGTTCCCAGAATTCCCTGCGCTGCATTTCACATTTTGTTTGAATTTGATGTTTTTTCTTTGAAATCACTATGTTTCTCCTTAGTTTTAGTTCTCATCAGTTATGTTTATTAGGGTTGTATGTTACATCTAATGTTGTCAAATTAATGTTTATTGCATATTTCAGTTTAATTAGTCTCACCATGATGGTGTTTAGTGTTTGTGTGAATGACACCTTCTATATACAGGTGGATCTCAATAAATTAGAATGTCGTGGAAAAGTTCATTTATTTCAGTAATTCTACTCAAATTGTGAAACTCGTGTATTAAATAAATTCAGTGCACACAGACTGAAATAGTTTAAGTCTTTGCTTCTTTTAATTGTGATGATTTTGGCTCACATTTAACAAAAACCCACCAATTCTCAACAAATTAGAATATGGTGACATGCCAATCAGCTAATCAACTCAAAACACCTGCAAAGGTTTCCTGAGCCTTCAAAATGGTCGATAAGTTTGGTTCACTATGCTACACAATCATGGTGAAGACTGCTGATCTGACAGTTGTCCAAGAAGACAATCACTGACACCCTTCACGAGGGTAAACCACAAACATTCATTGCCAAAGAAGCTGGCTGTTCACAGAGTGCTGTATCCAAGCATGTTAACAGAAAGTTGAGTGGAAGGAAAAAGTGTGGAAGAAAAAGATGCACAACCAACCGAGAGAACTGCAGCCTTATGAGGATTGTCAAGCAAAATCGATTCAAGAATATGGGTGAATTTCACAAGGAATGGACTGAGGCTGGGGTCAAGGCATCAAGAGCCACCACACACAGACATGTCAAGGAATTTGGGTACAGTTCGTATTCCTCTTGTTAAGCCACTCCTGAACCACAGACAACGTCAGAGGCGTCTTACCTGGGCTAAGGAGAAGAAGAACTGGACTGTTGCCCAGTGGTCCAAAGTCCTCTCTTCAGATGAGAGCAAGTTTTGTATTTCATTTGGAAACCAAGGTCCTAGAGTCTGGAGGAAGGGTGGAGAAGCTCATAGCCCAAGTTGCTTGAAGTCCAGTGTTAAGTTTCCACAGTCTGTGATGATTTGGGGTGCAATGTCATCTGCTGGTGTTGGTCCATTGTGTTTTTTGAAAACCAAAGCCACTGCACCCGTTTACCAAGAAATTTTGGAGCACTTCATGCACACCAGCTTTTTAAAGATGCTGATTTCATTTTCCAGCAGGATTTGGCACCTGCCCACACTGCCAAAAGCACCAAAAGTTGGTTAAATGACCATGGTGTTGGTGTGCTTGACTGGCCAGCAAACTCACCAGACCTGAACCCCATAGAGAATCTATGGAGTATTGTCAAGAGGAAAATGAGAAACAAGAGACCAAAAAATGCAGATGAGCTGAAGGCCACTGTCAAAGAAACCTGGACTTCCATACCACCTCAGCAGTGCCACAAACTGATCACCTCCATGCCACGCCGAATTGAGGCAGTAATTAAAGCAAAAGGAGCCCCTACCAAGTATTGAGTACATATACAGTAAATGAACATACTTTCCAGAAGGCCAACAATTCACTAAAAATGTTTTTTTATTGGTCTTATGAAGTATTCTAATTTGTTGAGATAGTGAATTGGTGGGTTTTTGTTAAATGTGAGCCACAATCATCACAATTAAAAGAACCAAAGACTTAAACTACTTCAGTCTGTGTGCACTGAATTTATTTAATACACGAGTTTCACAATTTGATTTGAATTACTGAAATAAATGAACTTTTCCACAACATTCTAATTTATTGAGATGCACCTGTAAACTAATCTAACACATGAACTCACACATTCACACATTGCAGAAAGAGAGAGAAAGTTAGGAAAGAATGAATTTAGAGAATGAAAATGTGAAATCCCAAGCTTACAGCAATATGTGCAATTGCATAGACCTGAACAACCATCAATCACTTATTTAACCCTCGCATTGAGTTTCTCAATGAGGCTAAAATTTATATTAAATGCACCAGCTCAGCAAAAATCTGGAAAACAAGTAAAACAATCAAAAATTGTTTTACTTGCGTTGCCTTTGTGTTAAGGGATTCCCTTTTGTAGTGGTCGTTGCAGGAAAGGGGTTTTCCCGAGGTTGCTGATTGGCTGACAGTTCAGTGGTCTTTTGTAGTGAAGTCTTGGGCATTGGCTGACGAATGGTCTCAGAGTCCGTTGCTAGTTGAAGTTTGAAGCGGGTGCAGTCGGAGCTGGCCTTCGCGACATACTTAACTTTTGAAAACGAAACTGATGTAACGAGACTAGGTGTTTTTTTGTCTCATCGTGGTGTTAAGTAGCAGCTGGCATGTAGGCCAGAGCACACTCAAAGAGCGCTAAAAAGCAGACTCAAAACGCGGGGGTAAAAAGAGAAGAGCAAAAAGAAGAAGAGAGAATTTGATGGTGTCCTGAGTTTTTAAACTCGGCTTTTGGACACGTCCCAATGCGTTTCTTGACCAATTAGATATGATCTTAGCTCGTTTCTCCTCCCAATACATAAATCATGTATCAGTCACATGGTTCGAATTATACACGCTCTTGCAAAGTATAATTTTGTACATGATATCTATTACAAGACTATGATACATTTGACAAAGAATTGATTGGAAGAAACGTTTAAAGCATGATGTTTCAAACTCATACATACCAAACAAGGCTATGAACCCTTAAGCTATTTTGGTTATTAAAAAGACACACAATAAGTGATTAAAACATGATAGTCCAATGTGTGGGTTACATACATAATATGGAGTTATGCATAGAAATCATTAGTTGCTCATAAGTCCTTTTAAGATGATTTTAGGTGCATATGCAAAAGACAGTCTCTGTGAACAAAGGAATTTCAGTCTGGTCTGTGTCTTGGGTGCGGGGACCCACCAAACGAAGTCTCTAGCTTGTGATTTCTATCACAGATTTACATGTGACGGTCACGCGGTGCATCTCTTTGACCATTAATCTTGATTACTTGCCCCAAATTTGACAATCTCCTTCCGGCACTGGACTTATCAATAAGTATTCTTTTGTCTTAATGTTGCAAGCTGTTCTGTGAAAGAGGCTTGCTGGTTAGGCTTTCATCAGACGGGCTGGCGCTAGGGATCTGATTTATGACGTTGTCTTGTTATCCGGGCCTCTGTGGAATTTCGGCTCCTCATGTTTCGATGTTCTGATCAACTCATAATTTGTCTGACTCGTTCTGATCCTACACCATCTTTCATATTACCACATTTATATTTTTCAGATTTACAGTTTTATTTTAAATTATTGGTATAACAAGTATAATATTATTGTTTCAATTTGCCTTTACAGGAAGAATTTTATTGTTCAGTCCATGTACGGCTATATAGTACAGTACAAGTATCATTTCCCATCATTCTGACAACATTAAAATTACATTTGCTCTAAGTATTGATAAAAACCCTTCACTAATTTCAAAGGTAAATTGACAACATAAAACTGGATTTAATAACTAAAATTAGATATGATTCATAACTCATAAACAGAGATTATAATTTCATGCTCAAGTAAGCACTGAGGCCCAATCTTGTACTGAAAAATGCAAAGTGCTGTCTTTATCCCTCAGGGATTTTTTTTTTTTTTTTTGGATGTTATGGGGCAGTGCTTCCCAAACCTGTCCTGGAGGGCCCCCTGCCCTGCACCTTTTGTATGTCTCCCTTATCTAACACACCTGATTCCACTCATTAGCTCGTTAGTAGAGACTGCAAGAACTAAATTGGGTGTGTCTGATTAGGGAGACATACAAAATGTGCAGGGCAGGGGGTCCTCCAGGAGAGGTTTGGGAACCACTGTTATGGGGTGTTAGGGTGGTAATTTAACAAAGTTAAGGAGTAATGTTAGGGATAATTTAACAAAGGGGTAATTTAACAAATTATGTAAAAATGCATCCTCTTTTATTGAAAAATTAAACAACATTTCATCAAATTTTGATAATTGCCTTAATCTTTTAAACAACTGAGAAGACTGTAATTAGCATTTTATTAAAATCACCTGTCAATTTCTTTCTTTTTTTTTAATCCAGGAAAGGTTTTGATGCACAAATTTGTTTTTATTGTATCTTATAACAAAAAATGCTTTATTTAAACCAAATAAAATGCAGATCCTATTGTATACAATGCTGAAAAAAAAAAAAAAAAACGCTTTTTAAAACTTTCATTATTACCCATTAGCAGATTTTGATTAATATCTAGAAACAAGTTAAAAAAATGTACATTGTACAGTCAAAAAAGAGTGTTTTCTTTTTCTTTTTGCTTGCCATTGATGGTTCCATAATGAACCTTTAACATCCATGTAATCATTTCTTTCCACTAAAGTTTCTTTATTACAGTGGATTTTTTTTTTTTTTTTTTTTTTTTTTCAAATGTTCTTAACACTAGGAAAAACATGGTTTTATAAAGATCTTTTCATTGAAAGGTTCTTTGGGAAACCAAAAATGGATCTTCTATGGCATTGCAGTAAAAGCAACCTTTTGAAACCTTTATTTTTTATTTTTATGTGAGTGTAGTTAAAAAAGTGTTCATATTGACTGTTGAGTTACTTACTGGTGTAATCAGCTCCACAATCTGAGACTCTGACAGATTTTCTACACTTGAAACTTTCACTCTCATTCCCATCACTGAACAGTAAAAAACAAAACAGGACAATACTGAGTAAATAATATTTGTGTGTGAATACAGTTTTAATACACGTTTGGACTTAAAATAATGCAGCCTATGTGTTGTTTGAAACTCATTATGAATTGAAAACAATTTGCATCTACACACACATACATACCATACTCCTCTGAAAAGTTGGGCTGATTTGATGGTTCTGTTGAAAAGCAAATAGACAACCAGCATTAGAAAAATAAAATAAAATATTACTACATTTACAGTTATTTTACACAATTTATACTTTTGTGTGTAACAGCTCATTGTTCTTTTATTTCCTTACAGAAGGTATATTAGCTCACTGCTGTAACAGAAGAATGGCAAAATGGCAAGGCATCGCTCATCTGTCCACTGGCCAAAATGCTGTAAAGACACAGCTATGCAGCTTTGAACTCCTGTCTGTCCTAGAATATTTAAACCATTATCTGGTTGTGCGGCATCACTTTGTGTTGAAGGCAGCCAGTATGTGAACGACAAGCTGCTCTGATCTGACCACAGTCTGTTTCTGTGCAGACCAATCCATACATCAGTACGTGAAAGGCTCAGTATCTGTTGATGCTCTGCTTCATTTGTCACACTGGCCAGGTCAGTGTACTTCTCTCTGCAGTAGCTCTGAGCTCCAGTCCAGGTCTTTCTCTCATTTACCAAAACATACTTCTGTGAGGCTGTTTCTAAGATAAATCATATTTTTAATCAGTCAGTCCGTTTTTCCTTTGTCTGACCACCCATATCTTAAAATGCATATTACAACAGTTCATTCATATTTATATAATTTCAGAAATCCAGCGTGTTTATCTTGAAAGTATAGTTCAGCTAAAAATCATCATTTCTTAACCGTCGTGTCATTCCTTACTCATAACACTTTGGTTCATCTTCAAAACACAAATCAATATGTTTTTAATTAAAACTGAAAGGTTTCACTAAAAGTCCAGGTAACCAAAACTTCAAATTCATTATATGAATCCATAGGAATCTTATGAAGAGATATGATCCTTTTATATGATGAAAAGATGTAATTTACATCTAAACATGAAGCTTGCATTTGTGAAGTGCTTTATGTGTGTTTATATGTGAATAAAAACCTGAACCTGTTCATTTTATAAAAACCTGTTCATTTTATAAAAAGCAATTGTATTCCTTTACAAGACTTGTATTGAATCACTCTATTCATACAGAGTAATTTTACAAACCCTTTATGACCTTTTTGAAACTTAAATTTTGGTAATCTGGACTTTCAATAGAGGAACAGATTGAACAGATTTGTTATGGATTGAAAATGACATGATGGTGAGTAAATGATGACTTTTTGGTTAACTATCCCTTTAGGTGTCTACACAACACATACTAAACTAATGTTTCTCTTTTGGTTTTGGTATGTTTAAGCCAAGACATACTCCAGAGATCCTACAACGACACTGACAATCATGCTTGTTGCCCTGAAACTTATGAATTATATATGAGTGTTTCGGAAACTAAATACATACATTTAAAATTTTAAAAATGTATTTTTTTTTTTTTCAATTGGAATGTCTTACCATCATAGCAAACAAATCTCTTTAAACTGTCACATGAGTAATCCATCCAGTTTCCAATAAAATTAATGTAAACACAGTTCACTCCCCCCTTGATTGTTTGGTTCATGATACCAGTTTCTGAAGTCTCTCTCTCTTTCCTGATAGAAATCATCATCTTCCATTGACCATCTCCAGGTGTTCAGATCATCATACAGTCCAATGCAGGCTAAGCTGCTGTAACTCCCATTAACTGTGTTAATCAGACTGTTCATTTCCTCCATGTTATCAATGGTTGCCAGATCAGTGTAATTCTGTCTGCAGTGTAATTCTGTCTGCAGTCCAGGTCTTAGAAGCAGATATGAAGTGATACTGGTGTGATGATGCTAATGCTGTCAGTGTGGGAAGCAAATTATTTGTTGTATTAATCTTGTATCACAGATTTTTGGAAGCATTTTTAAAAGCATATTTTTAAAAATAGTACTTATTGCAAAATTTATAATTACTTATTACTTAGTACAGAAATTGAAAAACATAATACAGTTAAAACTATCAAGTACTTTACATGTGTTCAGTTGCTGCCTAACATGTTCATTGTGTCTACTTTACTGAATACATGATGTTAACTAACCACACAATATGTATTATAGCTGTACATTACTGTCATATGGACATTACATTAACACACTTTTCTCTGGCTGATAACATAATTCCTAACTGTAACATCGACTCAAGCATTTTCTGGAAAGTTGCTTTGAAACATTATGTATAATGGAATATGCTGTAGAAATTAACCTGAATTGAACTGAATTGAACAAGTGGTAGAATTCTTTCCTCTGATAATGCACTCAGTTTATTTTGGGTCTGAAAGATCTGCTCAAAGGTAATACAGTACTGTACTTATCATCTGTCCATTTCCCAGAGTCGCTAAATGAGACTGCAGTGCAGTATTCACCGTTTCCAGATTTATCTGGCTGTCCTGTCTTCCAGTTACTGAACGAAGAGTTGCTCTGATCGTACCAAGATCTCACTCTGTACAGTCCAATCCAAAAAGTGTGAAAATATGTAAATAATGCTCGAACCCTGAAGTTTTCAATCTCGTTTCTGATACTGACAAGGTCTGTGTGATGCTCTCTGCAGTAACTCTGAGCCTCGGTCCAGGTTTTTATCTGGTCAACCAACACATAACTTGTACTGGCATTCACTCTTCTTGTGGGGAACAAGTTAAATGTGTGACATATCATGATGTTATAAAAATGTTGTTGCATTGACATGATTGAAAGCCAACAGCAGTTCTCACCATCATAGCAAACAAAATAACGTTTACTGGAGCAAGAACCTTCTGTCCATAATCCCTCCAAATATGACATATAAACACAACGACTCTGTCCACCTGAGTTCATTAATTGCTAGACATACCAGCTTTTAAATCCTCCCTGTAAGGCTGCATTATCCAGAGACCATCTCCAGCTGTTCAAATCATCATAGAGACCAAACCAAGCTGATCCATATTAAGTTGGATGTACTATTTTAATGAGTCTGTTCATTTCCTCCATGTTATCAATGATTGCCAGATCAATGTAATTTTCTCTCTGCAGTATCTCTGAGCTTCAGTCCAGGTCTTAGATTGAAAATGATACTGACGAACACATGAAGATTGTGTGCAGTTTCCTGTGAGAGACAAATGTAAAGCAAAGAAAAAACATTTTGCCATTAGCAATGCTCCAAGAAACCAATGTATTATTTATATTTATGCATTTGGCTCCGACCACTGCTCCGGGTGGGTGTGTGTGTATGTGTGTTTGCTACTCACTGCTGTGTGTGTGCACTTGGTGAAATGCAGAGCACAAATTTACAGGTCATGTCACTTTCACTTTGTTCCAAAGTGTTTTTTTTTTTTTTTTTTTTTTTTTTTTTGTTAGTTATTACCAGTGTTTATATAAACCCTTGTGTTTTCTATGTTACTTGTTGGGTCTTGTCCTTTTAAGATCAGTTTTGTACTTTGTTTCTTGGTTTTCAGTTTTGTTATTAATTCAGTTCACTTATGCATCCATATTTAAGTTATATGGATGGAAATATATGTCTAATAATACAGTGGTCAGTGAATATCCCAAGCAGTCATAAAACCAATCAATTTTTTTCCCAGTATTGCAAATATTTACCCTTCAGCATATTTAATGAAAACATCATGCTCTCCATGTTTTGAAGATTGGTCATAATATCCATTCAATTAGTCTTTTTTTGGAGGATTTTCAAGTTACAACTCTCTTGCTGGCTGCTACTGGGATATTTAATAAATGCTTATCTTTCAGCATCAAATGAGCTTCTATGTTATATAAACTGCTATGTAAACTACTTTTAGAAACCTGCTCTAAATTAAATGTTATTGTTAAAGTAGTTATGTGATGTTTCTTTTCACAATTATATACCAAACACAGTCTCTCATTATATTAGGTTAGATAACAATTACAAAATCTGAAAGCATTTCATGCTAAGCATCTGTCAGACAAATGTATTAGTTTACTGAACTATTGAATGTAAAAAAAAAAAAAAAAAAAAGTAGAGAATGGCACTACTGGCACAATTGTTTGAAATGTTTCAGTCACTTTGGATAAAAGTGTCTGCCAAATGCATAAATGTAAATGGGCAGGCTACTGAGCATGCTTCGATTTCTTACTGATACTTGTGCAGAAGCTATTTGCAATAATATAATTTCTCCGTTTCTTATCATTGTCATTATTGACTATATGTTAGGGTTGATAGTGGTAGGAGTATTAAATAATATATTTTATAATAATTCATAATAAAAATTTAAACCTACATATTTAGAATCCTTGTGGCTTTAGGCTAAATTAACATATTAACATCATTAATATGTTAAAAATAGACACAAGGAGGTGCTAAAAGAATTTCTCATTCATAAAGACATTCAACAAATGAAGTGAACTTACTGTTGTAGCAGAAGAAAGGCATGCTGGATACACAGATCTCATCTGTCCATCTGCCTGAATACCTGAATGACACAGCAGTACAGTGCTGATAACCAGACTCATAACGCATATTTAAACCATTATCTGGTTGTGCCTGTGAACTAGGAATTTGCAGTCTCCAGTTTTGATAACTAGTCATCTGGTTGTTTGACCATATTCTGTTTCTGTACAGGCCAATCCAGCTACTTCCACCGACACTGTCAAGGATCCTGTGGTTCTCAGTCTGATTTCTCACATTGACGAGATCTGTGTAATACTGTTTGCAGTAATTACGAACCTCTGTCCAGCTTTTCCCATTACGGATTCGGATGTAAGTGTTTGCGGAATTCTGTCTACTTGAGATATGGAATGAATAAAATGCACACTAGCTGTCAATGAAAAACTGTTTTTTTAAAAATGAGTGCCTGATTTTTAAACAAATCAAATGTCCTTACCATCATAGCAAACAAACTGAAATGTACGGTCATATGAATAATCAAACCATTTCCCATAATAATTCATGTAAACACACAGTTCATTCCCCCCAAGGTTATCTGGTTCATGATACCAGTTTCTGAAGTCTCTCTCTCCTTCCTGATAGAAATCATCATCTTGCAGTGACCATCTTGTTCAGATCATTATACAATCCAATGCAGGCTAAGCCGCTGTAACTCCCATTAATTGTGTTAATCAGATTGTTCATTTGCTCCATGTTATCAATGGTTCCCAGATCAGTGTAATTCTGTCTGCAGTATCTCTGAGCTTCAGTCCAGATCACACAAAGTGATACTGGCGTGATGATGCTAATGCTATCGATGGGGAAAACAAATGAAATTTGAAATTTTCTCTTAAGTCTCCTGAACATTTCTAATAATTACAGTGCGGTCACTGTCACTGTTAAATTAGAGCTTAATTTGTGCCTCTTAGCAGTACCTCTTTGTGCATTAATGGAGCTTCTGATGAGAGTTAAACTGACACCATTAAACAGTATATTAGTTTTGACTGCACAGTTAAACTAAATCTAAAATAAATTACGACTGTTGTGAATAAAGTGAAAATGAAATGAAAAGTGTCAATTGCAGCATTAAATTTAGACCTGCTCATGTTGCTTCGTAGTTCTTTTAATGCATGTGTGTGTATGTGTTTGTGTGTGTGTGTGTGTGTGTATGTGTGTGTGTGTGTGAGGTGTACCTGTTTTTCTATTCAGGTGGGGACTTAAACCTGAATACACACAGACTCGTGTCACGGTGGGGACCTGAATTGAGGTCCCCACGGGTAAACAAGCTAATAAATCACACAGAATGAAGTTTTTTGAAAATCTAAAAATGCAAAAAATATAAATACATGTAAAATGCTTAAAAACACTAACTTGAGATTCACATGGCTTTGATAAATAATATTGATTACATTGTTAATGTAAAAATAAAAAATAGATTTTTTTTGTTCCAGAAAGATGAATGGCTCTCTATGGGCCTCTGCTGCATATATATGTTCACTACACTATTCTTTCAAAAACTGTGATTTCTACAAGTGTTTCTCTAACCAGCAGATGGCAGAATTCTACACCTAACACCTAGATCAATATCCAGAAACAACTAAAATCAAATTTAGATCATCATTGAAGTGATTTTTTCATTAAAAAATTATATTTCACGTGCAAGCTAATGGTGTTGAGGAATTTTCTGGTAAACAGGAACAAAAGTACTTCATATCTCCCAAAACACAGCATTAATGTATAGATGAGAAAAAAAAAACAAAATAAAAAATAATAATAATAAAAAAAAAATAATTATATATATATATATATATATATATATATATATATATATACACACACACAGTGGGTACGGAAAGTATTCAGACTCCCTTAAATTTCACTCTTTGTTATATTGCAGCCATTTGCTAAAATCATTTA
Organism: Spinibarbus caldwelli; assembly: GCA_039654775.1. NCBI lineage: Eukaryota > Metazoa > Chordata > Actinopteri > Cypriniformes > Cyprinidae > Spinibarbus > Spinibarbus caldwelli. The sequence goes on from CM077218.1 coordinate 19,659,101, forward strand.
AGTTAATTTTTTTTTTCCTCATTAATGTACACACAGCACCCCATATTGACAGAAAAACACAGAATTGCTGACAATTTTGCAGATTTATTAAAAAAGAAAATCTGAAATATCACATGGTCCTAAGTATTCAGACCCTTTGCTCAGTATTTAGTAGAAGCACCCTTTTGATCTAATACAGCCATGAGTCTTTTTGGGAAAGATGCAACAAGTTTTTCACATCTGGATTTGGGGATCCTCTGTCATTCCTCCTTGCAGATCCTCTCCAGTTCTGTCAGGTTGGATGGTAAACGTTGGTGGACAGCCATTTTTAGGTCTCTCCAGAGATGCTCAATTGGGTTTAAGTCAGGGCTCTGGCTAGGCCATTCAAGAACAGTCACGGAGTTGTTGTGAAGCCACTCCTTCGTTATTTTAGCTGTGTGCTTAGGGTCATTGTCTTGTTGGAAGGTAAACCTTCGGCCCAGTCTGAGGTCCTGAGCACTCTGGAGAAGGTTTTCGTCCAGGATATCCCTGTACTTGGCCGCATTCATCTTTCCCTCGATTGCAACCAGTCGTCCTGTCCCTGCAGCTGAAAAACACCCCCACAGCATGATGCTGCCCCCACCATGCTTCACTGTTGGGACTGTATTGGACAGGTGATGAGCAGTGCCTGGTTTTCTCCACACATACCGCTTAGAATTAAGGCCAAAAAGTTCTATCTTGGTCTCATCAGACCAGAGAATCTTATTTCTCACCATCTTGGAGTCCTTCATGCGGGCTTTCATGTGTCTTGCACTGAGGAGAGGCTTCCGTCGGGCCACTCTGCCATAAAGCCCCGACTGGTGGAGGGCTGCAGTGATTGTTGACTTTCTACAACTTTCTCCCATCTCCCGACTGCATCTCTGGAGCTCAGCCACAGTGATCTTTGGGTTCTTCTTTACCTCTCTCACCAAGGCTCTTCTCCCCCGATAGCTCAGTTTGGTCGGACGGCCAGCTCTAGGAAGGGTTCTGGTCGTCCCAAACGTCTTCCATTTAAGGATTATGGAGGCCACTGTGCTCTTAGGAACCTTAAGTGCAGCAGACATTTTTTGTGTAACCTTGGCCAGATCTGTGCCTTGCCACAATTCTGTCTCTGAGCTCTTCAGGCAGTTCCTTTGACCTCATGATTCTCATTTGCTCTGACATGCACTGTGAGCTGTAAGGTCTTATATAGACAGGTGTGTGGCTTTCCTAATCAAGTCCAATCAGTATAATCAAACACAGCTGGACTCAAATGAAGGTGTAGAACCATCTCAAGGATGATCAGAAGAAATGGACAGCACCTGAGTTAAATATATGAGCGTCACAGCAAAGGGTCTGAATACTTAGGACCATGTGATATTTCAGTTTTTCTTTTTTAATAAATCTGCAAAAATGTCAACAATTCTGTGTTTTTCTGTCAATATGGGGTGCTGTGTGTACATTAATGAGGAAAAAAAATGAACTTAAATGATTTTAGCAAATGGCTGCAATATAACAAAGAGTGAAAAATTTAAGGGGGTCTGAATACTTTCCGTACCCACTGTATATATTATTTGTATGAATAAAAATGTATATATTTTTTTTACAATTTATTGTAAAATTGACCCCAAAGTCCCTAAAAGTAAACAGGAAACGCGGCTCTTATGAGGGTTAAGTCACTTATCGCCACCTGCAGGTGTTACGATGTAATTGTCTTTATAATAAATGCATCAAAACTCTCATATTGTATTATTTGTCTGATGATGTTCAATTATCCAGATTTTATCAATCCATAACCAAAAGAATTACTAACTCTTAAGATTGTACTATTCTACATGAATTAAGGTAACTTTGGTCTTTTATCACAGACATTTTTTTTTTTTTTTTTTTGTGTGTGTGTCCCAGTGTCTAGTTTAGTTTTTTATTTTTATTTTGGCTTTCCACGTCTGGTCTAATATGATCACAAGCGTTACATTTCCTATGTTTGGAACATCAACTCTTACATAATATATAATCTTTATAAAATATATATATAGGTGTGACCCCCTTTTTTACTTTTTTTTTTTTTTTTTTTTTAAAACAGTGCTTATTAATCAAGTTAAATACTGTAAATAAGCCAGAGTTAGCCCCATTGGCTATTTTTCATCTGTTGTCCCTTGCCAGATATATATATATATATAAAAAGAAGAGGCTCAGATTTTTAAAAATGTATTATATTGATTTTCCTGAAGAAAAAAAAAAAAAAAACTTATATTTTAAGTCACTAGTGTGACCCAAAAAATGAAGGGGCTCAGAGTTTTAATGGAATTAATTTTAATGGAAAAATAGCTCATAAAAATATTATAAATATTGCATAGTATCATAAAATCTCCACAAAATTCTAAATAATAATCAAAAAATATTATTGAACAAAAACGTGTTATATTGATTTTCCTGGAGGAAAAAACAAAAACAAAAAAAATCTAAAAACAAAAAAACAAACATATTTTAAGTCGCTAGTATGACCCAAAAATGAAGGGGCTCAGAGTTTAATTAATTTTAATGGATAAATAGCTCATAAAAATGTTATAAATATTCCATAGCATCATAAAATCTCCTCAAAATCCTAAATAATAATAAAATATTATTAAATGACAATATAGTATATTGAGTTTCCTTAAGATTAAAAAAAAAAAAAAAAATTTTAATTAGCAAGTGTGACCCAAAAATGAAGTTTCTCAGAGTGTAATTAATTTTAATGGTAAGAATAGCTCATAAAAATGTTATAAATATTGCTTAGTACCATAAAACCTCCTCAAAATTCTAAATAATAATAATAAAATATTATTAAATGACAATATATTATATTGAGTTTCCTTAAGATTAGAAAAAAAAAAAACAAACAAAAAAAACATTTTAATTAGCAGGTGTGACCCAAAAATGAAGGGCTCAGAGTTTAGTTAATTTTAATGGTAAAAAATAACTCATAAAAATTGTATAAATATTGCATGGTATCATAAAATCTCCTCAAAAATCTAAATAATGAACAAAAACAATATTGAATAAAAATATATTATATTGATTTTTCCGGAAAACAAAGAGTCACTTTTGACTGCCAAGGTAAGTGTGACCCAAATATGAAGAGGCTCAGAGGGTTAAGAATGTTTGTGCTTCAGGAGTCAAAACATATTCAAATACAAACTAAAGCCCATTTGCACAAACACTCTTTTAATGTTATGCACAGTGTAAATATGACACATTATTTACACAAACACTAGTATTTGTCTCAGTATCAGTGTGTGATTAGTGTGTGACTGACAGAAACACAGAAACATCTTCATCCTGATGATCTGAAACAGGAAACTGATGATATTCAACTTCCTGAAGATTCCTGAGATTCAGATCAAAACTAATCAAAACAAGAACAGCAACACTTTCACATGATTACAGACTGTGTGTGTGTGTGTGTGTGTGTGTGTGTTTAATATTTAATGTGACACAGAAACACTGAAGAGTTTGAATAAACTGTAAACCCAGCGTGTAGTGGTTGAGTGAATGTGTGTGTGAATGTGTGTAAGTGTGTGTGTGTGTCAGAGACGCTGTAGAAGGACAGAGAGCCGCTCGACGCGTTCAGAAACACTCCTACTCTCTTACTGGAGCCTGGAGCAGCTGATATCTCAGTGGAGTTATTATTGTGATGAGCAGTGAATCTGTGATCAGAGCAGATCAGACTCCAGGAGTTCTCATTAAATCCAAACTCACCGTCAGCACTCCATCCTTTCCTCTTGATTTCTTTATAAGACACTGATATATGAACATCTCCGCTCCACTCAGTCTCCCAGAAACAGCGTCCAGTCAGACTCTCTGAACACAGAACCTGAGGATTATACCAATCAAATCTGTCTGTATGATCAGGACATGACTGCGGCTCATACACATGTGTCAGCTTTCTGTTCTCCTCAGACAGAACGAGTCGAGTGTGTGCTGTGTTTGGATCCAGTGTGAGATCACAGGCATCTGAACACAACACACACATTACAACACACACATTTACAACTGAACTACAAACAAGAAAACTGTGTGTGTGTTTGTGGACTTACATTTGTGAAGTCTTGTTGTGATCCTGAACTCTCCTCCATGATCCACACTAGAAAACACACACACACACACACAGAGACACTCAGACACAGGCACAGATACACACACACACACAGACACGCACACGCACAAAGACACGCACACAGACACAGACACGCACACAGACACACACACATGCACTCAGACACAGACATAGATACACACACACACACACACAGACACGCACACGCACACACAGACACAGATACACATATACACAGATACACATATACACAGACACAGACACACACACGCACAAAGACACGCACACAGACACAGATACACACACACACACAAAGACACGCACACACACACAGACATGCACAAAGACACACACAGACACAGACGCACGCACACAAAGACACGCACACACACATACAGACACGCACACGCAAAAAGACACTCACACAGACACGCACACAGACACAGACACGCACACGCAAAAAGACACTCACACAGACACGCACACAGACAAAGACGCACACACACACAGACACGCACACGCAAAAAGATGCACACAGACACAGACATGCACAAACGCACTCAGACACAGACACAGATACACACACACGCACACGCACAAAGACACGCACACAGACACGCACAAACGCACACGCACACAGACACGCACACAGACACGCACAGACACAGATACACACATACACAGACACAGATACACACACACAGACACAGACACGCACAAAGATACGCACACAGACACAGACACGCACAAAGACAAGCACACAGACACGCACACACGCACAGACACACACACAGACGCACAGACAGATACACACACACGCACACACACAAAGACACGCACACAGACACAGACACACACACACTCAGACACAGATACACACACACAGACACAGACACGCACAAAGATACGCACACAGACACAGACACGCACAAAGACAAGCACACAGACACGCACACACACACAGACACGCACACGCATAAAGACACGCACACAGACACAGACATGCACACACGCACTCAGACACAGATACACACACACACACACAGACACAGACACGCAGAAAGACACCCACACAGACACGCACAAAGACACGCACACAGACAAGCACACACACAAAGACACGCACACACACAAAGACACAGACATGCACACAGACACAGACACATACACAGACACAGATACACACATACAAAGACACAAAGACATGCACACAGACACAAATACACACACACACACACACACAAAGACATGCACACAGACACAGACACGCACACGCACACAGACACAGACATGCACACACGCACTCAGACACAGATACACACACACACAGACACAGACACGCACACAGACAAGCACACACACAAAGACACGCACACACGCACACAGACACAGACACGTACACAGACACAGATACACACATACACAGACACACACGCACAAAGACATTCACACAGACACGCACAAAGACACACACACAGACACAGACATGCACACACGCACTCAGACACAGATGCACACACGCACTCAGACACAGACAGACACACACACACACAGACACAAACACGCACAAAGACACGCACACAGACACGCACACACACAAAGACATGCACACACACAAAGACACAGACACGTACACAGACACAGATACACAGACATACACACGCACAAAGACACGCACACAGACACAAATACACACACACACACACATACGCACACACACAAAGACACGCACACAGACACGCACACGCACAAAGACAAGCACACGCACACGCACACAGACACGCACATGCACAAAGACACGCACACAGACACAGACATGCACACACGCACTCAGACACAGACACAGATACAGACACGCACAAACGCACACGCACAAAGACACGCACACAGACACGCACAGACACGCACACAGACAGACACGCACACAGACATGCACACGCACAAAGACATGCACACACACACAGACACGCACACGCACAAAGACACGCACACAGACATAGACACGCACACAGACATGCACACACGCACACAGACACGCACACACGCACACAGACACGCACACGCACAGACACAGACGCACACGCACAAAGACACGCACACGCACAAAGACACGCACACAGACATGCACACGCACACAGACAGAGAGACAGACTCGCACACAGACACAGACAGACACGCACACAAACAGACAGACACGCACAAGCACACACACGCAAATAGACAGACAGACATGCACACGCACACAGACACGCACACAGACACGCACACGCACACAGACACAGACAAGCACACGCACACAGACAGACAGACACGCACACAGACATGCGCATGCACACAGACACACACACAGACACGCACACGCACACAGACACAGACAAGCACACACACGCAAACAGACAGACAGACATGCACACGCACACAGACACGCACACAGACACAGACACGCACATGCACACAGACACAGACAAGCACACGCACACAGACAGACACGCACACAGACACGCACACACACACAGACACGCACACAGACGCGCACACACATGCACAGACACAGGCACGCATAAATGCACACAGACACAGACACGCACGCACACAGACAGACACAGACACGCACACAGACAGACACGCACGCACGCATGCACACAGACACAGACAGACACACACACAGACAAACAGACACGCACACGCACACAGACAGACACGCACACAGACACGCACACGCACACAGACACACACACAGACACAGTCAGACAGACAGACACGCGCACAGACAGACAGAAACGCACACGCACACAGACAGACAGACAGACACGCGCACAGACAGACAGAAACGCACACAGACACGCACACACACACAGACACGCACACAGACAGACAGACACGCACACAGACACGTGCACGCACACACACACGCACACAGAAACACACGCACATGCACAGACACAGGCACACATGCACGCACGCATGCACACAGACACACACGCACACAGACAGACACAGACACGCACACAGACAGACAGACACGCACATACACACAGACAGACAGACAGACACGCACACAGACACGCGCACGCACACAGACACGCACACGCACACAGACAGACAGACACGCACATGCACACAGACACGCATGCACACACACAGACACACGCACGCACGCACACAGACAGACACAAGCATGAACGCAGGCAGGCACGCACACGCACACAGACATAGACATGCACGCACGCACACAGATACACGCACGCACGCACACAGACACAGACACATGCATGCACACAGACACACGCATGCACGCACACAGACAGACACACACACGCATGCACGCATGCACACAGACACACGCATGCATGCACGCACAGACACAGACACGCACGGACGCACGCACACAGACAGACACACGCACACAGACACACGCACGCATGCACACAGACACACGCACGCATGCACACAGACAGACACACGCACGCACACAGACACACGCACGCGCGCACACAGACAGACACACACACATGCACGGACACACACAGACACAGACACACGCATGCACGCACGCGCAGACACAGACACACGCACGGATACACGCACACAGACAGACACGCACGCACACAGACACACGCACGCAAGCACGCACAGACACAGACACACAGACACACGCACGCACGCACGCACACAGACACACGCACACAGACACACGCACGCACGCACACAGACACACGCACGCACACAGACACATGCATGCACGCACGCACGCACACAGACACAGACACACGCATGCATGCACACACAGACACAGACACACGCATGGACGCACGCACACAGACAGACACACGCATGCACACAGACAGACACACGCACACAGACACACGCACGCATGCACACAGACAGACACACGCACGCACACAGACACACGCACACGCATGCACGCACACAGACACACGCACGCACGGACGCAATGAAAAATGTTGTCATTGTAGGTTCCTACTGCTATTAATAATGTTACTGATTAAACCCAATGCCTATCACTCAATCCAATAATCTACGTCAAATCAATGGATAAAAGCATAGCTACCACTTGTAGACAAATGAAAATTCAGAATGCACTTGGCTGAAAAAAAAAGAAAAAAAAAAGAAAATTACTTAAAAAAAGTATTTTAAAATTATTGCACAAACATTTAAATTGCACATTTTTTACAACAACATTTTAATATATTTTGGTGAAATGCGAACATTTAAACATTGGCTGTAAAAGAGTGTTTTCATGACTTATTCAAGACATCACTAACGTACATTAAAAATATAATGAATATGTACAGTGCAGATATTAATGAAACTGCTTCTCTCTAGAGTTTCTAGTGACCTCGAAACACTGATTGAGCAATTACATGACACATGATACTTTTTTAGTAAGGTGTTCTGTTTTTTCTGTTCTTTTAACATACCCTCTGATGTTCATTTTTGCTTTAGTCATGTTTAGTTATGCAATAACTAATAGTAAAGAGGAAGAGATGGAGATGGCCGGTTTACTTGATGTGCATTTGATCTGCCAAACTGTTTTAAAGAGTGCAAAAACTACACTTATTGTTTAAAATTTGGAATAAAATCAACAGAATTTGAAAGTTGATAGACAGACTTTGATCTATAGGTCTATATAATAGAGGCTCGTGGTTATTTCTGTCGAAGGAACCTCCTGCTATTGCTAAATAATAAAATCAGAGCAGTGGCATGTTTGCCTGCACGTTATTAAATACATCTATTCCTGCTGGGATTTTAGTTTAACTAAAAAGAACTATATACCCTTAATCAAAATCAGTACACATTATATAGCTTACATAATGTTATTAATAATAACCAGGGCTCAAATTGAGAGCTCATCCCCCTTGCTGAAAAAAAAAAAAAAAAGACAAAAAGCATCCCCTCTGTAAAACCACCATCCCCATTACCTTCCCATTAAGATTAACAATGTGTATTATGGAAAACATATAATGCAAATTAAATATTAAACTTGTCTATGTATAATAATTTACAAACTAAGTAACGACAATTGACCATACATAACCATTTTTTCATGCAAAATGGTTGAGGAGCAACTTTTAACATTCTTTGAAAAGAAGACAACAGATGGTATGATATTCCATTGACCCGAGTTTAAAGACATAACATTACTGTGCTGTGTGTGTGATTGTCAGGGACGAAGAGACGATACCGAGAGCTGACATTGTTGGGTACATCACTGACCAAAAACAAACAAAAACACGTCTTGAGAGTCCAAATACTCCTATGTGAATTTTGATTTATTTATTTTTTTAATTTATACAATGACATAGTTATTTAATATCAGACAAGCAAGAGTGCCGTTTTCCTGAATATCAGCATGTGTGCTTGATCGCAACTGTGATATTAATTTTATACAGCTGTTCCACAGACACAGTATCTGGTCACTGAAACCGAACCTTTTTGAAAACTCCTGCCAGGGTAAAGATTTTTAGAAAGTCTGTTTGCAGTGTAGTCGTGTAGCCAGTGAATCTGGAGATGTTGGTTTGTGATGTCGGAGTAGGTGCCGGTAACAACCGGCAATAACCTTTTTTCAGGCTTCTGATTGGCCAACATGGCTTTACGGCTAGGGTTATACCGCTACCTGTTATTTTGGCATGCTCTTGACAGCGCTTCATAGTGTGTTTTCTATTATTATTATTTTTTTTTTTAATGAAGGAGGGAAAAACTCTGTTTATGAAAATACCTGTGTATGTGTGGACTAGGCCTCAGAATTATGTTTTTACACTGTACTCATATAAGCGTCATTCAGGCTGTCAGCCCAAATCCTATTTTGTGCATATCTGAATGGAATCTGATTTGAATAACTTACGCTCCACACTGTGTATTGCAACTGTTCATATCCGATTTGTGTGTCCATAAGTGCTCTTTCGTTTAATGGAATGTGCGCTGGTTTCTATGGCAATGCCGTTGCGTTGTTATGCCCAGTGTTCGAACTATACCGTGGACTTTGGGGGAGCCCACTTGTTTTTTTGTTTTTTTTTGGGGGGGGGTAATGCATAACAGCTAACAGAAAGATGTCTTTGAGTTCACACGAACAACAGTTAAAGTTACTCGTCAGGATACAGAAGAATACCATAATTCCTCTGTTCAATTAGGCCGAAGACATCGAGAGTCACGCAGACCTATAACAACCAGCCACAACACATAATTGCGAATAACATGCCTTACCTTAACACAGACTCGACCACAGAGCCCTGAATGGATTTCAAGGACTCCGTGCGCAGATCAATGGCCTCCAACGTTTATACTTTTTCTACGAATCTTTTGAGTTAACGTACTAAACATGAGTGGAATTTGCACCGCAGCGCCCCACACCTTGATGCTCATGACAAGAATAGCAAGTATAGTTATCTTTATTGAAGCGAATTAGGTTTAAATCGCCGTCATGCATGAAAGAATATTTTTGCAATTTTACACGATGATCACATTACACAAAACTGAAATTGCACGTCAAAATAACACATTGTCAATATTTTTTGAGACCCCCCAAAATTTCACAAATCACGTTTTCAGGGGAGCCCATGTCTTATTAAGGGGAGCCGAGCTCCCCCTAGCTCCCCCGTAGTTCGCACCCTGGTTATGCCTTATCTAAAAACAACAACAACAATACAGTCTGCAATACAGATGTTGTCTTATGACATGACACCATGTTGCTGTCGCGCTGGATTATCTTTCATTTTATGATAAGGGTGTGCGATATTGCAAATTTTGGTTTCGATCCGATACCAAGTAAATACAGGGCCAGTATCGCCGATACTGATACTGATACCGATACTTTTTCCTTTTTAATAACATACATTTAAATGACCAATTACACTTTGAAAATTAACAATAACTTATGTTGATATGACTAAAATATTACATTCACTATGTGGATATTATTTGCCTTCCTGAAAGGAGTTTGCAAACAGAGGAGCCCAGAATTTGAAAGCAATGCGTAAAGTTTCGTGTCATTTTCCTCCCATAAAAAAGAGTTATAAAGACAAAAAAACTTAACGTGGCCTAATGCATTAAGAAAGTAATATTGAAAGGCCAACTCAGTATACTGATGATGCAAACTATATGCAGGCAAGCAGCCCAGTATATGAACGCAAAGTGCATGCATGTTAAGTGTTTTCCTCTGATAGAAAACCTTTATAAAGAAAAAAAAAAAAAAAAAAAAAAAAAAAACTTAACGTGGCTTAGTGGTTGAAGACAGCTGTAGAAAACTAGTAATACTGTATAAAAAGGCCAAATTCGGTAAATTTAATGGGTCTGGCTTCCCGTCTCATCCGCTTCCAGCAATTTTTAACTGTACAAAACAGCTCGTTTTGCTGCTTGCTTGGTATTGCAAACCAGTGTTTCTTACCATATTATTTTAATGTATTGTCTTAATTATAAACACACATGGTGGATAGCACAAATAATTTTACCATTTATTGCACGGTTATTTTTCTCATGATTTCCCAACCGTGCCTTATGAAGTGGAAGTCTCGCACATTCAGTGCATGAAAAAAGCTTACTTCCTCATTGAAAAAGGTGAATAAGTTTGGTGCTGTTGTCACAGTAGCTAATTTCTACCGTTCCATCTCTCATTGTAGCCAGTAATATCCGCTTGCGCTTGGAGCCGCTGAGTCACGTAATGGCATAACAACAAAACACTAAAGCAGGGGAGGAGCAATAATGTTTGCATACGAGACACGAAAAGAGCGGTATATAAACACACTTTGTTGAATGTATTAAGCAATATATTAAGTGTAGAGAAGAGAAAATTAACCTAAAGTATCGATCTAATCAGGCTAGTATCGATCCGATACCGATACCAATGTTGGTATCGATCCGCCCCACCCCTATTTTATGAGGCAGTTGCAGAAACGCAGGAAGTTGGAATGTGCGACTTTATTCCATGCTGCCGTCTCTGCTGGTTTCAAAACTCAGAGAGGTGCGTATACTAGCAGTATATGGTCTTTTCCCGCTCGACTTGCAGTTCAAATCAACACAAGCTCGTTTCTGCAAAGATGTTCATTATGCTTTCTACAAAATCGTCTGACATGTTTATGTTTTACATGGCCTGAGAACGTGAAAAAGCTACGCTAAATCTGATCTGACCGGGCAGACTGAAACACATTTCCAGAAATGTGATTTGAATAGGATTCCAAACCACATACGAATGTAACAGATTTTCATAAATCAGATTTCATGTTGTTCGTTGCCATTTAGACTATCTAAATATGATCGGATTTCAATCAGATTTGCACAAAAATCAGATTGGGCTCATCGTCTGAATGAGGCTTTAGTCACAAAGCAGTACTATTTTTAACTTGAGTTCAACCTAAAATGTTATTCCTCGAGCATGGAAATCAGTTATGGTTCTCCCTTTGTTAAAAGATGGTCCCATCTGAATTGGATAACTATCAGCCGATTTTTAGGTTATCAGTGTTGGCAAAAGTATTTGAAAACTTTGTAAATAAACAAGTAAAACAGTTTTTAACTGAATAAAACTGTAAATGAATTCCAGTCAAGCTTTAGATCAGGTCATAGTCCTATTACAGCAGCCATGCTGGTCACAAATGATATTATTAAATGTTTGGATAGTAAACGGCATTGTGCAGCCCTATTTGAAGATCTCTCTAAAGCATTATTCTGTAGATCATAAACTTATATTGCAGAGACTTAGTTGTGTAGGTTTTAGTGAAATGGCTTAAATTGGTTCAATAATTACTTTTTAAAAAATAACTCAGTGTGTCTCAGTTGAAAAATTCATTTCAACAGAACTAAAAAATAAAAAAGGTCCATGTAGGCCCCATATACGGGCTGTAAATATTGGCCCTACATGGGTCTGTCCATGGGTTCCATGTGGGCCCCATCTAAATTAGCCCATATGAATCTCATATGGGCCCTGACTGGGGCCCAACTGGGCAACACATATAAGACCCATATTGGCCCCACTTATGAAGCACATGTGGGATATACTAGGGCACAGTATGGGAACTGGACTGGCCCCACATAGTGTATATGAATGTTTTGATTAGTTTTTTTTTTTTTTTTTTTAGGCATCTCACCTGGACAGTATAATTATAAATAATTATTTACTATATTGATAAAAGCAACATCAGTATTTCAGTTAGGTAAATGTCAGTTTTCTGCATGAACATTCCACTGTTTATTAATCTACAAACTCACAAAACATGAAAGTGTGCAATTTGAAAAATCATACATTAAAATATTGTACAGGTTCAATATAATACTTTATTATCATTTTCTGACACATTTTTTATACTTTTCAGGTTTTTGTAAAATGTTGAACATCAACATTAACATTTTGATAAACCAACAGGGTCATACCATCTCAATCTAACTAATTTTACATAACATAAAAATTGACAGTTAACAGTTAAAAGCTTAATTCACCCAAAAATGAATATTCTTTCCTCATTTGCTCAACCTCATGTCTCTCCAAACCCATAAGAAATTAATTAATTTTTAAAACACAAATGAAGATCTTTTTTTTAATCTGAGCGATTTCTGTTGCTGTATTTTAAGTTTAATTCCCCAAAAATCTGATGCTTCAAAACATTCATAAAGAGATTGTAAAATAAATCCATATGATTCGAGGGGTTTAATACAAGTCTTCTGAAGAGACATGATCACATTATATGACAAACAGATTTAGATTCAGCTTTTATTCACATATAAACATTGATCAGGGAATATATAAAGAAGTTCAACGGTACTTGCACGAGAACAAATTTCATTGGTTCTTACGCGTCAAGCAAGCAGGCTTGACTTTCCGTTTATTAAAACTGAATGCGGTAATCATTGTCCGCTGATCAGTGTTTGTATGTGCACAAAAGCATAAATTATATCTGTTAATATAAAGTGACTGTCTCTTCAGAAGACTTAGATTAAACAGCTCAATTCAAATGGATTTATTGTATGATCATTTTAAGAACATTTAAAAGTGTCAGTTTTGGGATTAGACTTTTAATGGAGAGCAAGAAATTTCTAAAAATATCTTCATTTGTATTCCAGAGATGAATGAAAGTTTTATGGGTTTTGAACAAGTAAATGAGGGAGAGTAAATGATGACAGAATATTCACATTTGGGTGAACTATCCCTTTAAGAAACATCAGTGGTCTTCTAAATTTGACACACTGACACAATGAAGAAACACAAAAACAGCAAACTCACCTGAAATTACAGTATAATAATAAAATATATTCCGTCTCAAAAACTACACAATTTAGAAACACAAAAAAAAACAACACAAACTGATAACACTCCTGGAGACGGTCTTTCTCGTGCTGTTCTCTAATCTCTTTCCACTCGTCTCTAGTCCCAGTAAACCACTTGGAGCCTTTTGTGCCTCCTTCTGCTTCACATCATTAATCGTAGTTTTCTTCCTCAGCCCTCCTTTAAAATCATAAGTTTACATATATAAATGTCCAGCTGCATATTTGGGTTACACTTTATTTTACAGTGTCCTTCTTGCAGTGCAATTTTAAACTTAAGTACTGAGTAGGCTAATATTAATTAACATCACATACTTCCTATATGGTTGAAGTTTTTATTTTATGTATTTTTACTGGTTTGGGTGTTTTATATATTTATATATTAAGACATTTACAGATGTTTCATGATTAATGATTATGGGAAACCAGTTAAAATATTTTAGGTTCAAAAAAAGTTAACCTCAATCAATAGCATTTATTATATCACAAAATTTCACAATGTCACATTAATTAATACCACAAATAATTTTTATGTTAGGTTTTATGCACCTTGGCAAAACCTCTCATTATAATCATTGAAGCTGTGCACACTATAAAATTAATCTCTTACTTGCATGCTATCTGCATTGTTGTGTATGATGAGAGTGCAGAATTCAGAGCGCGAAATTCAAAACGGCACAATGTCTAATCTAAACGCTGATTGGCCACTACATTCATAAGATCAACATGAACTTGTGTGATTGGTTTTAAGGCTTAGCAACATAAACTGATTTAATGTAATGCCGCAATCGACACTTATCATTCATTTTTAACTTTAATCACGACAGCCATAATAAATTTGGTGGTACACAGCCTGAAAGCCCATAATTCAGAACTTAACTTGTCAGAAAACAAATTCAGAATTATGTCATTCAAAATCAGTGCTATATCGGCTGGAAATTTATTTTTCCCTCAGGGGAAAAAATGGCGGCTACAGCCACAAAATACAGCAGGAAAGCCTTAAACACAATTTGGCTATACGACTTGATAACTGTCAGGCAAAAACAACATTACACGTCAGAGTCAACAAAAATGACCTCAATTTTAAACCTCAGAGACATTTACGTTATTAACTGTTAACAAAAAGTGAAAGTGAAAAAGTGAAAGTGAAGTGACATGTGGCCAAGTATGGTTACCCATACTCGGAATTTGTGCTCTGCATTTAACCCATCCAAAGTGCACACACACAGCAGTGAACACACACACACCGTGAACACACACCCAGAGCAGTGGGCAGCCATTTTATGCTGCGGCGCCCGGGGAGCAGTTGGGGGTTCGGTGCCTTGCTCAAGGGCACCTCAGTCGTGGTATTGAGGGTGGAGAGAGCGCTGTACATTCACTCCCCCACCTACAATTCCTGCCGGACCTGAGACTCGAACTCGCAACCTTTAGGTTACGAGTCCAAATCTCTAACCATTAGGCCACGACTGCCCCGTGATACTTTAGTTTAAAGGTCATTTAAACTGTAAAAACAAAGTTTCCGATGCTTGAAAACACATATTAACAAATGCATTTACCTGCATATTTTCATTCCGCATCCACGTCCTTGATTTGCTGAAACGGCTGAGATGAGTGTCTCCCGCTTCACCGGCGCCGCCGCTCCACTGCGCTTGGAGGAAACTGTATCCTTGCGCCGGGGCGGGAATTCCTCTACTTTGAACATTTTAAATCTTTTACATTTTAAATGTCCGCTTATTTTCAACAAAGATCTATGCTATTATGACATTAAATTATGTGGATAAATTCGAAACGAAACGCTGAATGCATCAGGACTACTTTGTCAAGCGGAAGGTGTTGTCAGAGACGAGATAATGTTGAGCGCAGTGTTGCCAACTTAGCAATTTTGTTGCTAGATTTAGCAATTTTCGGACTACCCTAGCAACTTTTTCTTCAAAAAGCACCTAGCAACAAATGTAGCTACTTTTTAAATTTATTTGACAACTTTTAGCAACTGTGACTCAAATGATATAAAGGCACGTATTTTCCCTCTAAATTACATCAAATGTGTAGCAGTACATGCATCACGTGAATTAAGTTGCTAGTTGCAATTGTTCAATGATAATTGTTCATTTATGATACACCTTGTTATTAGTTTGCACCAGCAATTGTAGATCAGTTAAGTAGACTGCAAGAAAAAAATAATTAGAAAAAAAAAAAGAAAGAAAACCCACACCCAGAGCAGTGGGCAGCCATTTTGTCTGCAGCGCCCGGGGAGCAGTTGAGGGTTCGGTTCTTGCGCAAGGGTCTCACCTCAGTTAGGGTATTGAGCAATCTCAGTCGGTACCAAGACTCGAACCCGCAACCTTTGGGTCCAACTCTCTAACCATATTGTTTTCATCTTATTAGATTCATTTTTTTCAGTTTTACTAACAAATTTAAATGAGCATTTCAAATCATATTTTTGCTGAGATTTGAGTGATCTGATTGTGTATTTTATGCGGTTTTGCATTATAAATACGTAAAGACATCATCGCGCAATAACATCACAAAGTCATTTAGCAACTTTTAGCAACAAATCATTCTGCCTTTAGCAAATTTACCTGAAAATTAGTTGGCAACAGTGGTTGAGCGTGTAGCTCCCATGTGAGACCCATTTAAATTCTGGAATTTGTGATCGTCCCTGCTAAAATGTGTAGGCTACAGTAAAAGAAAACACATATATTTTGATAAATGCATAAGCAGGCTAACACTGTAATATTGATAATTCAAACAAAATGAAACATCACAATAGAAAATAATGCATTTTCATTTAAAAAGTAGTTATATTGATCAGATCCATAAAATCTATATTCTTTGTTAAAAAATGACTATTAACCAAAAAAATTAAAGGTATAAGGATGTATTTTAAGTGTGAAAAATTTTGCCCACATAGATCCTATAAAGGTCCCATATGTTCAAACCTATATGGGACCCACATTGTGAAACACACATGGGACCCACATAAATTGCCCATTTTCAGCCCATGCCCATATGGAACCCATGCTGCCCGGGTATAACCCATATGGGGCTCACATATCAATGTTGGCCAGGTAGGGACCACTTAGGCCTATATAAAAGCATCCAAAAAGCAGCATGTCATGGGACCTTTAATTAATATTGCAACCCCTCTAGCTCTTGAATTGAAGCTAGAATGAAAAACTTCCCCAATTCAGGGACACTTAAGCTTCAGATGATCTTGATTTCTCAAGTGTCTCCTGTAGAAAAACAACATCAGTATTCAACCTTTTCAAATGGGAGAATATCTTTGATCTTTTGAAGGGGTTACCCATTCCTTTAATATTTTAAGAAATCTTAAATTAGCCATTTACTTTACTATAAACCACTCCACTTGGGTGAAAATGTGTAAATGCACCTCTTGGAAAGAGGGAAAGAGAGAGAAAGAAAAAAAATAAAATAAAAAAAGGGCAGAAAATACAAAGAACAACCAGAACACCCACCTCCCCACCCCCCATTATCACATCCAATATCCACCAAATGATGCGAACTCGTAACAGAGGGCATTTTTATAGAAATTGGCAAATAAAATAAATAAATCCTGCATAGATCTGAAAATGTCCACACAAAAATGAAGGCCTGATATTAGAGCACAAATGCAATGTGGAACGAGCATACTCACTCACGTACGTACACACACACACTCTCACTCTCTCTCTCTCTCTCTCTCTCTCTCTCACACACACACACACACACACCCGTTCATATCTGCTTATTGCAGTTGTTTTTGTGTTTTTGGTATTGGTTTTATTTACATTTAAGTAAAATAAAATTGTTTTTATTTTACTTTTTAGACTGAAATAAATACGTGCCTGCAATCAAGTTTTAGTCACAACTTGTGTGGCATTTCTGCAAATTTATGTGGCATTATTGCAAAAGCTGGCACCTCAAAATACCTTAAACAGCAAAAACTAATTCTAAACTTTGAGAAAAATACAGTTTTTTTTTTTTAATGTATTTTATGTTTCAATATATATTTACAAAATATATATCAGAAAAGGTGTGAGAGGAGCAGTTGGCCACTTCCATAAAAATGAATGGATCTCTATGGGCCTCTGCTGCATATATATATGGTCATTACACTATTCTATCAAAAACTCTAATTTCTACAAGTTTTTCTCTAACCAGCAGATGGCAGAATTTTACACCTAACACCTAGATCAATATCCAGAAACAACTTAAATCAAATTTAGATCATCATTTAAGTGATTTTTTCATAAAAACAAATTGTATACTTCACGTGCAAGCTAATGGTGTAGAGGAATTTTGTGGTAAACGGGTACAAAAGTACTTCATATCTACCAAAACACACCATTAATGTGTAAAAGAAAAAAAAAAAGATATATTATTTGTATGATTAAAAATGTATACATTTTTTATAATTTCATATTGACCCCAAAGTCCCTAAAAGTAAACAGGAAAAGCGGCTCTTATGAGGGTTAAGTCACTTATCGCCACCTGCAGGCGTTACTATGTAATTGTCTTTATAATAAATGCATCAAAACTCTCGTATTGTATTATTTGTCTGATGATGTTCAGTTATCCAGATTTTATCAATCCATAACCAAGAGAATTACTAACTCTTAAGATTGTATTATTCTACATGAATCAATGTGATTTTGACCTTTTATCATAGACTTTATTTTAGTGTCCCAGTGTCTAGTTTAGTTTTTCATTTTTATTTTGGCTGTCCATGTCTGGTCCAATATGATCACAAGCGTTACATTTGCTATGTTTGGAACATCAACTCTTACATAATATATATTCTGTATAATATATATATATATATATATAATATATATTAATTAAAAAAGTTAAATACTGTAAATCAGCCAGAGTAAGCCCCATTGGCTAATTTTCATCTGTTGTCCCTTTGCCAGATATTAAAAAAAATGAAGGGGCTCAGATTTTAATAAATTTTGATGGTAAAAATAGCTCATAAAAATTTTATAAATATTGCATAGTATCATAAAATCTCCTCAAAATTCGAAATAATAATAAAAAATATTATTAAATGACAATATATTATATTCATTTTCCTTGAGATAAAAAAAAACAAACAAAAAAAAAAACAAACAAACAATAAAAAACACTTGCATTTTAAGTAGCAAGTGTGACCCAAAAATGAAAATACTCAAAGTTTAATTAATTTTAAATGGTAAGAAATAGCTCATTGAATTTTTTTTTTTTTTTTAAATATTGCATAGTCTCATAAAATATCCTCAAAATTCGAATAATAAAAAAAATATATATTATTATATTGATTTTCCTGGAGAAAAAAAAAAAAACAAAAACAAAAAAAAAAAAACACTTACATTCCAAGTAGCAAGTGTGACCCAAAAATGAATTAAGTTTAGTTAATTGTAATGGAAAAATGCTATTTTTATAAATATTGCATAGCTTCATTAAATCTCCTCAAAATTCTAAATAATAATCAAAAATTATATTGATTTTCCTGGAGTAAACAAGAACAACAACAACAAGAACAACAACAAAAAACCCTTATATTTTAAGTAGCAAGTGTGACCTAAAAATGAAAGGGCACAAAGTTTAATTACTTTTAATGGTAAAAATAGCTCATAAAATGGTATAATAATTGCATAGTTTCATAAAATCTCCTCAAAATTCTAAATAATGAACAAAAAATATTATTGAATAAAAATATATTATATTGATTTTTCCGGGGAAAAAAAAAAAAAAAAAAAAACACTTTTGACTGCCAAGGTAAGTGTGACCAAAACATGAAGAGGCTTAGAGGGTTAAGAATGTTTGCGCTTCAGGAGTCAAAACAAATTCAAAAACAGTCTAAAGCCCATTTGCATAAACACTCTTTTAATATGCACAGTGTAAATATGACATATTATTTCACACAAACAATAGTATATTTGTCTCTATCTGTGTGTGATTAGTCTTGTCTGACAGAAACACAGAAAGTGTCTCTGAACCATCGTCCTGAAGATCTGAAACAGGAAACTGATATTCAACTTCCTGAAGTTGTGATTCTCTGGAGTTCAGATTAAAACACAGTTTCACACCATTACACACTCACACTGTGTGTACTAGTGTGTGTGTGTGTCAGTCAGTTGTGTGTGTGTGTGTTTAATGTGACACAGAGACACTGAAGAGTTTGAAGAATAAAGTTTAAATCCAGCGTGTAGTGGTTCAGTGAATGTGTGTGTGAATGTGTGTAAGTGTGTGAGTGTGTGTGTGTCAGAGACGCTGTAGAAGGACAGAGAGCCGCTCGACTCATTCAGAAACACTCCTACTCTCTTACTGGAGCCTGGAGCAGCTGATATTTCTGTGGAGTTACCATTGTGCCAGGCAGTGAATCTGTGATCAGAGTACTCAAGACTCCAGGAGTTTTCATTACATCCAAACAAACAGTCATAACTCCTTCCTTTCCTCTTGATTTCTTTATAAGACACTGATATATAAACACCAGCTCCGCTCCACTCAGTCTCCCAGAAACAGCGTCCAGTCAGACTCTCTGAACACAGAACCTGATACCACTCATCAAATCTGTCTGGATGATCAGGATATGACTGATCCTCATTCACACACGTCAACCTTCTGTTCTCCTCAGACAGAACGAGTCGAGTGTGTGCTGTGTTTGGATCCAGTGTGAGATCACAGGCGTCTGAACACAACACACACATTACAACACACACATTTACAACTAAACTACAAACAAGAAAACTCTGTGCGTGTGTTTATAGACTTACATTTGCGTAGTTTTGATGTGATCATGAACTCTCCTCCATGATCCACGCTAGAAAACACACACACACACACGCACACACACACACACACACACACACACACACAGTTAATAATCAGTTGGCCCTCATTTATCACTCTGATGTAGCTCTGAGCACACAAATGAACTTGCGACAGGATTCACGTGTGGTCCATGAAACATTTGTATTTGCTGCCAATCATTCAAATATCACACCTCTAAAAACACTGGTTTAAAAGCCCCTCAAAAGTTTACGACACGGAGAAACGTAACCCGGCCAAAAAGAGGAAGCTGATCTTATGAAAGAGGACGAGAAACTGATCTTCCACCAAAAACATGTTTTTATCCTTTAAAACAGCCTTTAAGTTCTCTGATGTTCATATGCAGGTGTCACTATATTGGAAAAATGTGGTACAAGCATAATTTTACCATAATTTACTTATAATTTGGAATAACAGACTGGTTTGTAAAAGGATTTTGAATGTAATGCATTTAATGAATGAAGAGGGTAATATGTTATGATAATTTTGAGATAAAATGTAATGTGTATTGTTCAGAGATGATTTTCTTTAGTTGTCAGAGCTGTTCCTGTAGCTTTGAGGAATTTAATTAAAGTTATCTTACAATATTCTTCTGTAACACCTACATCTGTTGATTTGTTTACTGACAATTATAATTTCTTGGATGATAAATGTAACAACAAGGTTTTGAGATCACTAATTACAAAAGAATATTTTGTCTTTCCCCTTAAAAGTTTTATCTGAGAGGTTTTCAAAAGCTGACACTATCAGAACAAGACAGCTGTCATTTCTCTTGATAATGAAAGAAGTGCACTTCAAATCAATTAATGACATTTATCCATGTAACAGATTTCTTAGAATGAGATTTAATTTGGATAGTAATGTATGATATTTCTGCCTGAAAGATATTAAATCTCATCAACATCATTGTTACTACTGTACTATTGTTAAAGTGGCTGAAGACAAATAATGCTGTCTTCTGCCAATCACATTCTTATATTTGGTGTCTTTATGCAAAACAAAGAGATTGAAGTTTTGAATTTTGAAGTTTTATGTACACAAATGCAGATTTGTTAAAGGCTTCAATTTGTTAAAAACTCCTTGTTTTGAGGCATTCAAAAATGAATTTAGAATTTTATTTCAATCCTTAAAACAATTAAAAACAAAGAGTGCCTTAAAACTCTCTGAATGACTGGCAACATACATGGATTAAACCCACTGAAATGCAATTCAATTTGACAGTTTGCTTTACAATTTTTAGTATTATTTTCACCTTTATTTATTTATTTTATTTTATTTCATTATTATTGCTCTTGTGTTTATGATATGCTGCTTGAATTTATTGTTGATGTGTTCAACAATGGAAAGATGACAAAAAAAAACAAACAAACAAAAATGCTAACCTTGAAATTGCAAACAATTATTATTATTATAGTATTTAATACATGAAAACACTTCATTAATATGACAACTATTTTGAGACCTGTAGCATGCATCAAATTTGAAATGAGCTCATTTTATGCATAAAATTGTAAACTTTCTCAGTTTAAACATTTGTTGTTATCCATGTTCTACTGTGAATAAAATATTGGCTCATGTGATTTTAAATTCTTTTAGTTTTCATTTTATTCAAATTTAAAAAAGGTCTCAACATTTTCGGAATTCGGGTTGTATTATTATTTTCCTCTTCACACACTTATTATTGTATTCTGTATGAATTAGTGGGAATATGAATTAGAGGAAAATACACATGCTGTTGTTCATTGCCAAAACATTGGTAGGTAAATTACCAATTTCTATGTTACATATGTTATATAATAACGTAATTATAGCACTAGATCTACTGCTAAACTTCTTTTACAGGGGTCATGAACTGCCTTTTTTATTGTTTTGTACTGTTCTCTGAGATCCCCTTATAATGTTATAAAGATTTTTACATCAAAAAAACATAATTTTGAAGTAATAGGCTATTTTCTGTTCTGTTTTTAAACCCCCTCGTTGGCACACTCTGTTTGAATAGACGTGGCCCACTGCTATGATTGGCTAACAGTTGTGTATGTTTGACAGCCTACATCCTTCACAGATAGACGCTGCTGTGATTTAGGTCAAAAACGCATAAATACTCATTACATATCAAATGATCTGTACGAACAGACAAAGCAACAGTGACCACGTAATAAAATCAGTTAATGTACTCACACTTGTGTGGTGCGACATTACTGTCAGATTCAATATAGCTGGCACAGCATCGTCTTTTAGTTTCAATCTTTCTGAAAATCCTGCATCGAAATGTTCCTTGTTTGTAAACGAATCCGTGATAAAATGAAGTGAACAAAGGACCAAGTTCTTACTGACGTGGTCTGAAACTTCATTAAAAATAAAGTTTATCCAATCTTTCATTAAAAATAAAGTTTATCCAATCTTTCATCTAACATTAGGATCAGAAGGAAGGAAGCAATGCAAAGACTGTTTTTCCACAACTTGGCACAGTACAGCATCTTGTTGTCTTCAGAGTATCTTTATCATTTGATTTCTGTGTAGACTTGCGTTTGCCTCTCTCGTCATTTACACTACATGTGTGAATTGGATTGGCGGGGTTAAACAGGCAGCGATGTATAAGCAGGTGTTGATCTTCTTCCGCGGAGGCGGTGTTTAGCCACATTATTGCATCATAAAATGGCACATTTCACAACCTGTCATTTTGGCAAATTGGTTTCAATATAAGTTGTTTTTAGACTAATGAGTAAGTTCTGAGTACAAGGACATCTTGTATGTCAAAAGATCAAGGGAATCTTGAATCTTGATCTTGAGTTCTGAAATTTACAGAATGTTTTTTTTATAGTACAATGACCTCTTATATTTCAAAAGATCAAGGGAATTTTGGTTTATCAGTTCATGACCACTTTAAATGTTCCAAGAGTAAAACTGCCTTCTTTTTTTTTGCTCCCTCATTATGGAACAAGCTGCGGTATTGTAAAGAAACACTTAAAATTTCTTATAGTCTAATCTAAAAGAAACATGAACTTGTTTTAATTTTTGATCTGTCACTACATGCGTGCAGGGCAAAATTTTGTTAGTCTTATGTGTTTGTAAATTTATTTTAATGTGATTTTTGTGCTGCCATTTTGGCCAGGACTCCCTGGAAGAAGAGATTTTACATCTCAATGGGACTATCCTGCTAAAATAAAGGATAAATAAATAAAAATAAAATAAAATAAAATAAAAATAATATTTATTTAACACTGATGATTTTGATAACTTTTGCAACTGTTTTACTAGTTCATTTCATACATGAAGTATGTAAACACATTGACCACTGACCATCAGATAATTGTTTGTTTGTTTTGTATCATATCTCAAATCCATCTGCTCTTATTAAAGACCTACAAATCTGAACAAATGTATAGACAAATATTTTAAATGACATTCACTCAAGTGATGAAGACTCCAGTCAAATCAGTAGCCTAATAAATGACTGTAATTTTTCATGGGGCAAGTGGAATTAAATAATTCTCTAAGACTGAAGCATATAATTGTATTATTATTATTGTTGTTGTTGTCCATCATGATAAATCATGATAAGCATCATGATAAGACTGAAACTAAAAACCTTTGTCACATACAGAGCTGACAGAATGATTGTTTCTGCTCAACTTACTTGAGTTTGTCCAGATGTTTGAGTGTTTCAGAGAGCAGCTTCACTCCTGAATCTCCTGGGTGATTGTAGCTCAGATCCAGCTCTCTCAGGTGTGAGGGGTTTGAACTCAGAGCTGATGACAGAGCAGCACAACCTTCTGCTGTCACCATACAGTACGATAATCTACAACAGAATGTGTTCATGTTAGTGTGCTCCATTTTTAGAAATGTACTGTATAAATATAGCTGTGGGTTCTTGTGACATGATTGTGAATATGATTACAGCATTACATTTTTCCCCCTTTGCATCAGAGGTTACTACTTACAATGTGCTTTCAAGTGCTGAGCATTATAGCCAATCACAGACATGACTGTTGAACGCAACAGCCAATCAGAGGCTTTTAAACGGATCAGTGTGCCAAAGATGTGTTTAGCGTGATATGCCCTTGTAATATTCCATTAAAACATTAATTCCTTCCCCACTGAAATGACATCTCTTCCCTTATGACGTGTGCTCCAGCAGGAGGGGAGAACAAGAAAATCAAGTCCCGCCCAGCATTTATAAAAACAGAAATGTGCCTATTTGTGGACCACAAAACCAGTCATAAGTGTCAATGTTTTTTTTAAACTGATATTTATACATGTCATCTGCTGACTAAATAAGCTTTCCATTGATGTATGGTTCCCTTTCAGTCAGTCACTCTCGACGTCACGTCGGTGATGACCGACGAATTGGGATCTCGCCAGAGAGACCAATCCACTTCGAGTGTAACTAAACAAGCCAATGGACATTGGCATGCGGATTTCACTGGCTGCCACACCCCGCAGCGCGGGTATAAGAGGCAGCAGGTGCACCACATTAATTCATCTTTTCGCTTCGGAGCCGAGCGGTGGTGCATCACTACTGCTCTCCCCTCTTTGAGTGATTGCAGAAAAGCGAGTGCGGGCGTTACGGCACAGCAGCGGTGGTCGCAGTCTCACGGGAGAAAAAAAAGATTGTCTTCGTGCAGACAGCCACAGCAGGAGTGTGCGGTGGCAAGCTCCCCTGCGTGCTTCAGCACTAAAAGAGCAATTTCTCTAAAAGAGCAACACGGGTGATCGCGTCTTTTTAAAGATGTCTTATCACCCGTGCGTTTCTGGGTGTGGTCGTTTTCTGGCACCTCAGGACGGTCACGATCGCTGCTTCACGTGTCTGGGCATTAAGCACACTGAGGAAGCGTTCGTGGATGGTGCATGTTCTTCTTGTGGGGACATGACCATTTCGGAGTTGCATAATAGACTCCGCTATGTCAAACATGGCGGAGTCCCTCTGCCTCTGCTGTGATCTGGCATTCGTTCTGGCACCTGGGGCGGTGCTGTGTCCGGTAGAGTCAGAGGTGATTTGAGGATCACAGTGAGGGCTTCCCCAAGAGGAGTTCCTCACTCCTCAAGCACTCTGCAGCCGGTGGAGTTACTGTTGGAACGGGCTGGGCCTTCTGCAGAATGGGGTGCACCACCCGTTTCCTTCGGTGCCCCCTCTGATGACCAGATGTCGATTGCTGCATTGGTAGGGCGAGCTCTCTCTCTCCGGGGATGACGACCCGGCTGCATTGCCCCCTTCGGGTGTGGTAGCGTTGTCCGAGCCAGACCCAGAGATGATGGCCATGCTTTCCCGGGAATCCTCCACCGCGTCCCGATCCTTCAAGGCTGGATGAATGGTTTCTCGGTGGGGGCTGCGCTGGTTCTCAGCGCCCCCCTCCGGTGCCATTCTTCCCGGAAGTGCATGAGGAGCTCACAAGATCATGGAAGGCACCTTTTACTGCCCGAAACAAATCTTGTAGCTCCTTTCCCCTCACCACCCTCAATGGGGGGGCCGCTTTGGGGTATGCGGGCATCCCCTCAGTGGAGTGGTCTGTGGCCATGGAACTGTGTCCAACAGCCGCTACCACTCTGCGGGGTGACCCGTGTCTCCCCTCATGGCCCTGTAAGTATTCGTCAGGTCTAACTGGCAGAGCTTACAGAGCTTGTGGGGAGGCGGCTTCTGCCCTCCACGCCATGACGTTACTGCAGGTCCATCAGGCCAAAGCCCTGAGAGATCTGCACGAGGGTGGTCACGACCTGGCGGTTCTACATGAACTGCGTGCTGCGATGGACCTCGCGCTTCGAGCGATGAAGGTGACCACACAGTCTCTGGGTTGTGCGATGTCCATGCTAGTGGTCCAGGAGCGCCATCTCTGGCTGTGTCTAGCTGACATAAAGGAGCATGAGAAGGTACAGTTCCTGAATGCTCCCATGTCACAGACCGGCCTTTTCGGCAACGTTGTCGAGAGCTTTGCCTAGCAGTTCTCGGCAGCACAGAAGCAGACCGAGGCGATCAAACACATCATGCGCCAGAGGAAACCTGCTGCTTCCACCCCAGCTGCAGCCCCTCAGCCTGCTCGTCGCCGTGGGTACCCCCCCTGCGGCTGCCCCCACTCCCACGCAGCCACAGCAGCCTTCCACCAGGCAGCATTGTGGAGCCGGTCGCAGGCAGGACACCCAGGCCGTCCAGGTCCCCGCCAAACCCGGCGGCAAGCGCAGATGCAAGAGGCCCTGAGACGGTCAACCCAGAGATGGAGGAGACTGCTCATCCGGAGATGGTGACCGCACCACTCCCTCTCACGGAGGAGGGCCAGGTGGAGAATCTTTTGTTTCATTTTGTTTTTGTTCTGCCGCTGACCCAGCAGCCAGCGGTACCCAAAACTTCGATAAAAGAGCGGTTTCCTCAGTCTCTGGGTCTCAAGAGGGGGAGAGTTGTGAACCGTGCATGACGGGATCGCTTCCCTCTTCCTCTTTCGCCAGCAGGCGGCAGTGGGTTGCCCAAGAGTACCCCTCCTGCCCATTCGTGGAACCAGGTAAGGGCTGTAGCACTCGAGTCCCTGCTTCATGTCATCACACGCCGGGCTGTCACAAGCCTCAAGCCGGGCCACTGTGTTTTCACCCGCACGAGGAGGAATCAGGTGAGTGTTACACTTCACACCCAGACCCTGCCCCCTGCCATCAAAGGCCAGGCCATCACAGGCCCTAGGCCGGATCCCTGTGTTCCACCACGCTGCCCCGGTCTCTTGGAGCCTAGCTAGCACTCCCCAGTCCGTCTCGGTGGCTCCTGCGGACCATCAGACTCGGCTACGCGATTCAGTTCTCCCGGCGTCCCCCCAAGTTCAGGGGCATCCGGTTCACTTCAGTCAAGGCCGTCGATGCCCCTGTCTTGCATGTGGAAATCGCAGTCCTGCTGGCGAAGGATGCGATAGAGCCGGTCCCTCCAGCCAATATGAGGTCAGGGTTTTACAGCTCTTACTTCATTGTGCCCAAGAAAAGCGGTGGGTTACAACCAATCTTGGATCTGCGAGTTTTGAACCATGCACTTCATAAACTGCCGTTCAAGATGTTTAGTGTGATGTTAGTAAGATTCAAACGTATTCAAACCATGGTCATTCAGATATATTATAGTCACCTGCCTATTAATGTTTCACACTTCAGTCCAGTTGGTGGCGGTACTGCAGCAGAAGTTGGCTGCCAACTGCCCTTAAAAAAAAAATTAAATAAAAAGTAAAAAAAAAGAAGTTCTATATAAAAGTATGCCGCTATATAAAAGTGTTCTCCTTCCAGCGAGGAGTAAAATACATTTTATAAATGTCAAGTTGGTAAGTTTAAATGATACAATTTTACACAAATCCATTAAAACATATTTTGGCCAAAACAACAATTTGACATTGCTGCTGTATGACAAAATGCTCCAATAGCATTTAAGTAGTAAAGACTTTTGTGTGTCTATAGTCTATAGTTTTTTATAGACTTTTGTGTGTCTATAGTGACTTAAATATAAACTTACATTGCAAACTATTTACTGTAAGCATATCAAATAGAAAAGTTGTTTTTCCCAATACAATTAAAACATTCAAATTATAATGTCATAAGTTATAATAATATAACTATATTGTATTGTATTAAAAGGATTTGAGTATTTACTTACTGCCAACATCCAGTCTGGTGCCGCTGCTGAAAGTTAATCACAGTGATACAAACTAATAGAGCAGCTGCACAAAAATCTCTGCGCGCTTCAGCAGCTGCACTGTTCACTTCATCTACACAAAAACTGCTTTACTTTTATTTAACATTGTGGTCAATTACATACCAGTAAAAATGAGATATTACATTCTTAAAAAGGAAAAATGTTGTAATATAGCTATGATTGCACTCTTAAAAATTACAGTGTTAACTCCAGCTGATGGTAAACTACTGAATGTTCATGAAATATCATCAGCGTGTGCTAGGAAACTCTTGAGAAATATCATCTGATACGAAGTCTTTGTATTTGTGGAAAAGTACATTTAATGACTGTTTAAAATTAATTTAGTTTAGAATTCAAAATGTGACACATATGTGACATTTTGTCTGAAAGGAAGCAGCTTTGAATACGTGCACCACCCCTCTGTTTAAGACTGTCATCGATCAGGACTGAAAACAGGAGATCTGGTCTGTTCTCTCTCAATCTTAGCAAAGATGACTGCAAACGCTCTGATGATCTGCTCTCTACTGCTTTCTCTTGCTGGTGAGATAAAAGCTGAATATGATTTGTGAATGTTTTATCATTTTTCTCATGTGTCATCTGTTTGACTGTATTAATGATGGCAGGTTGTTCAGCTGAGATCATTCTGACTCAGAGTCCATCGGTGGATTCAGTGTCTGTGGGAAGCAGCGTCACTCTGAACTGCAGGTCCAGCAAACATCCAGTTTAGCCTGGTATCTTCAGAGACCCGGACAAACACCCAAACTCCTGTTCTTCATTGTTGGTAGCAAAGTGTCTGGAGATTCTGAGAGATTCACCGATGGGAAATCAGGAACAAACTCTGCTCAATATCAGAAATGTCCAGTCTGAAGATGCAGAAGATTATTTCTGTCAACAGCATTATGACTGGCCATTAACACAGTGATACAGAGCTGTACAAAAACCCCTTCAGTGAAAGAGGAACTATTGATTTAGACACACACTGCACACATATTACACTGTGACTGCACCCTGTTTTAAAAGCTAAACAGTTCATATCACACTAGTGCTGGACGGTATACCGGTTCATACCGAATACCGGTGTTTATTTTTCTTATGATATGAATTTTTCAAATACCGCAATACCGGTGTCATTTAAATAACGTTCGGAACGCGACACACTGTTTGAGAGGGGTCTCTTTTCACTATTGCACTGTGGCGAGGACACAGCTGTATGTGTTACTGAAAGTTCTGAAGCTGTAGAACTAATAGAACGTGATGACACAGAAGAACTCATCCACAACATCCACCGCCCGCTGCCATCAGCTCCCGCGTCTCACACACACGAGCGCGACTTTAGCACTATATTTAGCAACTTTCAGACCCTTTTAGCGGCTTTTTCCCATAGAATATACAAACTGACAAACCTAGCGACTTTTTTTGGATAAACCTTAGCTATGGTTCAGTTGGAAGATTTCGTCAGTGCTGCCCCGCGAGCGTGAGGTCTGACTCTCCCGGCGCAGTGTCGCCTCTCTCGGTGTCTGTTCTGTGCAGTGAGCGGCAGAGAAGCAGCGCATTCAGCTGGCCTTACCGCAGCAGACTCATCAGTAAATGAGTACAAAACAGCGTTTCCAAGCACCTGCCGCTAACTGACTGTTTGGAATTATAAATATGAGCATAGCTCATCTGTTAATATTATGCACTTTTTTGTTTGTTGTTGTTTTTTTTTAGTTTGTTACTCAGACGCAGGCAGTGCGCTGCGTAATATAGTCAAAACCACCGCATAGCCGCTCTTTAGTGTAACGTTAGCTGCATGTTGATTTTATCAGATGATGTCGCGATTATAAATGAGAGTGACTCCTGGTTAACATGTATTAATGGGTCGTGTTTAGTCACTATTTAGTGTGGAATTGTTCTACAATATTCGGTCATCATAACAGTAAAATAGGACATTCTAAGTCAATCTACTGCAGTTTTTCCTCTCTCAATCAGTAGAAAATGTGGTTAACACCTGGTCATGCATGAAAAAAATAAATACCGTCATATACCGTGAAACCGGTCTAATTTTGAAAAATACCGTGATATACATTTTTGGTCATACCGCCCAGCACTATATCACACAGCAAGATACCTGATTTCATTTCACTAATAGTTAAGGTTTACACTTGGCTTTGGGATACTGATCATAGACCAACACTAACAAGTATAGCTTTTACACAAAAGCAGGCAGTGAATTGAATAAGATGATTCCAGAATCTTTATGTGCAATCTGAAATCATACCAAATAAATGATCAATTATCTTGGATGCATGAAAGCAGAGCAGCTGACTAAAGCAAACTCAAAAAGATTCATAGTTTAATTCATGGTTTTGTACCTTTGGTTGTGCTACTGAAACTGAAAGACCACAAAACAATCATAGCCTGCTTATCAAAAAGTTTCAATCTTTAAAATAATTTTATTGACATTCAATACCACTTTAATGCAAAGCTTCAGATCACCTTATTTCATATCACCACATTTATATTTTTCAGATTTACATTTTTTTTTAATTATTGATATAGTAAGTATTACTGTTTCGTTTTGCCTTTACTGAAGAATTTTATTGTTCAGTCTATGTACAGCTGTATAGTACTGTACAAGTATCATTTTCTATCATTCTGACAACATTAAAATTACATTTGCTGTATTGATAAAAAACCTTCACTGATTTCACAGGAAAATTGACAACATAAAACTGGATCATTCATAACTAAGATTAGATATGATTCGTAAATCATAACCAGAGACTACAGTATAATTTCATGCTCAAGTAAGCATTGAGGCCCAAACTTGTATTGGAAATATGTGAGCTTTATGACAAATCATGTGCTGATATCTTTTCCAGTCAGATCAATTAATCATTAACATATACAATGCAAAAGTATACATATTTTCATCTTGACAATGTGATGCATTATATATTTTAAGGGGCATCTCAATAAATTAGAATGTCGTGGAAAAATTCATTTATTTCAGTAATTCAACTCAAATTGTGAAACTCGTGTATTAAATAAATTCAATGCGCACAGACTGAAGTAGTTTAAGTCTTTGGTTCTTTTAATTGTGATGATTTTGGCTAACATTTAACAAAAACCCACCAATTCACTATCTCAACAAATTAGAATACTTCATAAGACCAATAAATTTTTTTTAAAAAAAGTAGTGAATTGTTGGCCTTCTGGAAAGTATGTTCATTTACTGTATATGTACTCAATACTTGGTAGGGGCTCCTTTTGCTTTAATTACTGCCTCAATTCGGCGTGGCATGGAGGTGATCAATTTGTGGCACTTCTGAGGTGGTATGGAAGCCCAGGTTTCTTTGACAGTGGCCTTCAGCTCATTTGCATTTTTTGGTCTCTTGTTTCTCATTTTCCTCTTGATAATACCCCATAGATTCTCTATGGGGTTCAGGTCTGGTGAGTTTGCTGGCCAGTCAAGCACACCAACACCATGGTCATTTAATCAACTTTTGGTGCTTTTTGGCAGTGTGGGCAGGTGCCAAATCCTGCTGGAAAATGAAATCAGGATCTTTAAAAAGCTGGTCAGCAGAAGGAAGCATGAAGTGCTCCAAAATTTCTTGGTAAACGGGTGCAGTGACTTTGGTTTTCAAAAAACACAATGGACCAACACCAGCAGATGACATTGCACCCCAAATCATCACAGACTGTGGAAACTTAAACACTGGACTTCAAGCAACTTGGGCTATGAGCTTCTCCACCCTTCCTCCAGAATCTAGGACCTTGGTTTCCAAATGAAATACAAAACTTGCTCTCATCTGAAAAGAGGACTTTGGACCACTGGGCAACAGTCCAGTTCTTCTTCACTTTAGCCCAGGTAAGACGCACAAGAGGAATACGACAACTGTAGCCAAATTCCTTGACACGTTTGTGTGTGGTGGCTCTTAATGCCTTGACCCCAGCCTCAGTCCATTCCTTTTGAAGTTCATCCAAATTCTTGAATCAATTTTGACCGACAATCTTCATAAGGCTGCGGATCTCTCGGTTGGTTGTGCATCTTTTTCTTCCACACTTTTTCCTTCCACTCAACTTTCTGTTAACATGCTTGGATACAGCACTCTGTGAACAGCCAACTTCTTTGGCAATGAATGTTTGTGGCTTACCCTCCTTGTGAAGGGTGTCAATGATTGTCTTCTGGACAACTGTCAGATCAGCAGTCTTCCCCATGATTGTGTAGCCTAGTGAACCAAACTGAGAGACCATTTTGAAGGTTCAGGAAACCTTTGCAGGTGTTTTGAGTTGATTAGCTGATTGGCATGTCACCATATTCTAATTTGTTTACCAAGTATTGAGTACATATGAACATACTTTCCGGAAGGCCAACAATTCACTAAAAATGTTTTTTTTTTTTTTGGTCTTATGAAGTATTCTAATTTGTTGAGATAGTGAATTGGTGGGTTTTTGTTAAATGTGAGCCAAAATCATCACAATTAAAAGAACCAAAGACTTAAACTACTTCAGTTTGTGTGCACTGAATTTATTTAATACATGAGTTTCACAATTTGAGTTGAATTACTGAAATAAATGAACTTTTCCACGACATTCTAATTTATTGAGATGCACCTGTATATAACGTATCATCAAATAAAGTATATACAATGGAGATAAATAATGTGTACAGCTCAAAATCTGTAAAGGGATAATTAAATATAACAAATCATGTAAAAATGTATCCTCTTTTACTGGAAAATTAAACAACATTTCATCAAATTTGGTAATTGCCTTAATCTTTTAGGTTCTGCTAATGTTTTTTTTTTTTTGTTTTTTTTTAAGCATTGCATGGTATTGCACCAAAATATATTGCTGACCTTTTGATACCTTATCGAAACACAAGGCAAATGAGATCTAGTCAGATGATTCTTCGTGTTCCCAAAACTATGGTGATAGGGCCTTTTCTGTGGTTGCTCCTCCCTTATGGAACTCTCTTCTAATGCATATTAAATCTTCCCCTTCTGTAGATGCTTTTAAGTCTAGTTTGAAGATGTATCCCTTTAGTATGGCTTTTAGATCTGATTAGAGTGAACAGGATTTAATTATGTTTGTGTGGATGTATGTACTTGTCTAAGTATTATTACAATTTAGATTATTATTATTATTATTTTACAATACAATAAGGAGTTTAAGTTTTTCTTTTTCTTTTTTTTAGTTGATTTTTTCACATGCTTGATTGTTGTTTCTCCTTTAGCTGAAGTATATGTTTTAAAAAAAAAATACATCCAACTTTATGACACTCACACAGGGTCAGAGGTCACAGCTGGTCCATCACTGAATTTAGAGTGGAGATGAGTTGTTATACTCTTCATAGACGCACAGCTGAATCCTGGAGATGCTGCTCTCTGAGTGTCAACAGGAGCCTCCTCTCTCTCTCCTCATTCACACTCATTCCACAGGCTGTTTTTTCTGCTTCTCTTCTTATGGCAGGCTTGATTTCAGGTCTGTATGTGGAAACAGAGTTCGACAAAGCTGAGTTTCAGTACTACCTGGTGATCAGAAATGAGGAGGCACTTTGACTGAAGCGGCCGGGCACCCTGGTGGGGCCCAAGAAGTCATTATTTACAGTGATTTTAGCAGTTAAGGGCTGTTGTTATGCTGTAACACACACTGCTGGTGCAGTACTGAGGTCACCCCTGTTGAAAAAACCAGCATATGCTGGTTAGGTATATTTTGACGCTGGGATGCTGGTTTAAGCTGGGCATTTGCTGGTTTATGCTGGTCCTTTGCTGGTTTATGCTGGTCCTTTGCTGGTTTAAGCTGGTCCTTTGCTGGTTTATGCTGGTCCTTTTGCTGGTTTATGCTGGTCCTTTTACTGGTTTATGCTGGTCATGTGCTGGGTTATGCTGGTACTTTGCTGGTTTATGCTGGTCCTTTGCTGGTTTATGCTGTTCCTTTTGCTGGTTTATGCTGGTCCTTTGCTGGTTTAAGCTGGTCCTTTGCTGGTTTATGCTGGTCCTTTGCTGGTTTATGCTGGTCCTTTTGCTGGTTTATGCTGGTCCTTTTGCTGGTTTATGCTGGTCCTTTTGCTGGTTTATGCTGGTCATGTGCTGGTTTATGCTGGTCCTTTGCTGGTTTATGCTAGTCCTTTTGCTGATTTATGCTGGTCCTTTGCTGGTTTAAGCTGGTCCTTTGCTGGTTTATGCTGGTCCTTTTGCTGGTTTATGCTGGTCATGTGCTGGTTTATGCTGGTCCTTTGCTGGTTTATGCTGGTCCTTTTGCTGGTTTATGCTGGTCCTTTGCTGGTTTAAGCTGGTCCTTTGCTGGTTTATGCTGGTCCTTTGCTGGTTTATGCTGGTCCTTTGCTGGTTTATGCTGGTCATGTACTGGCAAAGGACCAGCATAAACCAGCAAAAGGACCAGCATAAACCAGCAAAGCACCAGCTTAAACCAGCATTCCAGCGTCAAAACATACCTAACCAGCATGCTGTTTTTTTCAGCAGGGACAGGTGTGTGTTTATAGAGTATTAATATAGCTCAGCTCAGCCAATAATAAACAAGGCCCAGAACTATCCGTTTTATAATGGTAATTACCCTCTAAAAAGTTCTGGGTTAAAAACAACCCAACTTGGGTTATTTGGCAACCCATATATACAGGTGCATCTCGATAAATTAGAATGTCGTGGAAAAGTTCATTTATTTCAGTAATTCAACTGAAATTGTGAAACTCGTGTATTAAATAAATTCAATGCACACAGACTGCAGTAGTTTAAGTCTTTGGTTCTTTTAATTGTGATGATTTTGGCTCACATTTAACAAAAACCCACCAATTCACTATCTCAACAAATTAGAATATGGTGACATGCCAATCAGCTAATCAACTCAAAACACCTGCAAAGGTTTCCTGAGCCTTCAAAACGGTCTCTCAGTTTGGTTTACTTGGCTACACAATCATGGGGAAGACTACTGATCTGACAGTTGTCCAGAAGACAATGACACCCTTCACAAGGAGGGTAAGCCACAAACATTCATTGCCAAAGAAGCTGGCTGTTCACAGAGTACTGTATCCAAGCATGTTAACAGAAAGTTGAGTGGAAGGAAAAAGTGTGGAAGAAAAAGATGCACAACCAACCGAGAGAACCACAGCCTTATGAAGATTGTCAAGCAAAATCGATTCAAGAATTTGGCTGAACTTCACAAGGAATGGACTGAGGTTGGGGTCAAGGCATCAAGAGCCACAAGGAATTTGGCTACAGTTGTCGTATTCCTCTTGTTAAGCCACTCCTGAACCACAGACAACGTCAGAGGCGTCTTACCTGGGCTAAGGAGAAGAAGAACTGGACTGTTGCCCAGTGGTCCAAAGTCCTCTTTTCAGATGAGAGCATGTTTTGTATTTCATTTGGAAACCAAGGTCCTAGAGTCTGGAGGAAGGGTGGAGAAGCTCATAGCCCAAGTTGCTTGAAGTCCAGTGTTAAGTTTCTACAGTCTGTGATGATTTGGGGTGCAATGTCATCTGCTGGTGTTGGTCCATTGTGTTTTTTGAAAACCAAAGTCACTGCACCCGTTTACCAAGAAATTTTGGAGCACTTCATGCTTCCTTCTGCTGACCAGCTTTTTAAAGATGCTGATTTCATTTTCCAGCAGGATTTGGCACCTGCCCACACTGCCAAAAAGCACCAAAAGTTGGTTAAATGACCATGGTGTTGGTGTGCTTGACTGGCGAGCAAACTCACCAGACCTGAGCCCCATACAGAATCTATGGGGTATTGTCAAGAGGAAAATGAGAAACGAGACCAAAAAATGCAGATGAGCTGAAGGCCACTGTCAAAGAAACGTGGGCTTCCATACCACCTCAGCAGTGCCACAAACTGATCACCTCCATGCCACGCCGAATTGAGGCAGTAATTAAAGCAAAAGGAGCCCCTACCAAGTATTGAGTACATGTACAGTAAATGAACATACTTTCCAGAAGGCCAACAATTCACTAAAAATGTTTTTTTGTTTTTTAATTTTTTTTTTTATTGGTCTTATGAAGTATTCTAATTTGTTGAGATAGTGAATTGGTGGGTTTTTGTTAAATGTGAGCTAAAATCATCACAATTAAAAGAACCAAAGACTTAAACTACTTCAGTCTGTGTGCATTGAATTTATTTAGTTCAAGTTCAAGTTCAAGTTCATTTTATTTGTATAGCACATTTACAACAGCCACCAGGCTGACCAAAGTGCTTTACAGAAAAAACAAGATTATAGCCTACCACATACACAGAAAATAGACCAGACAAAATTTATTACAACCCGTTTAAAAATTAAAAATGGCCATATCACAGTAGTCAATACACTAAGGAAAACAAATACGTTTTTAGCAGAGACTTAAAAACAGACAGAGAAGGGGCCAGTCTAATCTCCAGAGGCAGGGCATTCCAAAGTCGAGGCCCTGCCACTGCAAATGCACGTTCACCTCTACGCTTAAGCCTAACGTGAGGGACTACCAACAGAGCCTGGTCAGAGGATCGTAGGCTTCTGGACGGAGTGTAGAGATGAAGAAGTTCAGAGAGGTAGACAGGGGCTAGGTTGTGTAGGGATTTATATACAAAGAGGAGCATTTTAAAGTCTATTCTCTGACAAACGGGCAACCAGTGTAAGGATTTAAGAACTGGAGTGATGTGCTCATGTTTACGACACAGTCTGGCCGCAGCATTTTGGACAAGCTGAAGACGTGCAATTTGAGACCTAGATATACCGCAATATAAAGAATTGCAGTAATCTAGACGAGACGTAACAAAAGCGTGAACAGCCATTTCGAGAGTTTTAGGAGTGAGAAAATATTTAATTTTGGACAGTAAGCGAAGCTGATAGAAACTGGATCCAATAACAGAAGAGATATGTTTATCAAATTTTAAATCCTAGTCAACAAGAACTCCTAGGTTCCGTACCCATGAAGATCTAAAAACGGATAAACTTTCTAACTCAGTGCTTATACACTGAGAGTTCTCATTGGGACCAAAAACAATTACCTCGGTCTTGTCTTCATTTAGGAAGAGGAAATTTTGGGCCAGCCATGATTTAATCTCCTCTAAACATTGCAGAAGAGAAGTAATCGCAGTAGAATTTTTTCTTTTGAATGGTAGATAGATTTGCGTATCTTCTGCGTAGAAGTGAAAAGACATGCCATGTTTACGTAGAATAGAGCCCAGAGGTAGGATGTATAGAGAAAATAGAGAGGGGGCTAAAATAGAGCCTTGAGGAAGGCCACAGGTCAGAGGTGCAGAAGAAGAAGTAAAGTTACCCAGCTTCACTAAAAACTTTCTGTCAGATAGGTATGACTGAAACCATTTCAGGACGTTAGCTTTTAGACCTACTCAATTTAATACACGAGTTTCACAATTTGAGTTGAATTACTGAAATAAATGAACTTTTCCACGACATTCTAATTTATTGAGATGCACCTATATGTGTGTATATATATATATATATATATATATTGCTGGCTTAAAATGGGCTGGAAATTAAAAATCACACAGAATTACTAGAGGCAACAGCATTAGCCTAATCAAAAGATAAACATTATTAAGCAAGAACACCCATGGACAAAATACAAGACAAATTGAATTTATTTGGGTGAATACAGCATTACTCCGCAACACGATCTACTTCATCAGTTATAGTGTAGTTATTTATTTACTTCACGCACATTTCTCATCTTCTCATCCTCTTCTATGTAAGGCCAGCGCTGTGTGGTCTGTGAGTCTGTGATCTCCGGCCAGCAGGCGGCTGCAGTGAGTCCTCAGCAGCGGAGCTCGCGCAGAAGAAATCGGCTGGATGTTTGGAAACCGCAGTAAACTTGCACAGCAGCCGCCGTTGGACTTCTTCAATAGCTATCACATCAGTCACATTCCCATATAAGACAGCGGTAAAACCACGCGACCGTGTAGCATTAGACTTGCATACCTCTTAGTTTTGTTGTTGACCATTAGGTAGCTGATCATGAACGTGGCTAAAAGTGGTTATCGCGTTTTCTCTGCCAACTCCACGCCCGCGTGCACTGAACTCTCTAAGAAGATTACTGAGTAAGTATCCTGTGACAAACTGCTCAATGTTTAACGAGGATCTTGATTTGAGATGCTGTTCTTGATGTTATATGAATGTGCAGTGATGTTATTGGGATTTTGGCCTGTAGATAAGCAGAAAACACGACAGCCTGGCCTGTTTCTTACAATAGAACAATACTTCTGCCACTGTATACTATGAGGATTTGGACTGATCACTGAAATAATCTATAAAGTGTCCCTATAGTGTACTTTGGGAAGTAAATGCAATGTTTTCTCCACGTGAAGAGAGCAGGGAAGCTGTGAACAGTGGGCTATTCATCCCATAAGCTGTGCATGTGACTGACTGCTCTTGG
Organism: Spinibarbus caldwelli; assembly: GCA_039654775.1. NCBI lineage: Eukaryota > Metazoa > Chordata > Actinopteri > Cypriniformes > Cyprinidae > Spinibarbus > Spinibarbus caldwelli. The sequence goes on from CM077218.1 coordinate 19,698,266, forward strand.
AAATAGTCTGCATTCATTGAAAACTGTGATTGAATTAATCTGTTCAATCAGGTTGCCATGCAGCTCTGTTTCAAAGTGTCTTTCATGATAAGAAAGGTTTGGCATACCTGTGTTGATTTTCTGCTTGTGTGTGTTTGCGCAGGCGTCTTGGAGTCGAGCTGGGGAAATCTGTAGTTTACCAGGAGTCAAACAGAGGTGATCAATCATGCTTTATTTACACACATACTCTATTGTTGACAGAGTGACCCTTGACACCCTGTCGCTTTTGATATAAATAGATGTGAAAATCTCATTACTGTAATCACTTCATTCTTGCAGTTTATCTGTCTCAAGTCAGCACAATTCATAACAATAGTGTTTAATCAATCACACAAAACGTAACGGATCTCATTCACTAATAATTGCGTTATTTGTTTGCACCGGAGAACTTCGGAGAACAAAAAATCTCCACCTAATTCACAACATGAATCCGTACACACATGAATGTCTTGTTAACCTCGTTCTAATGTTAATGAATTTAGAGTACTCTAAATGAGCGGCCATGTGTCCAAACCATCTCCATATAAGGGCTTTCCACACAGCCTTTACTTTACAGCCTTTCATGACTCAGCAAACATGTGACGCTCTTTAAAGAGCCATCTGAGAGACAAGCTTCTCAAATAATGCCGAAAGTGCTGTCCTCAAAACCAGTTCAAACAATTATTATCATGTTTTGTTCTTGAATATGTGAGATTGAAATTTTATGCACAAATACATGTGTATGCATGAGACCTAATATTTAAGTTTGAGAAGCAAAATAAAGTAAAAAACATGTACAGTATGTGATCAAGGAACATACATTTTAGTAAATCTGAAGATATAATGGTAATGTGCAATTAATTACATTAATGTACTGACGAATGACGTATGTGATTAAATGGTCTTAACAATGGTTAATAATGGAATGAAATGATAGAAATTAAGTAGAAAAAGAAAATTAAGGCTCTTAATAATGATGGAATAATGGTCTTAAAATAGGCTTCATTTATTTATTCAAAATATAGTTTCTTATTTTTATTTTGAGGTAAAAGTTTTCATTTACTTCATTAGGTTCACCCAAACAGGTTAGTGTCAACTAAATGATCCATTTACTATTGTTATTTTGATGTTTTTGCTTTTATCTGACAGAAACGAGAGTTGAGATTAAAGAGTCTGTGAGAGGCCAAACAATCTTCATCATCCAAACCATTCCCAGGTAAGAGCGCCAGTGAGAGGCAGTGTATTGAATCCGATTCAGAATAAGAAATCAGCATGCTTATTAAATTCTAGCAAATTCAGAGTGTTTAAACTTATTTGTGCCTGTGAATTTTTGCATAACACTGTAGCTTAATTGCGGTGTGATTTTAATCCTTATCTTGCTTGTGCTGTCATCTATGCATCTATATACATAGAGCTGTTTAGAGCTAGGCCATACATTCACCATATACTTGCCATGATTTTTCATGAGCATCAGTGTACATTAAATTATATTTTTAATGTGCACTTTATTTGCCAATTTGAGATCATTTGCCCTCCCTCGTGTCATTTTGGCTTTCTTTTTTTCCGTGGAACACAGAAGGTGCAAAGTGAAGTCTACAGGGCATCTTACCTTTTTTTTTGCTAAATTGCATGTCTCAGATTGCAGTTCTCAACAGGCCTTAGCTCTTTATAGAACAGTTAGCTGAAGTTCATTTGTCTGTGTCCATCAGAGATGTTAACACTGCTATTATGGAGCTGCTGATTATGGCCTATGCACTGAAGACCTCCTGTGCCAAGAACATCATCGGCGTGATCCCTTACTTCCCCTACAGTAAACAGTGTAAGATGAGGAAGAGAGGATCTATAGTGTGCAAACTGCTCGCTTCCATGCTAGCTAGAGCAGGTAATGGCTTATAATGGCTGTCATGTTCCTACTTCTGTTTTCACAGTAACAGTCAATAATGTGGACACCACAATCAGTCTTTATTATTATTATGGTTGGCTGCTTTTTCTTAACCCTTGGTCCGAATTAAAAATATCCATTTTAAAAATCGTTTGTTAACTGAAAAGAAATTCATACATAATTTATATTTGTCTACATTGACTAATTCTTAGCATTTTAGCATTAAAAAAATAGATAAATGGTGTCCAATGTGTCTAAACTTTTTACTGATATGGTTATGTGTTACACCATTATGATCCATGAGTGTTATCTCAGCAGATTTGAACAATTTGCAATGTTAACTAGGTCTGACTCATATCATCACCATGGATCTGCACCAGAAAGAGATCCAGGGCTTCTTTACTTTCCCTGTTGACAACCTGCGGGCTTCTCCATTCCTGCTGCAGTACATTCAGGAGGAGGTAAGCAGCATTTACAGCCATTAACTTCACTTTTGTATAGCGCTGTCAAACGATTAATCGCGATTAATCGCATCCGAAATAAAGGTTTTTGTTTACATAATATATGTTCATGTGTACTGTGTATATTTATTATGTATATATAAATACACACATACAGTATATATTTTGAAAATATTTCCATGTTTTTCCATGCATATATTTATATCCATATAATTGATATTATATATAAATATTTTAAATATATAAATTTAACTTATTTTTCTTAAATGTATACATGCATGTGTGTGTATTTAAATATATGTATAATAAATATACACAGTACACACACATATATTCTGTATACAAAAACGTTTATTTTGGATGCGATTAATCGTTTGACAGCACTACTTTTTTATAAATATATGGAAAAACAAAAAAAGTAATTTTTTGTTCTTCCCATTTCTATTTTCAATAGATTCCTGATTATAGAAACGCTATCATTGTAGCAAAGTCCCCATCTGCTGCAAAAAGGTAACGACTCCTGGAACTGTGTTGTATTTGTCATTGATAAAAGCAGGCCTAGATGGAATTTACAGACTTCTGATTTCAAGGGAAAATGTGGATGTGGATTTAAACAGTGTTAAACAGAGATAAAAGCACAACATTTTAACTGAAAGCATTGTAAAATTAGACAAAAAGAATAAAAAAAAAATTAAGAGGAGATATTTTGAACACAAAAGATGTTTTGAAAAATTTGGGTAACCAAACAGTTAGCCGTAGTCAAAAAAAAACCCCCATGAAAATCAGTGGCTACCAGCAACTGTTAGGTTCCTCAAAATAACTTTTGTGTTCATCTGAAGAAAGAAATTCCACATGAGAATGAGTAAATAATGACAAAATGTTAATTTTTGGGTGAACTATCCCTTTAACTGCGAACTTAGAAAAATCATAATTTTATTCCTTGCACAAGCTAATGTTAGACTAGCACACAAGTTGTATGGAATTTTATGTGCTTTTTCAGTTTTGAAGCTTGACAGACACAATCATTATTCTGGAAAAGATGAGCAAAGGTCATTGCACACTGAGTCTGAAATTTTCGTATGTGATTTTTTTTTTTTTTTTGTTTGTTTTTTTTCGGTTTCGTCATCCTTTCCTATCAAAATGCTTGCTACGGATGCGAAAACAAAGAAAATCGAAATTGATCTGAATTTCTTTATGACGGACTAAAGTTTCAGAGGCAGTGTGTAAACATGATTGACAACGTAAGGTTGTATTGTTATTTTATTTTTTTACGTGCAAAAAAATTGGATGAGAATTTCGGACTCAGTGTTCAATGACCTTAAGTCTTAAGGAATCCTAACAAAAACCCCTTCAAAACCAGCCACTCATATAAACGTATAGTCAAGAGGATCATAAGGAACATGTCTGTATGTCTCCCCTCTCTTCAGGGCTCAGTCGTTTGCCGAGCGTCTGCGTCTTGGTCTGGCCGTCATGCACGGAGAAGCACAGTGTTCAGAGTCCGACATGGCAGATGGGCGGCATTCTCCTCCATGTGTCCGCAACACCTTTGGTCACCCCGGCTTGGAGTTGCCATGTAAGAGTCACTACACTCTCAATCTGCAGGTTGTTGCTGCACATCTCAGCAGCTCCAACCCAGTGACTAAGCATTAATGTTATTAAGAGGTTGAACCAGGATGTAAACACAACCTACATCAGAAAGACATTTTGTGATAGCATTTCACCCCACAAATCTAAAGTAACAGTAGGTAATGTTATTTTTCACAAAGAAATTAAGTTTAATATTTATGGGACACTTTTTTTCATTCAGGAAAATGGAAGAATTTCAATCTCATCACTGTAATAAAAAATACATAAATATTAAACTAACAAAAGTACAAAAGCGAATGAACGAAAATGTGCTTAACTTTCATGAAAATAATACCACATTGTTTGTGGTATTTTTATGTTTATCCAAAGTAAATTTACAAAAATATATTTACTTTTCCTTTTGATTTTGGGGTGAAAAAAAAAAAACAAAAACATGTTTTTGTAAGTTTTAGCTGAGTTCATACAATGAGCCTGTTAATTAAGGGTTCGATTGCAGCATACAGCTTGCAAAACAGCTGATTCTGAAGATTAAGGAGATCAAGATAGGTCAAGAGGGTTTTATTTATTTATTTTTTTTAAACCTCCCCCCATTCATTTATCACGGTCTCTAGATGTTTACAAAGACTTTGTCTCAAAACCTACTAAAACGAGCCACCTTGATAGCACTGAGTCTCCTCTGTTCTGTTCCAAACCTATTAAACAATCCAACTAAAAAAAAATACAATAAATACTCAAAAGTGACAGCAGGAATGATCAATCATGAAAACACATTAATTGTATAATACCAGAAAATTTCACACTGACAGAAGACATATCAAAATGAAGTCTTAATTTAAATTTTGTTGCATTTTGGCTCTACCTAGTGGTCCAAATGTTTAGAGCGCAACAACGTGCTTGGTGACTTTCATTTCAGATAAACAGCGCTCGACACTGTATGGTCTTGATTTAAAAAAAATTCTTTAAAAATAGATCTGTCTGAAGCATGTGTATATATAGACCAACAATTAAAGAACTACACAAAACATGTTATTTCCTGTGACAAGAATTAGATACCATGATGAACAGTTCAGTTCTGGTGTGTTTAGATAGACACCAACCTATAAGTGAAACAGATGAGTCAGTCGTCTAGGTTTTGAGACACAGTTATTATTTTCACTATTCCATGTGTTAATTGTTCTAGATTTTAAGATTCTCACTTATGTCTTACCTTGAGCACACAGTTACCTCAGTATAGAAGGGAATTAAGATCATAAACACACATTTATGATATTTAGCATATTAATGTATGAGCAGGTCTTGTGTGATACATGTCTTGGCCTTTGTCTACTCACACATTGCCTGAGAAGAGTTCACTCCAAGTAGCTCGATGTACATTTATGGTTTTTGTATGGACTTTGACAATCCTGAAAAGACCTTCAATTTGCTCAATTTCAAAGCACTAGATTCAATGGAACTGAGAAATGTTTAAGAAAAGTTCAATATGAAGCTTGTAAAATATATTTCATCAGGGTTTAATAAGGATTGTTGAAGTCCTGGTTTCATGTCTGTATGTTCTATCATTTGTGTGTGGATTTTTGTTTAACGTGATGTTTATTTATTGGTAATAGGCAAACAACAAGCTCCGTTCCCAGGCATAGAGCTCCCAAGTATGATGGTTAACTCTATTTGCTACCGATCACAGCAGTGAACACGCTGAAATGGTTCCTATTGCATGTGTGCAGTGGCCGAGGTCTCTCAGTGTCTGTGATCCAGCACTCTGAAGCACTTTATTTACCAAGAGTAAACCCAGTTAGAGATCTTTATTCTGTAAATATTTCTCAGTTATGATGAGCAGTTCAAATTGTTATTTTAATAATATAATTATAAACTATTATAAAGAGTAGGGGTGGTCGGTATGTCCAAAATATCACAATACAGGTATTTTTTGCATTATGCTAACAGTCACATTTCTATATAATATTTTCAATATAAAGATTGTATTTAATAACCACGTCCTAATTACAATTTTTGCGCAACCCCCTAATTTACTATTTTACAAATTAAAGGTGGTTCATCTTATACATTAAAATAAATAAATAAATAAAACATAGCGACTCTAAATTTTATATATTTTAAATCACTAGAAGCCATTGTAAAATAGCCGATAAAAGCACACATAATGGCATAAATATATCTACAGATATACCGCCCAGCCTAATAATTTTTACCTAATAATGGTAACAAAAAATGAATTGAGCTTCAGAGTGCTTCAGTCAAACAGAACTAAGAAGCCTCAAATGAAGTGCTTATTTTCAAATGCCATGTAATTACCATCGTTCAGAAATGGAACCATTGAATGTCTGTCTGAGAGAAATGCCTTTATTTGTGATCCAGGCTCATCTTGCCAATCAACACTCCATGCCTGCTTATGTAAAATCCCTAGACTAGAGGTTTTAAAATGGTAGTCTTTTAGCTGCTTGTAACCAAGGCCCCTGCATCGTCTTGGAAACACATGACCTTAAAAAAAAACTAATAGAGGAAGGTGTTCACTGAAAGTTCATAGAGGTTTAGATACAGGGTTAATTTAAAAAAGCGTATGCTTTTTGTTCACATAAGTTTGTAGAAGTACACAGAAAAAAACAGTGTTTATAAAACTTGAAAATAATTATTGTCATACATAAATACTATCGTTGGCTATCAGCACTTGTTGGGATCGTTCACACAGGACATCATCTTGCATTCCATCTTTTTTTTTTTTTTTTTTTTGGATTGATAGTGTACAGTATGTAGTCTCACGTAGCCAGACCTTCAAACTGACGGCTGAAGGTCTGGAATCCATGGCAGCTTTCATTGGCCAAGGCCCACCCATGAGGCTGTTTGACCGACATGTCAAACAACCAATCACAGTTCGTTTCGATCAGCGTCACGTTTCGGGGCGTGGAAATTTCGCAACAATAACAGACCGTGTGTAAAACTCTCGGACGTACTTTAAAGATTCTATGCCGCGAACTTTAAATATTTCACATACTTTTGAAAATCCAGCGTTTAGTTGACCTGATAAGTGCTCGTCGTCACAGTTGTAAACACCACGGCTTTCTTCTTTCGTGAGGGGGTTTGGCGTCACGGCATCTTTGTTTCTAGGGGTGGGAATAACCAGAGGCCCCACAATACATGTCATGATACAGTATTATTACTATTTAAAATGTTGCGATATTCTGTGATATATTGAAATTTATTACCTTTTTCCAACTTCAAATTAGGTCCCCAAAGGAAAACTTTGGCAACATCTGTTTTAAATAAAAAAATAAACATTTCTCAGTTGTTTATCTCACTTCAATTTTATTGCTGCAGTGCAAAATGGGATTGTCAAGCAGACAAACTGACCAACACTTTCATGAAAACCTGTCATAAATGTTGTATGCATAGGGCCCTAAGAAATCTGTTTTATTTTTTCCAAATTCCTTTTTTTTTTTCACTTAAATTTTTCTGTGTTCAATTTATTTATTTATTTTTTCCTTTTTAATTTTTCTGGACTCCTTTTTAATGGTCAAATTAAATTTTATTAATCAAAGCATTTTTTAATTAATTAAAATCATGAAACTTGTACAATTTAACATCAATTTATTAAAAGTTTAACAAAAAACTGCATGTTTAGGGCCCCCGTTTAGAAATTCTGTGTTGTGTATTTAAATTTTTCTGGTTATCAAATGAAGGCATAAAACATTGATTTAATTTATCTTTTAATTAATGAAAATTAGACACATTTTATTTTTTGGCAAATGAAGGGGATTTACTATTAAAATTAAAACATGGAAGAAATATTGTGTGATTATTTCTTTAAAAAATAAAGTTTTCTTAATTTTTCAACAGTAGTAGTAGTATCACATACATTCTAATAAATAATAATACATTTCTGGCACAATGTCTAAGTAAAACCGAACTTTTATTTTGTCGGGTTGCCGTGAATACCTTTAAATTTAGTTTTACTCAAATGAAATGTTAAAATGCTAGTGAAGTGACTCTCAGAGCAGTTCTGGAGCTGTTGTTTATGTATTTATGTCCTCATTTAGACGGCAGACGCTGAAATCACCGCGAGCGTCGGGCGCTCTTCAGTCTATGTAGTTAAAAAAAAAGCGCGTCTGCGCCATTCATTCACACAGAGACTCGCAGAACATGCAGGATTCATATTTAAATTGACTTTTGCAGCTTAATATTTACAGATACTAGTCCATATCGTGATTTGTTTTAAGTGTAATGACCTATTTTTGATTAATCCTTCAAAACTTTGACAAATTCAGTGACATTCCATGTTAAACTGTATATTCCGTTTTTATAACTGGATTCCGTGATACCGCATCGCGGAAATCATAGGACCCTAATTATGCACCTGGCATATGTATCCATCTCAGTTGTCCCCTTTCTTGTTTACAAATCCAAAGTAAGTCCATACATCCGATTTAAACCCGACGGGGCTTTCCTGATAACATTCCGTGATACCGCCAGTTATATTTTACTAACTTGCATGCATGCTGAAGGTGACCCTGCTGAATGCAGCAGAAAAAAACTCAACACCACTATCTAAGTGGACTGTAAAGAAATAGATTTTTATTATTCTGCCAAATAGCATAATAAAATATCGATACTCGGCGTCCGTGTATCAATACAGTATTGCCGCGGAAAATATTGCGATACTATGGTGTATCGATTTTTTTAAAATATTATTAAATAAATTAAATATATATATATTTATTTATTTATTTTATTTATTTTTTTAACTAAAACATTGAGTTTTTTATTTAGTTCAAAAGCAAAAATAAAATTTTAGTAATTAAATATGGATAAATATTAGTAATTAAGTGTTTGTAATTAAATTTTAAATTAATTCATTATTTCTTTATTTATTAAAAAAATCTGTTCAGGGTGTAGTAGTCTCGGATTAAAATTAAATCAGTTGTAGTGAAGTTCCTCAGAAACTTGATATTTTTAGCCAAACAAATGTTAAATATTGCAACTCTACCATTATTTTTGATCATCTCTGCTGATGTTTACTTGTGGTATGTCCACGTTGTGTGCACTACACTGAGATTCAACGTGCCATCAGAAAAGTGTTCGTTAAATGTCACACTTTTGGTCAGTGATTTCTGCCTTTTAAAGTTATTTTGGCTGAAACAGAATTGCTTTTTGTTTGCTGCTGTATCCAGCATTATCAGACAGCAGATCACTGTCTGTATTGGTAGTCGCTGGATTTATGTCACTTCTCATTTGCATAAAGATAATCTCTGCCATGTGACTAATCACTGCAGGAGGAAAAAAAATAAATAAATCACCCAGCCCTAAGAAAAACACTGTTTGGTACATGTGGTTGCTGGTGCCTCCATTTGCACCCATCTACTGTAGGTCTTTTTAAGTCAAGAACCCGTCCTCTGTGAACGATGCCTTTCAAAGATGCTATTTTACAGCTTTACAGAACAACAGCTCCTTACAGCAGTGATCTATTGAATAGGATTAGGAGAGAAGGTCTGTGAGCCTCATTAACCTGTAAAAATGAAGGTGTAAATACGGAAAAGCATTGTGGGTCCTACTCTTGATGAAAGGCATGTGTTGAAGACATGCATTACTCCTTTAACCCCCTTGTATTCTTAAATCGACCCACCAGTCTTCCTCTCTCTCGTAAATTACTTTGAATCGGAGTGTATGTTTTGGCTGTGTTCCTGTGACCTTCCTCTGGATGAATGACATTAGCCCTTCTTGACCACTCCTGAATTACAGCGATGTCCTGGAGTCTGTCATATTGACTCGAGGACAGATTGACTGATGTATAGTTTCCTGCACTGACTCTTAGTGTAAAACCTCTAGATGTTCGCCTCTATGATTGGGTATATTGGGGAACAAGAGATGATCATTTTGATTTCTGCATGGCATGAGTTTTTCATTCCTATTTGGATTGAATTGTAGGTGGGGTAAAATGGGCAGCGTTCTCCAAAAAATAAGCTAGTGTTATGAGATGTATAATTGGGTCCATGCAGGCCTTTTCAAATGATTAAATGAAACTTGTGTATATGGGTTGGTTGGGCCATTGCCTAAACTTCTAGGCCATTGCATAAACTTGAACCCATCTTACCCAATCTACTCTAATGATGGAATGTGATTGATTGGCCGCTTGGTCTACAAACAATTTCCTGAAATGATCTGAAAAACTAGTTAATGTTTGTCTTTATAGTAATGATGGCCAAGGAGAAACCACCCATCACTGTTGTCGGAGATGTTGGAGGCCGCATCGCCATCATTGTTGTAAGAAATGCGTATTTTTGGACTAGGTATCAGTGTGACAGTAATTTTTGATTGATGGGATGAGCAGTGCATGTTGTTTCTGCCCTGTAGGATGACATCATTGATGATGTGGAGGACTTTGTGGCAACAGCTGAGATTCTGAAGGAGAGAGGCGCTTATAAGATCTACATCATGGCCACCCATGGCCTCTTGTCTGCAGACGCCCCGCGCCTCATCGAGGAGTCCGCCATTGACGAAGTGAGTCTTTCAGCTCGTTTATAATGCATGTCCATTGAGAAGTGAATGGCTCATTCTAATTATTTAAAAAAAGAAGAAAAGCTTTTATTGAAATTAAAATTTTACTTGCTTTTACATGCTTCATTCATTTAAAAAAAGAACTTTATTATTGTTTATTTAGTTCTAACAAAGAAGTTCTTGTTAAAAACGAACCAAAATTAAAAATAATTATATATCGGCATCGGCTATCTGCCAAAATGAGTTGACAATTATCGGCATATCGGATATTGGCAAAAATCCAATATCGTGCATCCCTTATTAGGATGCATATGGAGGTCCCTGAATTAGGAAAAGAAGGTCATTCTTCAAAAAAGTTCAGCTGTAAAGCCCCGTTCACACCAAGAACGATAACTATAAAGATAACGATATTAGCGTCCACACCAGCGAACGATATCGTCTGTTTATTCTAAGTGCTCGCACTTCTGCCGCTTTAAATTCTCGAGCTCATTGTAGCAGGATGGATTCTGATTGGATGTCAATGATTTTATCGTTCATCAGCTGGAAAAAATCATTCTGAAAATGATTCCAACAATATTGTTTCTCTCTGCCTTTATCGTTATATCTGTGGTGTGGACTCTGCTATTCTTTAAAATTGAGAATGATTTTTAGAACTATATCTTTATCGTTATCTTCAAGGTGCGTTCACACCAGACGCGAATGAAGCGTTAAGCGCGAGTGATTTACATGTTAAGTCAATGCAAAGACGCGAATAGACATCCTGCGGCGCGATTCGCACGAATGAGGCGTAATGCGTGATTCGCGCGAAACGCGCGAGTTGAAAAATCTGAACTTTGGCAAAAATTCGCGCCGCGTTAACCAATCAGAAGCTTGCTCTAGTAGTGACGTAGCGAGCGGAGGCAGAAATCCGAAACAACAATGGAGGACAAAATCATCGTCGTTGTATGTGGATACCCGGAGCTGTACGATACATCTTCGTACTTTTATAGAAACAGGAATATAAAAAAAGGATCTTGCTTGGAAGAAAGTGAGTGAGGAGGTTGGACAATCTTGTTAAAAACGCTGTTTACTCAATACGAGCTATATATAAGCCCCTCCCATGATGCGAATTCGCGTCTGTTGTGAAGTGAATTTCACGCGCGAATGAAGCGAGTAAACTCAAAATGTTCAAGCGTCCAACTACGCGCGAATAGCGCGATTTATTCGCGCAAGTCGCGTCTGGTGTGAACGCACATAGTTATCGTCCTTGGTGTGAACGGGCCTTAACTCTTTCAAGTAGAAAAAAAAAAGGAATTTATGAAGGTTTTTTAATAGACAAGCGCCATTATTAAGTCCAATAGCTGTTTAATTAGCATTAAATATTGATGTGAATAAGTGTATTAAATGATGTAGCATGACCAAATGTTTGGGATATCTTTATATCTTTATGGTCTTTCAGGTGGTGGTGACCAACACTGTCCCTCATGAGGTCCAAAAGCTGCAGTGTCCTAAGATCAAGACAGTGGATGTCAGTATGATCCTGGCTGAGGCTATCCGACGCATTCACAACGGGGAATCCATGGCCTACCTGTTCCGCAATATCACAGTAGACGACTAGCCAACAAACAGATGGTGAGGTGTAGAGTTTAGGGAAATATTTCCCCTCTTACACAATTGAGAGGTGTGCCAACACAGTTCCCCATTCCCAGCCGAACAAACACTGCAATCACCTTCATTTCCCAAATAAACACATTTTACTCTGCAAAACAATAAAACTAAACATCCATTGCCAAATTATATAGTTGAAGTCTTAAATAAATGAAGATTTACTCAAACATTTGCCAGTATGCAAATATGAACATAGATATGAAATGATGCGAAGAACATTAATTTATGCGAGTGTTCACTTACCTTTTCATTTTTTTTTAACCTTTAAGTGATACTCTTCAGTAAAATCAGCAGTTTTAGATTTACTGGTAAAACTTTACAATAAGGTTCCATTGGTTAACATTAGATAACGTATTAACTAGCAATGAGCAATTCATTTGTTGCAGTATTTATTAATCTTTTTAACATTAACAAATCAAAATATGGTTCATTGTTAGTTCATATTAACTCCAACTTTTTATTTTAATAATATATTAGTAAATGTTGAAATTAGCATGAACTATGAATAACTCTTTCCCCGCTAGAATTTTTGAGAAAAAGCCACCACCAACATTTTTGATAATTTTCAATAAAATTTCATGATCCCCAGAATATTTTTTGTATGAATATCTGTACATGCAATGCATAAAAATAAAGAACAGAGCCTCTTCTTTTAAACATTCTAGCTTCTAGCGTTCTTTTTTTTTATTAACAAATAAAGCAACATTTTGTGTAAAAAGGGGAGAAAATTATATTATCAAGTACTACATCTGGATCATATTCAGTAAAATGATCAAAGCATAGATACAGTAGATGGCTTCCATCAGCACCCCTAAAGCTTCACAGTCCTTTACCACTTCCTGGATCGACATTTCATGCTGTAAGATTAGGCTTTTGTTTTCTTTTGTATGCTGTTTATTGTTGATGATCACATTATTTTTCATATGCATATGCATACATATAAGATCACTCATTTCTGCTTCTTCTTTGCCTGTATATTTGATCGGGAGATTCTGGACTCAATCATGAGATGCGTAATAGCGCCCCCAGTGTATAACAGTGAGAATTTGAAAACCCGGAAAATTCCACATTTGGTGGGGAAAGAGTTAATGTATTAGAAGTTGTTTTTTTTTTAATTGTTAGTTAACTAATGCAGTTAACTATGGAACTTTATTGTAAAGTGTTACCTTTCTACTGTTATGGAAAACTGATGATTTTACTTCTTACCAGTATTTCTGGTTTATTTTGGTTTCATTGTACCATAGTCCCTTCAGAATGAAAGGGATAGTTCGCCCAAAAGTGAAATCTTTCATATTTACTCATTTCATGTTATTCTAAACGTGTATGACTTTTTGTCAGTGGAAAAAGCACAGAAAGCAAACCATCTTTTTTTGCTAATATTATAAGAGTTTCCAGCATATTCTTTAAAATATTCCTGTTTTTCCATGTGAGAGTCATACAAGGATTGGAGTGTGAATACAGTAAATATTAAATTTTAATGGTCACACTTTATTAACAAACCATTAACTATGGCTTTTGCCTCAATAAACTCCTAATTTGCTGTTTATTAATAGTTAGTAAGGTAGTTGTTAAGTTTAGGTATTGGGTAGGATTAGGGGTGTAGAATATGGTCGTGCAGAATATGTGCTTTATAAGTACTAATAAACAGCCAATACGTTAATAATAGGCATGCTAATAAGCAACTAGTTAATAGTGAGAATTGGTCCCTATATACTAAAGTGTTACCTTTTTAATTTTTGGGTGAACTATCCCTTAATATCTATGGTATTAAGGAGCCAAAATATAGTATGTTACAGAAAATGCTGGTTTCTGAGTAGTTTTGGTTAGTTGGTTGATTTGTGTAATAAATGTTTACTCCAAACGACAAACAAACGAGTTCTAAATGAACCAAGCACTGTGAATACGTCTCTGTACTCCTACATAACAAAACTAAGGGAGCAAAAACGGCATGTTCCTCAGTTTCAGTGTGTTACATTTGTGTGCTATAATGTTAAGATCTATATTGCCTGGTGTAGAAGATAAGACTTTGGGTTTTGTCTTAAATGAACCATATTAGCAATACTAGGCCAGTTATATACTGCAGATACGTTTAGCATTAACTAAATGCAGTATACTGTGATCACTTGCCTTGTTAGCAGTGACATCCACCCAATCAGATAAAACCATTTAGCTTTTGCTTCCTGATTAAACCTTATTGGAGGTTGGAGCAGTATTGTAAAACCGAATGGTAAGCTGATAACCACAATGCATGAGTTTTGTGTGTCAGGTTGACCAGGATCACTGACGGACGGAGAAAACATGCACCAGCAGCACTGCCCCCGCACGTCCCTGTACTTCCTCTGTGTGCATTTGTCTCTGCCGTCGAGCCGTCATTCAGTGTTCCTTTGAAGCACAGCTACACTTCTTTCTTTTTAAAGTGGTCTTCCACTTTTCTGTGTTCCTCAATTGTACATCGACTAGCCGTTTCCCAGTGCCTCACTCTGTGAGAGCAAGCGTGGTTGCTATGGCAACCTTATTCAGAGCTGTTCTAGCTATATTTTTGCAGTATAGTGCAAATATGGTCCAACCTTATGGAGAACATACGGTTTTGCTACAGTGTATTGTATCTGCTGTTGCTTTGCAATCTTATTTTTGTAAATAAACACAAGTGATTTGCTTCATGCTGCTCAGTTGTATCTTTATTGAAAAAATATAAGCGGACGTTATGTATTTGAAAATCTCCATCAGGATGTGATGTCATCAGTGGTCTTCGGTTTTAGAGGATGAGTTGGTAAAAGACCCTTTACTTGCTCTAAACTCCTCAGGTTTGTTCATATGACACTGAGGAGCTTAGACCAAGTCAAGGGACTCAAACAAAATCCACGAAAATGTGTCTCCTGGTCACAAATATATATTTTTTGCATAAAGAAAATTGCATTTTTTTAAAAAAATTAATAATAATTAGAATATTTAGCATTGACATGATATATTTGACTGTTGTCATTACCACTTGCACTTTTTTAATTTTGATTTTCTATTATGAATGATGTCAATATTACATTATGGTATTTGTTTTTATTCAGCATGAATTAAAAACAGTGCAATAAATACTACCATGATGTATACATAATTTAAATTAAATTATGTAAATATATTTTTTTATTTAATTTAATTTGGATTAATTTGAAACCTCTTAATGGTTTTACCGTTTTAATTTTCTTGAAGTGAAACGCCACCCAGACATATTCAACCGAAAATGAAAATGTCTTTTACTTTCCCTTTCTTTTTTTCTGTGAAGCACAAAATATATTTTTGAAAATTTTTCCTTTTTTTTTTTTACTGCTGTGTAATTCAATGGCCATCAAAATTATTTGGCTACCAACATTCTACCAAAATATAAATATGTATGTTCTATGGAAAACAGAAACTCATGAGGGTGAGTAAATGATGACCGAATTGAACATTTTAAACTGTTTTTTTTTTTTTTTTTGAGCTTCACCACACAAAGATCATTACAGAACTGTTTAAAATGATCAAATATTACCCTTTTATTAATGGTCAGATATATAGCTTTGCCAAGGATCTTTACATCGCAAAAGAGCAATGATAGTTGTGCAAACATGTAGCAAAGATAAAAACCCATACCTCCAATTGTTCTCCAGCTGTAGCAGACCTAAACCTCTGTTATCTGTGAAACAAAGCTGTGTTGAGAGAGCAGCACTTATCTGTGTGAGGATGGCTGTAGGTCAGAGCTGATGAACAGACAGCTGTGTGTTTAAACCCGACTCAAAGAGGAACTAGACATGCAGCATTTAGAGGTCACTTCCCGCTTTTGGCCTCAGGAAACAATACACCTTGTATCTACTGTTCGTATAAAAGGGGAAATATTCACGGTGTGTGTGTATAAATGGCTAACTGTATTTTAGTGCATAGACATTTTGTGAAACTTTATTACGTAGAAGATTTTTCCAAACATGCATGACTGGCTTTCTGCTGTGGAACTCAAAAAGAGATGTTGGGTACAGTGTCTGATTTACTTGTTTCAGTGCAATCAAGTTACATGATTCATTTAGAAAAGATTAAAAATCTAAATAAAAGTAGTTCATATGACTTGTGCTTTATATTACAAGTCTGTGAAATAATACAGTAGCTTTCTGTGTGAGAAGCAATGAAATACCACAATTAAAATGTTTTCATCACATTTTTGCTTACTGCATTGGCATATTTCACTTGTTTTAAGTGCACACACACACACACACACACACAAACTTCAATTCAAGAAAGTTGATGAAAACAAGTCTTAAAGGAATAGTTCACCCGAAAAAAATAAAATAAAAAAAATGCTGAAAATTTCCATCCAAGATATAGATGAGTTTGTTTCTTCATCGGAACAGATTTTGAGAAATGTACCATTACAACACTTGCTCACCAGTAGATCCACTGGAGTGAATGGGTGCCGTCAGAATGAGAGTCCAAACAGCTGATTAAAAACATCACAATAATCCACAAGTAATCCACACAGCTGCAGTCCATCAGTTGTAGCCTTGTGAAGCAGAGAGCTATGTTTGTAAGAAACAAATCTATCATTAAGGCTTTTTAACGTAACATTTAAACCGTCGCTCCTGGCAAAAATATAATAGTCGATAACAAAGCTTCAATCTGTTAAAAAGTCCATCCCCTATTGTTCTCTCACATCAAAATAAACCAAGAACAGTGTTGGGACTGTTTTTGCTTCTAAACGGTGCTTGATCTGTGAATATTTCTCTCCTGATTCAGACAAGATGACTTATTGCTGGCAAAAGCAATATTATGGATTAGAAACTATAGTAGTTTTGCTGTAAGCAGTGGTCTGGAAAAATAAATAAATTTGCTTATCATAAACGTGCAGCTTTGGAGTTTTGTGGATTATTGTGATGTTTCTATCAGCTGTTTGGAATCATTCTGACGGCACCCATTCACTGGAGTGGATCCACTGGTGAGCAAGTGATGTAATGCTACATTTCTCCAAATCTGTTCCGTTAAAGAAACAAACTCATCTACATCTCTCTTGTTTGAAAATATATATTAGAATCAGAAAGGGCCAACAAAGGTTGCACTTCCTACACCAGTTAAGGAAGTTCAACCTGACACAGGAGCTGCTCGGCCGTCATTGAATCTGTCCTGTGCGCTTCAATAACTGTCTGGTTTGGTTCAGCCACCAAATCAGACATCAGAAGACTACTATAGACAGTCAGGACTGCTGAGGACTGATCATTCGTGCCTCCCTGCCCAAACTCCAAGATCTTTACACCTCCAGAGTGAGAAAAAGGGCTGAGAAATTACTTTAGACCTCAGACACCCAGCCCACTTTGTCTTTCAGCTGTTGCCCTCCGGCTGGTGCTACACTGAGCACCAGAACGACCAGACGTATGTACAGCTTTTCTCTCAGGCAGCATTCAGTCTGAACAATCAAAACACTCTCGGTTTATATTTCATGGCCATTATTATAGAGAATACTTAATGTGGTAACCCAGATGTCACTTTCAGTGTTGTTGTGCAGCAGATATTTCAGTGCAAAGTTGTATGATCCTGTTGCACTTATGCTGCATATGCAACATGCATAAAATGGGCCCTACATTTCCATTCAGTAGGTCATTACCTGACTGTTTTAGGAACTAGATGACATCCTGTTGTGTGCATAAAGAACAATGAGCCTTTGTTAAACACAGCACACATTTCCTGTTGCTTTATTGTCACTATTCACTTCACATTATAGCACTTCACACTATAGTCAATCGATGCACCACAAGATGGCAATATTTGACAATTCCTGTAGGATCCTCACTGCATACTTGCGAACATGCAATTTGAGCTGTGGCAGCCGCTTGATTTTTGATTGCTCCTTGGATTTTAGGACTGATAAAATTTGATAATTAAATGAGATCTGGACACAATTTGATGACACTTCTAATTAGTTATTTGGAAATGATTAGACAAATATAAAATATATTAATGCATTTTTAGTTAATAATATTTAAATATTATTTATATTAAATAGATTAGTATATTATTAAAAGGTACACATTTATTTACATGTAAAGAGTGCATGTAAGTGCCTTAAAGGTGCATACCTAAAATGTACATATTTTTACTTTT
The DNA here is from genome assembly GCA_039654775.1 of Spinibarbus caldwelli. Classification (NCBI taxonomy): domain Eukaryota; kingdom Metazoa; phylum Chordata; class Actinopteri; order Cypriniformes; family Cyprinidae; genus Spinibarbus; species Spinibarbus caldwelli. The sequence goes on from CM077218.1 coordinate 19,716,479, forward strand.
ACCCCCTCTCCATTCTGAGAGTAGGAATGGAGAGTAAAAAAATAAATAAAAATCCTCCATTTTATAATTCCTATGCTACAATATTTGTTATTCCATAGGTTTGAAGTCTTTCAAGTCTTTTCTGAACTCTTTGAAATCACACACACACACACACACACACACACACACACACACACACACACACACACATTAATTATCTTAAGAGAAGCCAGAAAGCCTTTGAGGTGCCATTAATTTTCTTTTTCTTTTATTTTTCCATACATGTTACAGCAAATCAAAAAGGTACAAAATCCCCCAAAGAAACTGAGTTAAAAAAAAGAAAAAAAGAAAAAAGAAAAAGACACCAGTGCATCATATGAGTTTTCAACAGAATAAAAGTGCATGTGCACAGCGCCAAACATTTTGAAATATTGACACGTTGACTTCAATAGTTGGTGCAATGATTTGTAAACCAAAGAATGTCATAGTCAAATTTTAAATTATGGTAAAAAAAAAACATTAATGCTACGGCATTACAATATTGCAATGTCATAAAAGTCAGAACGTTTTGACATATACATGATTGAATATTGCAGTAGCTCTTTACACAGATCACAGAACTAAATTTCAGGAACTCAAAACATTCAAGACATTATTCGCACAAATGCAACAGTTCATTGTCCTTTGATCATTCTCCCCTTTGTCTGTAATCATTGTCCCTTTTCCTTCATTACTGCGGAGGATGCTGATTTTGGAGCAGGATTAGGGGAAGTTTCGCTATGTAACAAAAACATCTTTTCGTGCCTTCAAAGAGCCTTCCGCATCTTTGCTTTGCTTCAACATTGGCATTGAGAAGCAACTCGACCCGTTCCATTCTCGATAATCTTTTTCTTGCCAGCTTTAGGAGACGGAACAGCTGTTGGTTTTGTTCATGGGTGGTCGTAGACTCATGTCCTTGGGAAAGGTCTCTCTGCGACGGCGCAAAGCCGGGCTGAGGCAGCTTGGGAGGTTTGCTTGCTGGAGCAGCTCCTTGAACACCTCCATCACGTTTTCGTTTTCTTTAGCCGAGGCCTCCAGAAAACAGTTGTTCCAGTCCAGTTCCACCTTCACCAGAACGTCGTCCGCCGATACCCTTCGTTCTTGCATTCGGTCTTTTTTGTTGCCCACCACCACGATGGGTGTGAACTTGTCCTCCTTGACCTCCAGGATTTCCTCACGCAGTCTCTTGACGGCTTCTAGAGATTCGGGATCGTCCACGGAGTAGACCAGGGCAAATGCATCTCCATTCTGGATGGAAAGCTTCCGCATGGCTGGGAAGGAGTAGCTGCCGCTTGTGTCCATGATGTTAATGGTCACTTTGACTCCAGCCACCTCATACTCCTTGCTGTGGAGCTCCTCCACCGTGCGCCGATGTTTGGGGTCAAAGCTGTCTTGTAGGAAACGTTTAATCAGGGCAGTTTTTCCCACACCTGCTGCTCCCATGAACACCAAGCGCACTTCTGTCTTTTCCTTCACTTCTAGAGACATGATCCCAATCCCAAATCCAAGATCTCTACTGTATTTAAGTCTCCAGCTTTCAGTAAAGGCTTCAAATTTCTCAATGTTTGATTGTAGCTGTCTCAGAGCGTGTGAAATGTCGAACGGTAAGCTGTTGCAGCTGCATCTGTGATTTGTGTGTTCTCATGCCCTATTTATGGCCTTTCTCAATTGCAGGGATTCCATGCCCTCTTCAGAGCTCAGCCAATCAGCTCGCAGCAGCATCTCCTGTTGTTAAACCACTGGCCAATCACAAGACACTATGCAGATGAGATACAAGCACTCGCTGTTGAAGGGAGAGGTGATGTAGTAGAGAGTTGTCAGATGTGTTTTGCGTCTTGAATACGCCGGTTGTCGGGTGTTTTAGAATGTGATGTGTGAATTTAATATCCAAAGAGTTTGGATTCGCATTTTGCCAGTTTTTTGTGTTTGCATGCACAATGTAAAGTATAAGTGTGACTAGTGCAGCAGTAGTTCATATGATTTGCTGATACTATAAGGCAAATGCGTGTTATTGATACTGTATATAAATTCATCATTGCAGCAGATTTTGCCTGGAGTAACATAAACAGCAGCAGCATGCACACTATAGATGTTCCAACACTGGCATCACGGGTGCTTTTCTTTACATGCTGGCTTTCAAGATACCTTGTTTTGATGTACTAGAGTCTATCCTTCAAGGAGAAGGCAATCATCTTCTTGAAGTGTACAGTTGTTGCCAATAGAGTATTTCAAATCTGTCACGTACGTGATTCGATTTTGGATGCTTGCTATGTTTTAGAATAGAAACAGTATTGTAATGGTGAGAGCATTTTCACAGTTTTTCAAGGAGAAAGCCAGTTGCTTGGATTGTAAGTGGAGGAGGCGCATGGCTTTATTTTCTGTGTTGAAAAGAAAACGTTTAAGAAATGCATTAGTGCATTTGCGCAATTTCACAGTTAGATCGTACTAATTTGAAAAGACAGAAGCACTGCATCAATAGTTGACATTAAAATTGTTACGAGCAAGGGTTAAAGAGCAGCATATAACCCTTTCCTGTGGTAATTTCACTGGTTTACTCTCCCCACCCCCAACACTGATGTGCTCGTATGTGCGGCTCAGCTGACACTCAAGAAGCTGTCGGTTCTTTCATGTGTCTCGGCCTCAGATGCTGGAATACCACTGAAAATCCTTTAATTAAAGCTCGATTCAGAGCATGTACTATGACATAATAAACTCCATTGTGTTAAAATTGTCTCTTTTCTGTATATTGTCTTACATCTTTTTCATGTACGCTGCAGTTTCTCTCCGTTTTACCATTTTACCAATAATGAACACATTATTCACTTTGAAGTGATGGTGATTTATTTCTATCTTCAGGAGGAAAAAAATAAAATCTGTTGTCAGAAAACAAAAGACCCTGAAATAGTGAGAAATAGGAGTTCACTTATAATGCACACACACATGAATGAATACATCTCTTATTTATTTATTATTATTTGCATTGTATGCATCTAATTGGAACCAGACTGATCTTTTAAACACTGTTGTTCTAATATATAAAGATTCTTATAAGTCCAGTAAAATCGTTTTCATTATTAAATATACAAGATGTTAATGATTGAAAAATTCTGAAAATCTCAGTGGTGCACACTTTCTGCATTGTGTAAGATAATTTAGTCTAAAACCAGTAGATTTAATCAGATTACAAATCTTTTCATCTCGTGAGATCTCTTCTGTTGAGTTTCCTCTCATGCCCGATTCATTTTCTGTTCAAGTAGAGCATATCTGTTCATGAAGCATATGTGTAATGGGGAAATGCACAAATTTAAGTGATCTTGCATATGAAATGTGCATGCTTGCAAATAATTTGCATTTTAATGATGCTTTTAATATAAACATGTTAATATGTTGTGGGGTTTGGATTCATAATTCAAATGAGTCTCAGTCAGAGGTTCAGGCAATAGCTGATGATATTGTGAATAATGAAAGGGTTGCTTTAAGGGTTAAAGGTGAACAGCTCTTTCTCCCTTCACTGAACAGTAATTTACTCATTAGATGTGTAAGGAAGAGACCTACTGAAGGATAATGTGCTGCATGGAGAGGTGTGTGTGTGTTTGTAGAGACTTCAAATTTCTGTTTAAAGACTCCAAGAGACCGTTTCTACCCAGACAGACTGAGGACTGCCTGGTCTCCCAAGTATCCGGTTTTATTTTTATGTGATATTTTTGTTAACACTTGATTTTAAGGTGTCCTTTCGTGTAACGTGCTTACTATTATAATAACAAATTATGCACAATTACATGCAAGTAACCCTAAGCATATAGTAAGTACATGTAGTTAATTAATATTACTCTGTACTTAAATGCATAATTACACTGTAACAAGGACACCTTAAAATAAAATGTAACCATATTTTCTTTAATGCATTTCATACATAATGGAGTAAATGAACCATGACAGAAGACACAATGTACTGCTTTTCTTTCAGCATACAGGGTCAAATGTGAGTAGTTTCATGTTTCAAAGCTTGTTTGTTGCCTGGATATGATTCTTCAAAAGATCCTATTCCTGTTCCACATCTGTTATATTTACCATCGGCAGTGCTGACTGTGGATGTAGCTGAAAGACCCGCTTCAGCTGAAATGACACATCTGACCCAGACGTATCGCTGTGATGTGTCTCCCACTTGCGTCTGCATTTTATTATCCAGGATAAGTTGACAATCATAGAGCAGTAGTGAGAAGTGTTTCAATGTGCAGGAGTAGCCAATTCAGCTCAATGGCACACTTATTCTCAACGTTCATATAGTGGCTCAAGAGCACAGAAGTGCTTTTTTTTTCTTTTCTTTTTTTCCAGCAGCTTTGGTTTCAGAAGTATTTTCCATTCATGTTTTACAAAGGGTCTTTAAAAATAGTTCGAAAACTCAACCAAGCAGCTCAAAAATGTATCACATAAGAAACACTGATTTGAAGTTAAAGGGGACATAACACACATGGTTTCTGCCAATTTCATGGTAATCTTGAGCACCTATAGAGTAGTACTGCATTGCTTCATATCTCAGAAGAGTCTTTATTTTTTGCAGCTTTATAAAAGACAGATGCAGCTGTACTGCTTTCCTCTTAAAACAGTCGAGCTCATGGAGGAGGCATGCTGTGGGCGGAGCTAAAGAGCATGCGCGACTTTTTTTGCCTTTTGCAATTGTCTGCGAGCTGTGACAACAACATAAATAAAACAGGAACAAAAATGTATTGACTTAAAGTTGCTATGGCTAACAAATTAACAAATGAAGCATATTGATGGGTGTGCCCTCACTCTCGCTCTGGTTGATGTGTGCGCACTTTTCCGGGAGAAGTGCCCATAAAAGGAATTCCGTCCTTTATGATGTCATACAGGCCCATGCTTGGGGGGGGGGGGGGGGGGGGACCTTTTCGAAACACATACAAACCCTGTATTTGGCACATACTATAAATACTCTGTCATATCTTGTCAGCTTGTTTTTTTGAGACTTTGGTCATGTTTAGCATGAGAATCCAAGTCTCGTAGAGTGTAAATAAGGCATAATGCATAAAATAGGATCTTCCCTTTAAGAGACAAGAAACAACAACAAAAAAACTAAGGAATAAAGAAGACCATTCAGCATCATTACTCCAGTCTTCAGAGTCTCATGATCCTTCAGAAATCAGTCCAATATGCTGATTTGCTGCTTAAGAAACTTTTCTGATTATTATCAATGTTAAAACATGTTAGCAACAATTTAGTATAGGCACCAATTCTCACTATTAATAGCTGCTTATTAGCATGCCTATTATTAACATATTGGCTGTTTATTAGTACTTATAAAGCACATATTCTGCATGACCTTGAGTTTATTGAGGCAAAATCGTAGTTAATGGTTTGTTAATAGTGAGAATTGGACCTTAAAATAAAGTGTGACCAAACGTTCTAATTCATGCTAGCAACATGTTAAAACATGCTAGCAATCTGCTAAACCATGTCAAAACATTTTAAATCTTATTAAAATGTGTTAAAACATACTAGCAACATGCTAAATCATGCTAGCAATATATTAAAACATGTTAGCAGCATGTTTAGTCATGCCTTTTGGCAATGTGCTAGAACATAATATTTTAATAACATCTTCAAACTTCAAGCTTTTCAAAGTTATTTCAAACTTTCAAACAAAGCTTTGTCAAGCCAACATCAAAGTTTGTTTACAAACCTCTATCATCTAGTTAAAAATGTATTTCTGTAAATAATGAGAATTGATCTAGGCTTTGTAGTCATGTTTGTGGGTTTTGTTTCTGCTATATGAACAATAACAGTATACTATTAGAAAAAAAAGGGTACAAAGCTGTCACTGGAGCAAAGACCCTAAGGTATGAAAGGTACATATTTTTATTATTACCTTAAAAGTTCATATTAATACCTAAAGTGTACATATTAGTACATTTTGAAAGGGCACCATGACAGTTTTATAGTTATTTTGTGAGAGTATATATATGAGACTGGACCTAACTTCACTAATAGGTGGCAGGCTCTTGATGGACTCTAAAGTCCCTGAACTCTAAAATAAGTGCCCTCAGGACCGCACATATCAGCAAACCATGCAACTGTGAGTGCAGAGAAGCAGATCACACTGACGATTATTTGTCATAATGAGAACACTGTGTGCATCATCGTTCTCACTGTGATGAAGCAGTTCATCATCTGCCTTATAGGCAGAAACACTCAAAGACAAGAGGCTCGTTTTCTGGGTCCGTCGGGCCGCTCTGCCAGCCAGGCACTGACCCATATGACTCATCCAAAATGTTAATGTGAGTACTCTTTTATTTGCACACGAGAACTTCCTTACCGATGACCTAGTTTCAGAAGCTCTGAAGGCATGCGGTCTAATTGGATTTGTATCATTCAGTAGCTTTTTGGTCTGAAACCACAAATGATAAGAAGGCTGCAGTGTTATGCAGACTTGAAAGACCAATTATTGACGTCTCTGAGCCCGAAATAGAAGGGTGGAGGGAAGAGAGACTTTGCTGACTCATTTTTTTATGCAGGAGTAATATGACTGCACTCAGACTTTTTTCACTTTTACTCTGGGCTCCTTTTGTTGTTTCCCTCAGGAAATCTAAAATTCATTGTGAAGTATATCTTTCAAAGTGTTTCCCTTTGAACAAAAATTAAAGTAGAAATGAGTCCATATCTGGGTCACTATTTCTCAGGAAACAGTGATATTTGTGCCCCATTTGCTTCCAAACGACTTACTGATATAATTGACTTTTTCAAACTTTATTTAAATGTATTTAATAATTAATTCAGAATGAAGTTTTAAATTAAATGTTTAAATGTTTATCATTAGCTAGTTTGCATATCATCACCTACGTACAGTGCCGTGAAAAAGTTTTTACCCCCATCCTGTTTTTAATATTTTTTTGCATATTTGTTACACTTAAAAAATTCAGATCATCAAACAAATTTTAATATTACTCCAAGATAATGCAAGTAAATACAAAATGCAGTTTTTAAATGATGATTTCATTTATTAAGAGAAAAAAGCTGTCCAAACCTGCCTGGCCCTACGTGAAAAATTAATTGCCCCCTCCTGTTAAATCATGAAAGAACTGTGATTAACCGCATTATTTTAGAAAACGGAGTTAAATTTCACTAGCCACACCCAAGCCTGATTACTGCCAGACCTGTTGAATCAAGAAATCACATAAATAGAACCTGTCTGACGAAGTGAAGCATGCTTAAAGAGCAACACATCATGCCGCGATCTAAAGAAATTCAAGAACAGATGAGAAACAAAATAGCTGACATGGATCAGTCTGGAAAGGGTTATAAAGCCATTTCTAAGGCTTTGGGACTCCAGCAAACCACGGTCAGAGCCATTATCCACAAATGGAGAAAACTTGGAACAGTGGTGAACCTTCCCAGGAGTGGCCGGCCTACCAAAAATACTGAGTCAAAAGAGACTGGGCAAAAACGGCATCCATGGGAGAGTTCCAAGGCAAAAGCCACTACTGACCAAAAAGTACACAAAGGCTTGTCTCACATTTGCCAAAAAATATCTTGATTATCCCCAAGACTTTTGGACAAATATTCTGTGGACTGATGAGACAAAAGTTGAACTTTTTGGAAGGTGTGTGTCCCGTTACATCTGGCATAAAACCAACACAGCATTTCATAAAAAGAACATCCCATCAACAGTCAAACATGGTGGTGGTAGTGTGATGGTCTGAGGCTGCTTTGTAGCTTCAGGACCTGGACGACGTGCCATAATTGATGGAACCATGATCTCAATGTCTCTGTAGTTTTCTTTCTGTTTAACACAGTTATGCTGTGACATGTCACTTTAAATATAAGTTTGATCTATACAACTTCATATTTTAAGGATAGGCCTAATTATGTTTAATCACATTGTTCTGTCAGAGTAGATTTTCTCATACACTTTGTATCTGTATTTTTTAAACGGTTTATCAGTATATTTCTCACAGTATGAAGTTCAGCAACATTGTGGAAAGCCACATTGAAGCACAAGCTTAACCCAGGAGACTAGTTTAACCAAGAAAACAAAAGTTGCTTGTTTACACTGGATTTTGCTCCAAGTATTTGTCCGTTTTTAATGTTTTGCCCTTTAACAGTGTCTGATCTTCTGGAGCATAGATGGCTTTTGAGTTTATGTTTTATTCATTTCCATAAATCATGTACTGTGCTCTGAAAAAGAGTGATTCTAAACCAGCAAGCCTCAAAATGGCTGAAAATGACAAAACCAAGAAAAGACAATTAAAATAAGCTAAAACCACTAATCTCTTTCTAGTTATACTGAAATATTTATATAGCTGTACCTCTTCCTTGGAGTCAAAAAGGTTGAGATCCTCTATTCTAAGCCATTTCAGTGCAAAAACTGAGATTTATATTAAATATTGTCAAAAGGCTGAAATATATTTAGGTGTATTTTATTTTGTATTGTTTTGCCCATTCTCAAATGCTCAGAGACATAAGAGGCTTGAAAGTTCAGAGAGAATAAACTTGATGTTAAGCCCTCTAGAATGTTGACCTGGTTTACCTTCATGTTCTGTTCATTACCATAAACGTACTGTAAAAATAATTCAGTGGTAATTGAAGTGCCGTCTATAGGGTGTGTCTTTTATTACTATAAATCTGAACATCCCTTGCTTCCTGTTTCATCTTTCTTCATCTATATGAGAACATAAAGGTGAATGAATTCCAAGAAATTGCTTTGCTATTATTAACCTTTTGATTGCTGAAAAAATAAATTAGTTTATCTAAAGCCTTATACTTTATAATTATCCCATTATTTAAAATTCATTAGCTGGAATAACTGTCATGGAGAGGTCAAGCCAAACTACTCAAGAGTTGATGGTAGCCATTCGGTTTGGGTCATTTATGCCTCAAGAGCCGAAGATGTCATACCAAATGCTTCTTATTTCATCAAAAGACACGAACAGGTTTTGACATCCAAGAACCGTTTATTAGAAAAAAAAAAAAAAATACTCCTCTGGCATGTTTCACTGCCATCCATTATTCATACGCCCCTTTATAGTGATTATAAAAACCATATGTCCTCTGGAGTTCAGTATGGAAATATAATCAGATGTATAACCTTCCTTCTTTGACAGGTTGGCATATGAAAATAATTTAGAATTTTCACTTTTCAGTCACAAAAATCTTCTATAGTTAGGTGAATCTCATAAACTCTCTTGAGAACAATTTATATTTTGCTTAAAGAAAATCAAGCCTATATTTAGGACTATAAGCATTCTTTGCTTTGTGACATCGTTTTTCATTGGATTTTGGAGTGAAATGTGACTTGAATATATGTGTGAGCACTGCATTTGATTATAGTAATATGTAATTTGCATAGTTGAACATGCAATATGGTTTTATAAAATGACAAAACCTGGAGATGTGTATTTTGAAACATTATTTGGAGAACTTGGGTATGATTCATATCCACTTACATGAATCACCATATTGACAGTAATGTAAGATTCTGACTTGAATTTCATGTCTGTGATTAGAATCGTACTGCATTTCTACCCAGTTGTCCTTCAGATTGTATTTTAAGACTCACACCACAGGGCATTGGCTTTGTCAAATGAGATTGAGCTGTGTGACAAGCTCCTAAGGGTACACTGCATGGACACAATTTGTTATTGATCTGTTTCTGATTCCATGTAAGCCTTAAAAATTCATTATGTGCAACACTATGAACAACACATACACTTTGCTTCAGAATTGTAAGACTGAACTAAAAAAAAAAAAAAAAACCTGGATTATGCTGTTAGGGTTTATCAGTAAATGATACAGAGATACCTTCTAAAATTAGTTATAAACCTTATGTATAGCATATATAAGACTTTTGGTCCTGCCTCTTGAGTTGTAAGTTACACTGTGCTTACCTCGTTGTGGCAACAGATGGTGATAAAGTCCGATTACTCCAGGGTTTGTTGGAGTTGAAAATCATACCAGATTGCTCAAACATTTCATGACCCAACAACCATGACTGAACATGTTCGGTCGGTGAAAACAAACACCAACAAATGGCAAAAGAGTTAGCTCACTGATCTTACCAAACCCAACAACCGCTGCTTTTTGTTGGTGTATTTGAATTAGTCTTTAGAAGAAAATATCTGCCATTTCCAGGGTATAAAGTATGCTTGGTGGCATTTAATCTATTCACAGACCTCACTAGAAACCTTTCAAAATCTTCTAATCTCAGCATATCTAAATGTTTGCCTAGGTATCAGGGTCTTAACTGATAAATTCACAATTGTTGTTGCATCCTTGTAGTGTTTCACTGATTCTTCGAGAGTTGCATTCCTATTACGCTTTTGTGCTCGGAAATCACTTTGGAAAAGAATCAGCAGAGCAAATAGATGTAATCAGGTGTGCGTTTCCGAAACAAAGACATAAATTGCTGCTTATCTACCATAGTATGATGCATTGTTGAAGAAATTATCGAACTCTTTCTTTGTCTCACATTCTTCATTCATAAAAAAGATATGCAAAATTTGACTGTGTCAGAACCCACTGTTCAACTGCGTTAAGACTTCAGTTTTGAACATGTTTCACGTTACACACACATTCTCTTAAGGCAGTTTTCAGTGTCTTAAATGAATCGGTGCCTTAACTGAATCAGTTTTTTCACTGTTTCTTTAGTATGCTTAAAGATTCACAGTTTTAGCCTGTAAAGACAATAAATTTTAAAGTTTCTCAATAATGTGTCTCAAATTTGTCGAATGTGTAATACTTTTTATACTTTTACTTTTTTTTTAGTAGATTTACCGCTAGATTTACACACATATTAATCCTTCATTTAGTTTATTTCTGCATCGCTTTACTGATATCTACTGTGCTAGAATAAATAAATTAATGTTGCAATGTAAATTTAAGGCTTTTCTACATAAAGGAAAGGACGTGACGTGTGGCCAAGTATGGTGACCCATCCTTAGAATTTGTGCTCTGCATTTAACCCATCCAAGTGCACACAGCAGTGAGTAGTGAACAAACACACACACACACACCGTGAACACACCCCCGGAGCAGTGGGCAGCCATATTGCTGCGGCACCCGCAGTTGGAGGTTCGGTGCCTTGCTCAAGGGTTTCACCTCAGTCGTGGTATTGAGGGTGGAGAGAGCGCTGGACATTCACTCCCCCCACCTACAATCCCTGCCAGACCTGAGACTCGAACCCACAACCTTTGGGTTACAAGTCTGACTCTCTATCCATTAGGCCTCGACTGTGCCCATATAAAAGAACACTGAACTAAACAACCGAAAAAGGACATGAAAAACCATAACATAACATCACACACAACCAATGCATTATCCCTCATGAACAAACATAGCATCTGATGTTTGCATACATGCATACCAGTGTGCCATTACGGCATCCTTTATGAATAAACATGATGTCTGATGCTTGTATATGTATATTCCAATGTACTATCACAACCATGTTGGTTAGAACTGTCGTTAATGACATCAAGCACATAACCTCTTCTAATTAATCAGTCCAAAATCAAATTAATTTCAGATTATTGCTGTAAAACACGGCATCTGAGCATAGCTTTGCTGTTTTTGTTGTCTGTCATTTTGTGGGTTACCCCCATGGTACTAGAGCACATACACACATGCACTTTTTAAAAATTGTGCTTAATTCTTTAAAGGAGTCATATACTGACAAACCAAAATGAAACCTTGATCTTTTGATATATACTGTAAGAGGTCACTGTACTATAAAAACATCCTGTAAGTTTTAGAACTCAAAACTTTCTTGTTAGTCTAAAAACAGACAGCTTTTGGAATGTACAACTCTATGGTGTAATCATGTGGATAAGCACAGCCTCTGCAGAAGAAGATCAACATCACTGCCAGTTTAGCCCCGCCCACCGCTTTGCGCATGTATAGTGTTTACGAGAGAGGTGAACGTGCAGGTCTATGCAGAAACCAAATGTTAAAGATGCTCCCAACATGAGGCACTGTGCTGTGCCAAGTTGTGGGGGGAAAAAAACCCCAACAACAAGTCTTTGCATTGCCTTCCTTCTGATCCCAACGTTTGGAAAGAGTGGCTGAACTTTATTTTTATTGAATATCCAGACCGCGTCTGTAAGAACTCAGTCCTTTGTTCATTTCATTTTGCCGTGAATTCATTTACAAACATGGCACAATTCAACACAGGATTTTCAGAAAGATTGAAACTAAAAGACGATGCTGTGCCAACTATATTGGATCCGACAGTAATGTTGCAACACAAGTGTGAGCAACTGTTTTTATTACGTGATCACTATTGCTTTGACTGTTAAACAGATTGCTTGATATATACTGAGTATTTATACGTTTTTAACCTAAATCACAGCAGCGTCCATCTGTGAAGGCGTAGACTGGCAAAACATACGCAACTATTAGTCAATCATAGCAGTGGGCGTTTACTTCCGAGTCTACAATCCTCCATGCCTGTTCAAACAGAGCGTTCTGATGAGGGGGGTTAAAAACAGGACAGAAAATAGTTTATTACTTCTAAATTATGATAATTTTTTGATGTAAAAATCTTGATAACATTATAAGTGGACCTCAGAGAACAGTACAAAATAAAAAACAGAGGCAGTTCATGACCCCTTTAACAAACTAAAAGACGTAGAATGATATTTGTATATGTATGGAATTAAAAATATAGATTGTCCTGTATGTTAGCTTGCTTGTTTTACTCAAGAACAAGATACATTTAAGCCCATTTATTGCACGGCTCTGTGGAATACTCTATTCTGATTGGTCAGTCACCAAATTCCGAGGTATGTTATTCCCCAATAACAACCGGGTTAAATTAATAACACATCCAGGTAACTGCAGTCAGAGCTATTCGCATGCTGGAAATATTTTTTCTTTGTGGAAGCTTTGCATTTGGGTGGCTAATAAAATATTAAAACTTAAATCAATATTCAGTGTACAAATATTTAATTATGTCATCCCGGTATCGCGGACTCACTCTCTTGTTTCATACTTTGCGTCGGGCTGCTGATAAGCCTGTCTGGCTTTTTTCTGTGATAACAACCGGCTGGATGTACATTATTTCTTACATGTCGTACTAACAAGAAACTATGCTTCTAACCACAGGTTGAGAGCTGTAGATCCATCCATATTTTTTGTGATATTATTTGCAAATGTTCGTTTCAACTATGGATTCAGGAAACACCAAATTGTTGAACGATGCTGGTAACAACTGACCATAGTTTGGAAGTGATGCTTTTTGGAAAAACACTCCTGATTAGGATATTAATGTAAATGTTAAATTCACACAGCCACTTGCTATTCTGTGAGAGTCTCGCTTCATGAATCAAACATGAGTTGGAAAGTACCAGGTTCTCTGAAATGGTAGATAGTGATTTTGTTGTGAGGACTGAATCGGCCTTTGTGGATCATCACAAACCTGGTCTCGCCAGCTTGGATGCAATCATGAAAGGCTTAGAGACAGCAGGGCTGCTATTAGCAGTGCAGCTATGGCAAGGTTTGAGTACATAGCCTGTAGATGTATGGATTAGCACAGCTGAATGCTACAGGAATATCAACCAACCCTGTGGATGGATTTCACTCGAAACTCAAACGAGTATACAACACTGCACTATAAATCTGCCAGTGTTATCTCCTTCTTCTCCACATGAATATCCATGAGATGCTATCACACTCCCTTTGGCAACAGAGATATCTGCTACAATGTTGGCTTTGAATCTTGAAGTTCACAGGCTGTTCTTCACTGCCAGCTTTCTCCATGTTTCAGAGCAACATTTGCCTTTGGAGATCAAACAGTAATGTATTTCTCAAATCTGGTGGTGTACTCAGGGAAATGTGCTGAATAATCCAGTGAATATTACGGTGGGTATAATAGAATATCATAATAAAAGAAGTGCAGCTTTAGAAGATTGTGTTTCAGGCATGGTTGAATCATCTGTTCCAGGGTTTCATTTGGATATGCTTTCTCAGCTGTACATATCACTTTTTAATGTGTCTTTTTTAGGATATAAAGTATATGCTGCAAGTAAATACTTTATGGTTTTGGAATAAATGTATTACAAAAGTAATAAACTAAATATTTCATTAAGTATACTTAATGAAAGTGTATATTTCCAGTATATGAACTATTGCAAACCATACATTCAATTAATGCTCATTCATATAAATGCTCTTGTTTGAAATCAACATGAAACACATATTTTGCACATATTTCTGGGTAAAACTATTACTGAGTGAGAATATGTAGGACATGGCTTGATTTATTTGTTTATTTATTTATTTTTTCCGTTTGAGATTGGCCATTCATACTAGAATGAAGTCAGAGAGGTGCTAAAAATGGCTTATTGGTGTCAGCTGAAAAGCACATTTGTTTCAGAGGTGGAGTAAGTTATTAGATTCTGATGAATGCTTATTGCAACTTATTGTTTTCTTTTTTAGAAAAGCATGCACTGATGATTCATACACACATGAAGATCAGGAACGAACATTAAAAACACTGTGGATTTTGATTTCATGTTGACTCTGACTATAATTTCTTAAAGCAGATTTTTGTTCCCTACTACGCATATTTTCACACTTATATACTGTGGCTTAGATAACCTCTTACTAAAAAGGAAATATTGTTTTGACAGGAAGAGCATTATGTAACTCAGGTGTACCAATTATGCTCTGTGCTTTCTTTGATTTGGGTTAGAGGTGAGCGCAATGATCCAGTTCCAGTGAACTGCCATATTTATCCTCTATCTGTCTTAATGGCTTTGTTTAGTTCCCTTTCTATGGGAACCCTTGAGGATACATCAAGAAATAAGGCAAACGTAAGTAACAACACAACACTAAACACATGGAATACAATCAAAGTGTCATTCTGAGGAAGAAATCAGGACTTTTTTTTTGCTGTGATGTTTTTTTTTATTATTTCATTACAGGATGTGCAAGAAATCAGGGAAGCAACTGCCACAGACACTAGAGGTTCACCATTTTTTATTCTGAATAACCTATTAAACTGGTAGATTGGAAGTAACATTTTATACATTTGCTTTTGCAATGTACATGAGTAAGTCAATTTTATCAAATAATATCACCATGTTAAGCTGCGTAGTGAGTTCTGTTTAGCTTTCTTTTATTTATTCTTTTAACTGTTAACGTTAAAATTGAAATACTGGTAACAAGTGGAGGGAAACGGGTAAAATCATAGGGAACGTATTAGCCCTACAATTACAGCATGAAATAGTATTTAAATCTATTACTATTAACATTTTACATTACATCTATTTATTTTATCTCACAATTCTGAATTTTTCTCACAAATGCAAGTTTATATCTCCTAGTTCGGACTTTATAACTCAATTTAACTCAACAATAGTAAGTTAGAAGTGTGGGATGTAAACTCATGATTCTGTGCCGAGGGGAAAAGAGAGAATGACGAGTTGTTTTTCCTTATCAGAATTGTGATATACAATCTTGGAATTGCGAGAATAAAATCCGAATTTTGAAATATAAACTTAAATTTATATTGTTTTTTTATTCTTTTATTCCATGGGTCTATAGACTGCTACTTGAAAACCATCATTTTCTGCCACCAGATAGGCTCCGCCCACAAAAAACGTCATCAGTGCTTGCAAACACTGAATTGGTCTTCTAACAATGCCCCATTTTCACAAGCTAATCAATTCCCAGTTCATACAGTAACAGTGTTGCCAAGTCTATGGTTTTCCTGTGGAATTGGGCCACTTTTAGTGAAAACCCCCAACCCTGGAATGCGATTTTGACACACGTGGAACCCCAGGAAGGAGTTTTTGACCCCCTAGAACGTGAAATTGAAGTGATTTTGATAGCCGTTTTCCCCCGGAACGTGATTGAACTACTTTTTTTGTGTCCCAATTGGGATGGTTTTGTTATGCAGAACTGGCAACCCTGTACAGTGCGGTCTCAGATTAAATGTATTTATCCTGGTTTACTTAAAAATGCATGTTTTTTTTTATTTTATTTTTTTTAATTGCCTGGAGGCCAGAGTGTATTTAGGGCAAGGCATGCATACAAACACAAAACATTTTTAGTTTTTAATTTTTTTTTTTAATTCACATTTCAAAAGAACAGGTTTCTTGGACTCTATTTTACTGTTGTACATAAAAACATTTGGCTTTTGTCTAACTATACTTAATTAATTTGATAAAAGGTTAACAATCAGTGTCCAATAGTGAATTGTTGAGTAATACATAATACTATAGGTCAGTAAAATCTACATTTTTATTGCTCCCTTAAAACATGCTCTCACTACTAAACACAAATACACACACCACGAGAAACTCACCTGCATAGAATGGGGTTTAATCATCATAACAATCCCTTCCCTTGTAGGGCCAAATGTGTAAGATTTGCGTCACTGTCAACACAGCGTAGTCAACCATACTGACAGTGTGTTTGGGTTTGAGCGGCCATGTGGTTATGATGTGTTTGCTGGTTTAATGTGCCGTATTAATGGGTTACAATGCCAGCAATGACGTTAACCACTAAACCCAGAGAGGGTCACACGACTAAGTTTAAAATCCGCATGGAAGCACATGAACATAGTAAGGTGGCGATTGGCCTTGTTGGTTGAAGTGTATCAGCACAGATGTGTGCCGATCAATATGGGAGGGAAAAGTTAACCTGTTCACCCGACAGACAATGTTTGCTGCCTCGTCTTGATAGAATGAAGAGGAAATATGTGAAGCAAACAAAGACAAAGCTTTTTCTTGATAAATTAATATTTAATAACATAGTGCCACGATCTATATATCAGGTCTATTTTAGGCAGCCAGAATAATTTGTTCTCATCGATTGTTTGATCAAAAAGGAAAACAGGGAAGTGTTCTGAAACAAAAGCATGTAATTCTAGGAAAATAATGGTATAGATTCATCTGCTTAACCCTTTTTTTGCAGGGCATATCAGGATTATCACCACTGTAAAAAAAAAAAAAAAAAAAAAAAAAGAAAAGAAAAAAAAAGTGTTTTTTTTTTTTTTTTTTTTTTTTTTAAGATTATTGATTATTAGAATGTAACACACTGAAAGATATGGTGTAGAAACAATTGTCAGTCAGAAATTGCTTGTAAAGTTGACAATTATTTTCAAAGAATGACCGTTTGAAGTACACTGAAATATTTTCCATTTTAAGTAAACACTCCAGTTTATTATTATTATTATTATTATTATTATTATTATTATTTTAGTGTATTTAATGAAATATATTTGGCATGTGTAAACAGTTTTTAACATTTAAACAGAATAAACAAATAAATAAATAAATAATTTTTATTTATTTATTTATTTATTTGTTATGACTATACAATTATTATAAATTGTATCAGTTTATACAATTCAAGATTCAGCATTCAAAATTCAAGACTCTGAACTATTTCTTTTGTGAAGCAAATCATATATTAAATCATGCTGGAGATCGTGGATCTGAATGCCCATAAATGTGCAAATAAACCAAGCAGATCTAAAAAGGGCAAAGATTTGAAATCATTTGTATGAGTGTGCCCATGTTCCTGAACAGAATGATCAAGTGATATCCATCACAATGGGTTACCTCAGCCCCCACAATCCCTTGCACGGGTAATTGCTGTATTGCATTTGGGAGGTATTGTAGTGATGCTAGATACTTCTATAAATGGAAGGAAAGGGGATCAGAAAGGTCTGCAGAGACAAGCTTTTTAATAGCACATTGTTGCGACTGATTTACAGGTCAGCAGGGAACGAGTTTGCTTTATAAAAGCCCAGGAACAATTTGTCATTTTTGCTGCTTGCAGGAAAAAATCATTCTGCAAATATTTATATTATAGAGCTCTTGAATTATGACAAGTTATTTACTGTCTCTTATGTTACTTACTGTGCCATTTAAACTGAGCTTTTTATATCTATAGCATTATTAGATATATTTGATGCATATTTATTTTAAATGCTTGTTTTTCATCAGAATGTAGGCACATTTGCATTTCCCCATTCATATTTTCATGGGAATTATATCAAATTCTACCTCATTTTTGCTTTTCCTAAAATTTGTACTGTTTGTGTTTGTTTAAAAAAAATATTTTAAATTTTTTCCATCTATTTTGTTCAACTCCATTACACTATTATTCTCTCCATTCAATTTTAAATAATAATAATAATAATAATAATAATAAACTATGTATTAATTTAATGTAGTAATGTATTAATTTAATAAGTATTTTTTCTAGAATTTTTCAGGTATGTATGGCACCATTGATGCCACTTGCATTTATTTAAAATGTGTGTGCACTGCTCCGAAAGCATAAGCCAAATGCTTTGTCAGGAAATCCATTGATGCACTGTGGTGTTTATAAGAGCTTCAGTACAGATTCTGCTATGAATACAAATGACTTTTCAAATACATACAGCAAGAATACAAACCACTTCAGTAGCCGAGTGTTATTGTACAGGGTCGTGAGTAAATACTAATACAATTTAGAAGAACAGAGAAAATCAGACTCTTGAATGTGAGCTGACAATTAAAAGGAGTGCAGATCCAAGCATTTCTACAGAGCTTTATATCCCAGTGGTCCAAGCTAGATTCATGCTCTTCATGAAAGATCAGAGGTTTGATTAAGACAGAAATCCTTATATCAATGTATAATGCATTCGAAACAAACACTACTCTCCGTACTAAGTGCTTGTTATGCAATAGCATTTTTTTTTTGTTTCATTTTTACTCATGTGAACAGAATTGTATTAAATTAAATACGGTATATATACCAAGAAAAGTGCATTACACACTGAGAACACATCCATTCTTGTAGTCTCCATTGATTAATAGACAGGACTCATACATGGGCTTTTGTTTTATTTCCCAAGCCCAAACACTTTTAGTCTCATGTGTGTTCAATCAGGGCATCTTGCATTGTTGGCACCAAATGTGTTGTGAATCATACAGAGCGCATCCACTAAACTTCTCACACCGTTTTTCATCTGGGCGTTTCCTCGCAGAATAATCATAGATGCAAGCAGTGGTTTTAATGATGGGATTGTGTAGCTTCAACAACCCCCAGCACTGAGAGAACAGACAGTCATAGATAGTTCACCACCATCCTTATAATGGGCTTTTGCATTGCCAGTGGTGTTGACTTTTACCACCTTATCCAACTGGGTAAACAGAGTACAATAGCCTTTCTATTTACACATGATCGATTTCAATTTAAATACAGGCAATTTAACCCCTAAAACTCCACAGTGTACTACATATCATCCAGACATCACTGCTGTCCAAAAGAAGACATTCATATTCTGGAAGGGCACATTGAATTGGTCAAAAGTAACAGTAAAGACATTTATAATGTTACAAAAGATTTTGATTTTAAATAAATGCAGTTCTTTTTAACTTTCTATGCATCCAAGAGTTCAGGAAAATAGTATCCCATACTAAACAATGCAAGTTTTTTTTTTTTTTTTTTTTTTTCACCATTGATAATAATAAATGTTTCTTGAGCAGCAAATCAGCATGTTAGAATGATTTCTTGATTTCATCACAGAAATAAACTGCATTTTAAAAAATATATTACAGTAGAAAATTGGTTGTTTTAAATTATAATAATATTTCACAAATTTACTGTTTTTACTGTATTTTTTCATATAAATGCATGCAGCCTTGTTGAGCATAAAGGACTTTCTTTTAAAAAACAAGAAAGAATGATTTCTGAAAGAAAAAAAAATAATTAAATTAAAAAAAAAAAAAATATATATATATATATATATATTATATATATATATATATATATACTGTATATTCAGTGTTGTTAGAGCTGATTTTACTTTGGATTTCAAATCAAGCGGTGACTCAGAATTGCTTGTTGTGCAAAATTAAATATACGTAAATATCATTATAATAAAAACATTAAAGTTATTAATATCGGTACACGTAAACTAATCAAGCTTAACAATATAAAGAGACTAAACAGTGCAACATCATTTGAGGTTTTGAATCTTGAATTTTTGATGGTCTTTCTGCACTCGGCAGCCAATATTTCACCACACAAAACACTGCAAGTGAAGCTGAATTAAGTATTGTGTGGGGTTGTCTTATTTCTTTTACTTTACACAGTTCTGTTCATGGTTTTACAGATGCAGGGCATGAGAACTGAAACTTTAATGGCTACATTTTCTATAGTAACACTGAGATGAGTCAGATTTGCTTGTACAGACCTTTGCTGAGAACATTATGGATGCAGCTCTGACCAGTTAATCAAACACTGTTGTGTGGACCAGAGGTTGGGTCAGGGGGAAAAAAAAAAAGAAAAAAAAAAAAAAAAGGGGCTGTACTTCTTGGAACTGAATAATAGAGGTAGAGCCCTCCAGCAGACTGAGTGCAATTAATTTTTTTTCTCTGCTTTAGCTGCCAAGGCATTTTACGTGCATTTTTATATATATCCAGAACTGACATAATACCAACCAGTTTATGCTGATGAAAACTTGACTCACACGTACGACAGAGGCAGTGATTTTCACATCTGGAAATAAGTGTGAGTTGCCCCCTGGGTGTTCAGGCTGAACAGACCCAAATTTATTCAGAGGCGTGAGAAGACCATCAGCACATTTTCAAACACGTACAAAAGAAATTGCAATTGTTAGATATTCACAAATAGCCATCAGACTGGTGTTGGTTGTTCTTGTTAAGTAATATTTCAAAGCAGACAATGCACTGCAGATTTTTCAAACACATCTTTGGGCTAATTTCACTGCACTTGGAATAAAATAACTGGAGCTAATCAGCTGTTGTTGTTGTAGCAGGTATTCAGAAATGTTTCCTTGCGAGCAAGAAGCTTTGTAAACCTGAGTTCACCATGGCAACAGCGGCTCTGGTGGCAGAAGCTCAGGTGTGTGTGACTTGTGTGATACTGGGCTTTGAGAACAATCAATGAAACTCACTGCTGAGCAGCTAAACCTCTAACCCGCTGACAAAACAGATAATAGTCAATTATTTTCACAATATTTACATATCTTTTATTAATAAGAAAGACCCAACTCTCTTCATTCTTCTTATAACCTTGAGAGCAAATAAGTCTGTCAAAATGTAAAATTATTCCAAAAGGAACATGGAATTCCAGCCTGATCTCATGGCAATTCGTTACACTATTTTACGAGGTGGCTAATTCGTACGACCTCACTCGTACAAATTAATACGATTTTTGCTAAATCGTTACGTATTTTTACGAGTTGCCAATTCGTATGAATTTGTACGAATGACCTACACTTAACCCCGCTCCTAAACCTACCCATCACTGGGGTTTAGACAAATCGTACAAAATTGTATGAGTGAGGTCGTACGAAATTAGCCACCTCGTAAAATACGTACGAATTGGTCGTGAGATAGAGTTGGGAATTCTTGTATTCTGTCTTGTTTCATTGGCAGTTTTTATTTAATTTGTATTTGTTTAAAGCAACTGCGTGTAGTTTTTGTGTATTTTGGTGACTTTGGTGCCCCCTACAGTTAAGTGAGTGAAATTCACTGTCGTAATTTCAGTGGATAACAATACACATCCTTTTGTTGTTGCCGTAAAGCAACCCGCCCATTTCGTGAAATTTTCTTACCCACTTCATAAACCTAAACACTTGCAGAACAGACGTTTGTGATGAAGCATGGGAAAGAAACAGAAACCCATGACTGCTGTTTTCTGTCTGCTTTATTGAGCTACATTACAGTATGTGTTTAATAATAGAAGATCATTACAATGGGTTATTGGATATAAATCAATATGGTGTCATTCAATTGTGTAGAAAAAAGATGTCTGTGGTAGCTGAAAGTGATTATCATGTTATAATTAATAATTCTAAATTACATTAATGATAGTTAATTAATTTTAGTCCTCAGATTTAGTTGGCTGAGTTCCTTTCCCAAAGGCTGATAAAGTCTGCCTGTGTTTGTGTGTTTTCAGACAGACATACAGTCATTTAATCATTCACTCAACTGATCTGTAAAAAAAAAAACAAAAACAAAAAAAACAAGTCTTTCATGAATGAAACATGTCTATGTTGTCTCAGAGAGGAACCTGCTTTTCGCTGATAGAACATCTGGCAATGTTTTTAATGTAAGTTACTCAATATTAACATTTTTAGTGCGTTTTAACAAGCCACCAAAAGGAAAGGCGACAAATTACCAGTAGAGACCCACAGGGACCATTACAGTTTCCATTAAAAAACAATACAATTCCCATTATAAACTGTAAAACCATTACAAATTCTGTGATGGGTTCTATTTTTTTTTTTTTTTTTTTTTTTTTTTTTTTTGTCCCCCAGCAGGTAATTAAATTTCAAAGTTTGTTGAAATACTGTATGAAATGAAACTAACAATATTCTGAATTAGAGCTGGTTTCTGTCTCATATAACCACACTCATGTCCAACACACTCGATGTGTGTCATTTTCTTGCATTGTCAAACTGGACTCATCCCAGAACAAACACTAAGGGTGTTATAAAACAATTCCAGAACCAAAGCAGAAGTGGCAAATGTTGCAAAATTTGGGCCCAAATTTGTGTTGCTACACAAAAGAGTTCAATTACGTTTTATAGCAAGCATGCTGCAAATATCTAGCACATTAGGTTTATTTTACTATTCGCAGGCTGATTAAAATGTACAGAAATAAATACTTTTAATCAGTATTGGGAAGAAGAAAATCCTTTCATATATATAATATATATATTATATATATATTATGTATAATATAATTATTATTATTATTATATATTTATTTATTTATTCTTTTTAAATCCAGAACAGTAATACTTTTGGTACGTGTGTTAGTTAATGACTTGATTTTCAATGTAAAATCTGTTTCCCTGTGCAAAACTAGTTCGAGAAGTACTATGCCAGACTCAGTGATGGGTTTTACTGTAGTGTAGTGTTAGCTCTTTGACACCTAGTGGATGCAAGTAGAATGGCATGAAACTTCTAGAGTGGGAAATATTTTTATATATATATTTGCATAAATGGTATCAATGAAAATCACAAGATATAAACATTGTTTATTTTATTTATTTTTTCCAGTCTTATTTCACTTTGCTGTTTTTGTTACCTGAAAGTTAAAGGAAATATTTCTCATTTTCATTGATTTGATGTGTTAAAATAACTGAAACTAAAATAAAAATTAATACATAACTATGTAGACATTTAAAAAAAACAAAGAAAACAAAACCATAAAATGACAGAAACACAAAACTAAATGATGTTTTAAACAAACAGACTTGAACCAAAATAATAAAATGAAAATACAAAATATAAAAAATAAAAAACTAATTCAAACTATTTAATAAAAACTTTAACATTATCTCAGTGATGCTAAAATGACTAAGTTTTTCACCTTTTTTACTGCATATTCAGTTTTAGATTTTCAATTAAGTTGAGATCATACATTATTTTGCATAAATCAAAGGGAATAAATACAATTTTCAGAACGCTGTTTGAAATAGTTTGGGTTTTTCATTTGAGTGGTTTCTTAATAAATCCAGTCAAGAATCAGTAAAACAGAAGTTGTGGGTGAAATGTCAGTTCACTGCCATAATCCAGACCTGGTCATATTTCCTGGTCCTTAATTAGATCCAGACCTACCTACATGGCAAAGTTCTGCCACTATATTGATTAGATGATCAGTTTATCTAGCAAATTTAATTATGAAACTCCACCAGATCTTTTGGTTTTGTCATCAGGGCTTGTGATAGTTGGGTTGAGCTACCATGTAAAGATTATAAAGATAAAACAGGCTTTCAATGTAAACATCAGGCTAAGAAGGATAAGGGTCCATGATAAACAATGCTGTGTGCTGATCCTGCTAACAGCACTGAAATCAGCATGATCTGCCACTTCAAATCATAGATCTCTATCTGTATCGTCCGCGTTTCTGAAGCGACCACAGTGAGCAGTTATATTTCTTTTGATCGTCATGGATGTTTGAGGACACTTGTGATGTTGAACGTTCCATCAGAGTTCACCAGGCTTGTGGTTGTAGAGTTGGAAGTCAGGTTCTTGTCATAATGATACCAGTTTATTGTGGCCTCTGGGTACACACCATTGAAGCTGCACTGCATTTGTTTGGGTCCAGGCATTCTGGTTGGAGAATTCTCCAGTGCATTGTCCTGCATAAAACAGTTACAAACACAAAGATATAAGAGTATTTTTGATATTTGCATGATACTATGACTATATTTGTGGAGGATCAGGATGGTGTAACCAGATTTTATAATAAAGAATTATTGAAAAAAAAAAAAAAAAAAAAAAAAAAAAAAATATATATAATTATATTATATATATATATATATCTCATAACATGCTGAAAGTTCGATAAAGAAAACTTAAGTGGACTTAAGTAGACAGACAAACTTTAGTATTATTTTTAGTATTGTTAATGAGTTAAAAAAAAGTAAAGAAAAGTAAAATAACTATATTTTACATAAACATTAAATACAATTAGTTGAGCTTAATACTGTGTTTAGTACTTAATACTTAATACTGTGAGCTTAATACTTTTTGACCCAGTTAAGTACATCCTAATGTGTAATTTCATAATTACTTCTATTTTCTTTTAAATATGGTTAGTACAACGATTGTTATTATAAGCATTTATGCTTGACTGAAATGTCTATTCATTCAGTTTCTATTGAAATTTCTAGGTCATGTACATAAATATAGTTGCAATGTAATTATACATTTTAGTGATGAAGTTGAAATTTAGTACATTGAAAATATATCAATTTTAAATGTAATATGAAATAACACACTACAGTTAAAATTATAATTAGGTACTTTTAAGATATGAAGTACACTACAAGTGCACATTCAATACAACGTGCACTTTTTAACAAGGGTATCAGATTCTCAAATTTTAAATGTAAAACAAAATTATTCAGGAATAGCTATTATACAAACAGATTTATGATGAAGGAAAAAAAAATAAAAATACAGTGTAATACACTGTGTAAAGAAAATGTTACACATACACATACATTCTAAACTAATCTTAAAGTAAAAAAAAATAATAATAAAAAAATAAATAAAATAATAATAATAATAAAAAGTTAAAGTAAAAAAAAAAAAAAATAATAAAATGGTATATGGATGCAGTGTATTCTACTTATTGATTGATTGATTCATACATTTAATCATTCATTTATCCATTAAAATATGCTTCATGCTTACAGCATCAGACTGCTAAATAGGTGGATGTACTGACCTATAGACACACTGATTTTTTCTGCTCCATGTCCGGAGTCTGTCGTCATGCAACAAAAGTATGTGCCCATGTTTGCTGGTGTGGGATTTGAGATGGTTAATGTCATTGCTTCCCTTGTGTAGTTGCACTCAAATCCTAGAGGGTTATTGCTGGATGTTGGATCACATTCAAAATCTTTCTCGTCTTGTTTTTTCCAGTACACTTTAACAATGTTAAACGGCATTGATGAGTCTACATTGCATTGTAAGACAGTCCTTTCATTGCAATTCACTGTCTGGTGTTTGGCAGCATGCAGCTCTATTTCACCTGCATGCATCAGAAAGCAATATTAGAATATGCTGACGCATTTCTATGTATACTTTATTTGAAAAATAACTTCATTAAATCCAAACAAGCTTTACAGATCTTTATTGGAAAGGGTTTAAATGATATTTTTCATACTTATTCAATAAACAATGATTGGATGTTATGTACACATATTAAGAAATTCGCTGGAAATAAAAGTAGCTGAATGTGAGAGGATGTTTCTTTTTTGCTGAGCACATTACATACAATGGGATTTAAAACCAAAATCCTTGTAAAAAACTAAAACTTCATTTTGAGGGTTAAAGGATTATGTGGTAAAAATGCAAAACCATTAGTTACATTACTTACCTTTGCTATAGTCTGATGTCAGGAGAATAATTAAAAATGGCATAACGACTAACATCTTCTCTTTTAGAAGCTGTTAGATGTGTGCTGTGTGGAAGAAGAAAGGGATCGTGAAAGTGAAGAAGAAAGTGTTCTCGGTCTCTGACTATGAACGGGAATTTTCTTCAAGCTGACAGCATGTAGATGCTTGCCCACTGCAACTAAGGCAGGTTTAGTTCCTCCCTCTTTTCTATATTTTTGTACTAAACAATGAAGCTATCTCTCTTTGGCTTAATGGGGATTTCAAGATCTCAAAAGTACCCATTCTTTCTCTTATCAAGAGATTCGGTCAAACATCCAACACCTTCTTTCATTGCCTTTTATCTGGAATGTTACTGCATTTACAATAATATGATTTTTACATTGCAAAAATACACTTTCCCAGGAAATTTATTGGACTCCCTCTTGTGTGATGAATTGAGAAACTCTAAACAGAAACTCAACAGCAGGTCCAAGCAGAATTTTTGGAACTCTTCCACAAAATTTTCTTGGCTTTTGAGTTTACATGTTTTCAATATTACTTTGGCAGATGTTTTAAGACTGTGTATTTTAGACTAAGGAACACATATTCACTATTAACTAACAGTTTTCCCTCAAAAACTCCCAATTTGCTGTTTATTGATAGTAAGTAAGGTAGTTGTTATATGTTAAGGCATTGGGTAGTGTTAAGGGATCTAGAATATGGTCGTGCATTAATATGTGCTTTATAAGTACTAATAAACAGCCAATATGCTAGTAAAATGCATTCTAATAAGCAGCTAGTTAATAGTGAATAGTGTTCTCTAAAGTGTTACAAATATTTCAGACAGACATGGGTGCTGTATTGACATGCTGGGGCAATGCAGGACATAATGCTGAGGAGTGGCTGAAGAGCCTTGAGACAATGTTTTGACATTCAGCGGTTGTGTTCAGTTCTTCATGAAATTTCTACAGAACTGGAATGTATCAATATGACTGTGTAAAGTGCAGTTTTCCTATGGGTGAGTGGTATCATCATGTCCGTAGGGGTTCATTTCTTGCTCCTTTGCTTCACAGAGGCAAAGACCATTAATCATCATGTAACTGATCTCTCAAAGTGAGAAGCATCCAGAAACATTCGGCTCACAGAGAGACATCTGTCTTAACAGGATAGAGGAGGGATTGTGTTCGTGCTCATTTTACAGAGGTTTACTTACCTGGCTCTAAGTCAAAAAAGAAACACACACCCAACACTCAAGAAAACTAGATAAAATCATTTTAGCACCTTATCTCAGTCAGAAAATGCTCTGAAAAACTACTTCTCTGACTCACTGAAAACATTAAGTTCCTCAATTGATTGTTATGAACTACTAGTGCTGTCAAATGATTAATCGCGATTAATCGCATCCAAAAATAAAAGATTTGTTTACATAATATATGTGTGTATACTGTGTATATTTATTATGTATATATAAATACACACACACATGCATGTATATGTTTAAGAAATATATGCTATGTTTATATATTTAAAATATTTATATATAATGTCAATTATATGAATATAAATATATACATGGAAATATTTTCAAAATATATGCTGTATGTATGTGTATTTATATATGCATAATAAATATACACAGTATACACACATATATTATGTAAACAAAATCTTTTATTTTGGATGCGATTAATTGCGATTAATGGTTTGACAGCACTAGTTTATTATAATTATTTTTAACAATCATCAACTAAATATTAAGAGTTAAGGACACAGAACTGATAAAGTTAGTGCTGTCATGCGGTTCACTGGTACGGAGTGTAATTGTCAGTAATTAGTAACAAAAGTCTAAAATACATATAATTAACCATTTATTAATCAGTTTTCACTTTGACTTAACCCTTTTCTTTATTTAAAGGCTGAAATGTGAGGTTTACCATTTTATGAAACTTTTTCAAAGTTTCATACGAACATTTCGTCATGTTGTCATTTAAAATCCGGACATCACTGATAATGTTATTGTTTTAGTGTTTATGCAAACAAAAAGTTATTTTATTTGTTGTTTGTTGATTTTAAATATAAAACTTGGTGAAACTATTTATGTGTCAGTACTTTTTGAACTTTTCCAGCACATTTTAACAGTATCGTGAAAATACTGATAACCGTGATAATTTTGGTCAATAATCGTGATAAGAAATTTTCATACCGCTACATCTCTAATCCATGGTTCTGTAGAGTGTAAAAATGTTGGATTATTAAAATATTTTATCACTATAAAAACTATATTGGGGAACCTGAAAAGGTTCTTCTGTGGCTTTCCTGTAAAAAAAAAAAAAAAAAAAAAAAAAGGAGTGTGTAATATTGTATTGACTGGTAAGGAAAGAAATAATAATTAGAGTAAAAACTGAGTAGTTAAAAGTAGCTGTTTTTAGCAACAGGAAGATATATTTTTTAGGGGGTGACTTCACTGAGGAGATATTCGCTGTAGTGCGCTCAAATACTGTGACCTAGTCAGGTACTTTGGAGACATCTGTGATGAAATGCATTTTCATCCCACGCATAGAATGCTTCTAAACTAATTTTTCACTCTAACATGCCTTTTATCTATCTTTTATTCTGTACAGCTTGCAAAATCTGAAGTAAGACAGATCACAATTCTGTGTAAATGTAATACTGGGTTATCTTGCTCCATGCTGTTGAGTCTGCTTGGTATCCTTCTAACAATGCTGGGTTTGTTCTGTCTTTGATGCACTTGGCTCTGTCCAAAAAATGCCTGAAAAATGCTGAAGTAGAAGGACATCAAAGCATGTCTGAATCCAGTGTTACATATAGCATTAATGAATCCTTTGCTGCCTATGAAATCCCACACTCATGGGAAAACATGTGCCGGTTAAAGTATGGCAGTATATGTTATGCATATGCCAAGTTCATAAATGTAAATGTTCTGTCTGTCTCAGTAATAAAAGGTCATGAATTATAAGTTTTGTGAGAGCCTAAGGATACCAGGCCTATGGATATGTGTCCACTAGTGAAGATATAAGTGGGTGTTTTCAATTCATTCTGAGCTGAAATCACTGTAAGGCAAACCGCAAGACCATCAACACATTGAGAAATATTCTTCATGTGAGGTGAAAGCAGTCACTTCTGTCATAAGCCTTAAAGTCATCTGATGGTTGTTTCTGGTGGATTTCAAATGATAGTTTTTATGATTCTGACTGGCTGGGTTGGAAGAGTGTAATAAATTGACACTATATGTATACTTTGCCTGTCTATCTTTTTGAAATCTTCTTAGAAACCTCCTTACCACCTACCTAGCAACCACCACCACCACTCGCAAGACCTTAACCATATAGCAAGGTATGTATACAGGTAATATTAGACAACATAATGCTTATACGTTTCAAATCTCTTTGCAAATTGCCCTAGTTTACCATGATGAACTTTTATTTTCGGATGAAAATGAATTAGTGAAAGGAACAAAGAGTCAAGTATGGGTGAGAAATGGAGAACGACGTAGAGAAAGTTAAATTCTTTTGTGTAACCCCATGCATAGCTCATCTGTATATCTCAAATGTCAAAACTGAGTCTTATCCTTCTCCCCCAAAAGCAGAACTTCGAGGGAGTTTGTTAGGCTGAGATTTGTGAGGTTGTGGACAAGAGCAGAGAAAGAATGTATAGAAAATTAATTCTATAAGGTGACTTATCTTCTGTAAGACATAGGTCTGATGGTTTAGGCTAAAATATAACATTTTCAGAATACAATAAAGGTGTGTTTTTTACAAGTCAGCAACTCAGTATTACATATATGCAGAATAAATCACATTTTGCTATGCGTACTATACTATAGGCTATTTGTTCTATACTATTTTACTATATGTTATATACAGCTAGAAAATAATAAAAGGTGGGACTTCATTTTATCCATCAGGAATAAAATGTTAGTGTTTAGTGGAGAGCATAGCCCCTACTGGTTTTTGACATCAAGTGTGCGATTTGGGACAGGGCCATAGTCATTTTAGTGAAGGACTTTCAGGTGCATTTTTATGGGTAATTACTCAAATGACATTTACGGCTCAGATGATTGGTCTTGAGCGGTTCAGGCTTTTTAAAGGTACGAGAAGTTTGGTTGTCATGCCAGCTTCAACTTTTTTTGTTGATGTATTGTCTTTTTTGTTATGATTATGGGTAGTATTTTGGAATACTATTGCATCATTAATGAATAACTACATAGGAGTAACAAGAAACTCTGATTAACAAATTAGTAAATAGTAGCACTAATTGAAGTAATATAGTTAGTGTGCTATTAGCTACTGAGTAGCTACTATTTCATACCTCCGAGAGGACTACTAATAACTATTTACAGGTTCATAATTAATGTGAGTAATGCTTAATGTATAATTAATTCTAAAGTGAAGATCATTGTAACCCAATAGTAATGACTCATGCAATTTAGAAGCAGTTAATAATTATTTGGATCACTATTCTAAAGTGAAAAGCATGATAACTCCTTAGTAATGACTGAAGTCATTGTAAGAGTTTGAGGTTTTTGTAAGGTTTTGGATAATAAAATGATGACTCAATTTTTACTACATTTACTATCTATTTGGAACACTATTCTATAGTGAAAAGCTTGATAACTCCCTAGTAATAACTCAAGTGTTACCAAATCCATCAAAAGGAATTACAACCTTACAAAAACCACAAAAGCTTACAGTGACTTGTGAAATATTCTTTCACAAACTACTTCAGAGCAAATCCAAAAAAAAAAAAAAAAAAAAAAAAAAAAAAAAAAAAAAAAAAAAAATCTATAGCCAATTTCATTGGTTAAAGTTAGGGTCTATTTAATCTCTGATTAACAGGACTATGAAAAATCTCTGATTAACAAATTAGTAAGTAATAAATAACAGCAAGTACAGTAGTTCACTAGTTTAACTAGTCAATAAATACTCTTTTTTTCATACTTCTCAGAGGACTACTAAGAACTACTATATACAGGTTCATATTTAATGTGAATAATGCATAATTTAGAATTCTAAAGTAAAGATCATGGTAACCAATTAGCAATGACTCAAGTATTACCATATCCCTCAGAAGCAGTTGCTAATTATTTGAAACAGAATTCTAAAGTGAAAAAAAAAGCATGATAACTAACTTAATGACTAAAGTCATTGGAGTGATGTTTTACCCCAAACCAGTTCTATGCTTACTCCACCCTGTACACATGTTGTTTACAGTGCTGATTATTGCTGACACAATGGTAAAACCAGTTCTAACCCCTAACCCTAAACCTAAGTTTTATTAACCCAACTAGTTATTATAGTGTTACTCATTTAATCCTTTGTAGTTATGAAACAGTATTCTAAAGTGTTACCTTATTGATTTACTTCATATTCATTCTTTGTGCACTGATGGTGCTGAAAATGAGTGCAGATTGTGTGATATTTGAAAATGGCATATATGAACCAGTAGATGACACTGTTGCTCTTTTTATGTCCTCTGTGACAACAAAATGAAGTGATTCCAAGTGCAAATTAAGTTTTTATTTTAATGTAGCCTATAATATCATATTACAATAAGGATTTTAACAGAATCCAGGTTTGATATTTTGTCTATATCTTCAGGCTGCAATTTCTTTAAGACCCACAATAGGATAAAAAAAAAAGCTTGTTTATTATTTTTTTAATGTTACTAATATATATATATATATATATATATATATATATGCGCAATTATATGTATGTTTTTACAGAAAAAAAATATCATAAGACAGCGCAACATAATACACATAAACAACAAAATGATAGAGGCAGTCACATGAGATCAGTTAAACACAGATTTATTATCCAGAGCATTTTTGGTCATTAAGGTGATATCTGACTAAAATCTTTGACGGATTTTTACTAATTAAGTGCTTCATAACCAGTAACTGTTGTCAGTTTTCTGATTTCTGATACAAACAGCCCCTACCTGTCTTTCAAAGTGCTTCTAGGGACCTTAGGCAGGGAAAATCTCTAGATGGATAGCCAGTCAATTGCAGGATTTCCGATACAAATATCAATTTCTTCTCAATTATTACCATTCCCTTTGGTGTTCTGACCATCAAATAGAGTTAATTGACTTCACCGGATTGTTGCGTTTCATGATTCAGCACTTGTTATTTACATTTTCTTTAAAAATGGCCAAGTCTTTCTGCGTTTGGCCTAAAAGCAGCTTTATATGTATGGAGCTCCTTTAGCAGGAGGTTATGCTATCAAACTGTATTGAGTGTTGTTTACACCCACATATTTTAAGCTTAATGAGACTGGCATGTTTGTTAAACTTGGTCAAATGGTAATGAGAGTGAGTAATGACAGAGTTTTCATTTTTAGATGATTTAATTCCTATATCTGCTGCAAAGAACCATTGAAAAAGTTTTATATGAAAGCTAAACACTGAGGGTTTCTCAAAACTGACATGACTTATTTAGACTTCTTGTAGCACACTGTGATCTGGGAAACAGTAGATTGTTGGTAATGAATAGTTAAATTAGGAGACTGAATTAAGGCAGGAGAATCAAACAGAAAGCAGTGTGTGTTTGTGCATTTGCCGTGAACTCATCACTGCTGTGTGTTGTTGAAGTAAAGCACGGGTCAATTTTAGTACTGGATCAGTGAGCAATGAGCATGACAGAAGCTTGTGAACTAACCATTCTCAGAAAGTCATCTTGGATCTCAGGAAAAACACTTGGCTCTTGCTCATTAAATGGTCATTCATTGCTTATCTTGATACTTGCACATAAAACGCTTCCAGCTACATCTCTTTGTTTTTCTCTTATCTTGCTTTCTGCCCTCTTTCATTAGTACTGTATGTCTTATTCATAAGAGACTCTTTCAATCTCTTTTTCTCTTCTCAGACATATTCACAAATTCTGTACAACACATCTTCTGGATTCATGTTTCTAATGGCTACTAATGTCCATTCTGGGAAAATCAAAGTAGTTTGCTAATACTTTAATATGCATGTTCATAAATATGTTTTGGTTTCACATTTTTCATTGTTTTTATTTATTTGTTGTTTAGTGTTCTATTATTTGTACTGTACACACACACACACACGTATATATACTGTATATATATTTACACATCATCAATGGTGAACTTCAGTATTGAGCTTTTCTGATGCACATTTTTGATTCTGTTGGCACATTATGCATCATATGTATGGTAAATTACGACATGCATTTTTTTTTAAGTATAGTGTCATGAAGAAGGGATTTATCTGTGCAATCAAAACTCTGAATAAAAAAAAATAAATAAATAAATAATAATACAATGCTTCATTTGTAACAATGAAAAACTGAACTGAACTGAACTAACCCTAATCTAGCTTAGTCCAGATTGAATGAAGACTGCAGGTCTTAATGTTTTGTCTATTTTCCCAACCACTGTAGCCTAAAAAAAAAATAATAAATAAATAAAAACAAAACCAATAATAATAATAAAATACAAACACGTTCTTCAGGGCATGAAAACATCAACAATTATGTTTTTTTTTTTTTTTTTTTTTTTTTTTTTTGTTTTTCTGAATGCACCCGAGAAGCTCAACACCTGTGCCTGGAAAACTGCACAAAGTTAGTTTTTTTTTTTGTTTTTTTTTCTGGCTTTCTGAAAAGATGAATAAAATGTATTGTTAACCAGGAGGACAGTGTCTCTTGTGTAACATTAGATTCAACCACATGGCAGAGACTGTAATATCTAGACATTCAATGTGGTAAGTGCCAGTAAAAAGCCATAAAACTAATTATTTTTTTGAGATTCACAGATGTCTATGAACTGCAATTGTGTGGAAAAGAGCTTCATAAAGCTTCTGCTTCACAGAAACAACAGAACACAGATTTAAAACAACATGAATTTTCATATTTGTGAACAGCTCCTTAAAGAGTGTCGGTGAAAATTACACACTGCTATTAAAGTATGTCCATATTTGGTCTACTACATATTAAGCAAACCCTTAACAAAAGGAAAGGTAACACTAAACAATTACATGAAAAATCACCATACCTCATGTTGTTCTGTCACTACTGACAGGGCTGTGCTTTGTTATTTTTCTGTAGTTAAATATATAGTTAAATTTTTCCTACTAAATATGTCAATGTAGCACAGGAGGAATCCACAGCAATAGACCACAAATGTTTTCTTCTGTGATCATATAATCAATCATAGGGAACTTTCTTGACATCTATTCAATAGTTTAAACCTCCAATGAATGAATTATTAAACCACAAAAAGAGGGACAAAAATGTAACATTTGTCATGTTCACTAGGCAGCCCTGGTGGGAAGTTGAAAGCATGGCAGTTGAAGCAGATCATTCTAACGTCATACGCTGTTGTTAGTTTGTTCCATGAGAAAATTTTGCTACCGTTACCTTTGACCACACTGAGATGATGTGCTGCTGCTCTCCTGCTTCATCTATGAATATAATGATCTGATTTAGTGAAGCTGTTTTTTTGTAGGGAGTATTTTAAAAATATGAGACTACAATTCAGTGGCTAAATGTGACAGAAGTTTAAGAAAACATCAAATACAACACCTTTAGAGGTTATATAAACTAATGAAAAGTAGGGTTATCAAAGAATATTCCTAAGCAAGTTTGCTAAGCTTAGGCTGATTTAAGCTGGTATTTTATGTTTTATTTTTTGGCTTTATGATTTTACACCATTAACTATGGCACATACACACTGCAGCTAAATTCTGCTGTCAGTTAACCTTTTAGTGCTTAGTCCTGTTCTGTACACACACAGTTTAGTAATTTACATGGGTTAAAAGTGCATTGACAACAACAGTGACAATCACAGTGAACCAGGTACAGTTTGACTCATAAGTGTTGCCAGATCTTGCTATAAAAACAAAAATAAGAACAAGCCCATAATAAACTTAAATCCAAATGCGTTATCTTGGTAATAAGCCACATACCAAAATGTTGTGACCTGCATCTGCCTACACTCTAAAAATGCTGGGTTAAAAACAACCCAGCTTGGGTTATTTGGCAACACAGCGCTGGGTAAAAATTGGACAAAACACATGCTGGGTTATTTTGACCCAGCTTAAATAGTTTTACCAAACATGCTGGGTTATTTTATTTAAGTCAACTATTGTTTAAAAATTATTACATCGTTGGTTTAAAATTGACTGGAAATTAAAAACAAACAAACAAAAAAATAAAAAATAAAGCAATTACTAGAGGCAATAGCAATAATCAAAAAAATGAACATTTATTACTAACGTTTAATATTAAACACATGGACAAAATACAAGACCAGCTGAATTTATTTGGGTGAATACAGCATAGTTTACAATATTACATACATTTAAACTCGTTTAACAAGCATTTTAGACATTAAAAATTTAACATTTAAAAGTAGCATTTTAATTTTAGTTTATTCAACCGTTCTCTGTAATCGCTTTTTACCGAAATAGTGCTAAATCTGAGCCGGTGAAGGGCTGCTGTTCGCCAAGGGAGCGGAGAACCTCAGACCACGGCCTCGCATTTCATTTTTCACTAGCTGAAAGATGCCATTACTGACTCCGAAACCTGCCCATAAACTAACAGTACTGACATTATAGAACATATTTTAACATCAAATTAAATTAAACTCAATACTATAACGAATAAAATCCATTTATTTTATGCAAATCAAAAGGCACTTCCATTATGCGAAGTGACCGCTGCTGATGCAGCTGACTGACATCTCGTTCTTATGTTGCATTGCGTAAAATAATGCAATTTACAGCACAATAAAGACATTATAAATGAAATAAAATGCATACAAACCTTTATTTTGCTGAAGAAGTGCACCAAATCGGCGGCGCTGAGAACCGTTCTAACCTGTAGTGGACTCAAAAAGCTCACTCTCTGACTGTAATTCAGCAGCTGGGTTGTTTCATCGGAGACAGGCTCAACCCAGTGGTTGGGTAGAAAAAAAATAACCCAGCATTAAAAATGACCCAGCAACTTAGTTACAGAAAAGACTACCCAGCACCTGGGTAAAAAATATAAAAAATAACCCAATAAAATGACCCAACGAGCGGAACCCAGCATTTGGGTTAAAAAATAACCCTGCATTTTTTAGAGTGTACTTTATAAATTCCATAATCTGGAGCTGAGCTCAAATAACAAACCTAAAAATGCTTAAAAAGTGTTGCTTATAATAAGTGGACATGGCAAGCCTTTATGAGCACACTCTGCCAAGCAACCTTCCAAACAAAACATTACGACTCTGTTAATGGTGATTTAGTTAAAATTGCCAAACATAACGAGTGTTTTGTTGCTGTAATATTACTTTGCTCAATAATAGCAGATACCAGCCACTGAAGATGTTAAAATATTGCTATGGTTACAACAGTTTCAGTCATCACAATTTTGAGAGTGAGTTCTGTTCCGTACACACAACGAAACTCCCACATGTGGTACTAAATCACATAGAGATGCAATGTTTTACAATGTAACCTCAGTCTGAAAAGTTATATCAAAATTCATGAGACCTCTACTTCACTCTAGATTAACATTTGTCATAATTCTGTGCTGATGGGAGTCATGCTAAAAATTTGACATACCAGTAGCTCTTTGGTCTTTTGTTAAATATGGAACATGGCTGCAAAAGTAGACAGCAAGGGAAGTGTTAAGACTCAGCTCTATACAAGCAAAACTTGAGGGGTCATAAATATTTAAATACCTTAACTCTTTCTCCTCATCCTCCTTATCATCTGCTCATGAATTTGCTGGCTTCTGTGGCTCATGAATACATAAACTGATCTGGCCTCTATATTTGTTATTGTTCTTTTTCATATATGGGTCAACTCCGGACCATGACCAGTTCAAACTTAAATTGCTAGAGGGTGCGGTCTTCAGCATTTTTGTTAGCGCACATGCCTCCCATGCTGGAAACACTGGTTTGAATCCTGCTAAGAGCGAGTGCAGTGAATAGAACCAGAGGGGTTACATTGGTGCCATGACCCGGATGGGAGTGTGGTTTAGGGGGTGAGTGTATCGGAGGCCAGCTAGTAAGAGCTGTGTGGGTAAACCTCACTCCCCTGATCTCAAGAAGGGCACTAGAGCCTGACATTAGGGGCTGTGGTCTTTAGCGTCTTTTTAGTGCACCCGCCTCCCATGCCGGAAACACCGGTTCGAATCCCACTCGGAGCAAGTGAGGTAAGTAGAACCAGAGGGGTTACATTGGTGCTGTGCCCCGGATGGGAGTGAGGTTTAGGGGATGAGTGTAACAGAGGCCAGCTAGTAAAAGCTGTGGTTAAACGTAACCCTCCTGATCTCAAGAGGCACACTAATGTTTTAGTGTTCTTGTTAGCACGCTAGCCTCAGAGCAGCTTTCGTATTTTAGAAAGAGGGGTTTCATCAAAACATTAGCTAAACAGAACATTTGAGACAGACTAGGAAGAGAGGTGCTGCAACAATGTAAAATGTTTTTGGAAAGATAAAGCATGAAAACCTATTCTAGTACACCCCAAAAACCAAATCAAGACTTCGAAAGAGCACATAATAGGACCCCTTTAATCAATCTGAATAAATCCAATCCGATTTCAGATTCTGAAACTTTGTAATCTATTTCACATAATCGTTTACATGTGCAGTACATGTATTCTGAACAAAACTTAAGCCCACGCTGTGTTCAGAACTAGAGAAAGCCACTGTGCTAATGTTACTGGAGCATAATTGAAAATATCTAAATTGAAAGCTGACATATCGGTAGAGCTTTTTACCAAATATATAGTAAACATTCATTCTCATTCACTCGGTTTGATGTAAATTAACACATTTGTAAGCCATATAACAGCAGATTTGAATGAGAAAATAGTCAGATTCATGTGTTACTGATTGGTCTATCAGACCAACTGTTATTTCAGGTCTATCAGATTTGGATATCAAGTTAGATATCAAATGGATCATTTGCATGTAAACTGTTGTAGCCACACACCTATAGCCAGCACAGTAGTACATGAGCTAAATATAAAAATTTTATGGTTTTAATGTGATTTCCCACCATGAATATTTAAAATAAGTTACAGAATAAATGTCCGTCCACCATAATGAGCACCATGTATCAGAAGGTCAAGGCACCCATGAGAATGAAAAGAAATTAGACATCCACTGAACTTTCCAAGGATTTGACGAAAATTTGCATTGTTCTGATGTGAAGCTACTGATAAATGACTCCGCTTTGACATGTGATTAATT
Organism: Spinibarbus caldwelli; assembly: GCA_039654775.1. Lineage (NCBI taxonomy): Eukaryota > Metazoa > Chordata > Actinopteri > Cypriniformes > Cyprinidae > Spinibarbus > Spinibarbus caldwelli. The sequence goes on from CM077218.1 coordinate 19,754,599, forward strand.
ACAGAGCCATTGTTTGGTGAGGAGTGCTGACATTTGGCTCTGGTTATGGAACACTGGTTAGTGACAGTTTGTGTGAGCTCTTGTAGCGTCTGCAAAATAATTTGATTGAACAGAATGGAAAGCAATGGGCTAGGGATATGCTCATGTCTGTAATGGAAAATTTCTCCATCTGTGCATTTTAAGCAAATGATGTAGAGCATTAATTAGTATGATTCACCTGATTCACTGACAAACATCATGCGTCACTGTATAGTATCATTATACAACATAAATCAGCCACTGCCAAAACATCTACTATAATATTTGTCTTTAAAAAAAAAAAGGATACTTGTAAACTGTCATCAATAGAGAATAAAACGTTTTAGTTTTATTCTGCCGACAACCTTGCTTGCACACCTTGATCCTTTGTATGACACAAACAATCTAGCGGTGGTCTAGATTAAATATTGTGCAGTACATAGAGCTAGACCTCTGGATCTTTCCAAGAGCTGAAGCCATTAACATTTGTATGCCGTACTGCTGCAGTGGGTGGCAGAAGTCAAATGTATGCTATTCCCATTATCAGGAAGTGCTGCCCTTGTCCTTTATATGCAGATGAAAGACAGTGATGTGCATCGAGGCAGGTTGACAGGCCCTCAAAAACACTAACCCGCATGACAGTGCTGATTGTGGAGCTGTAAGGGGCAGTGGAGTGTGTGATGGAGTCATCCGCTGTCTCTCAGCCTGCATACTGATGGCCACAAATTATAAAGATTTCTGCTGAAAGATTTGTTCATTTCTTTTCTTTTTCTGTTTGGTCTCAGTGAAGTTTTCCACTCTTCTCTTTTCACTAAGTCACCTTTCCATGTTCTGGGTTCTTTTTAATGCATGAATTAATCTACATGTAAAACCACATAATAAGCTGAAAAGGATAAAAAATAAATAAATAATCTGTCAAGCATATTATGATTAAAATCAGATGATTTTGAACCTCATTTCATAGATCCCTATATAAAGGTTTCAAAGCCTTATCCTACTGAACTTTTCATAGATGTTATTGTGTGGTTTATGTACTTGTGTTCAAATCTAGTGTAAATCAACACTCTGTGTTGAACCTGTGATCTTACCTTAATTAGTAGGATTATTATATTACCTTGATTAGCTGGATTTGTGTGATGTATTAAATCTAACATTTGGTATTTATATAACCTAAAACAGCCCAACTTCCTATAAATGCACTACTTCTGATAATAAAATGTACATGACATAAACATAAAATGTACATGACAACAACAAATTTTCTATACGTTTCAGAAGCTGACACATACAGCTTATATAAGAATACAACCAAACTAGTAACACACTTACAGTATACACACATCTTCAACAATGAAAAATATCACAGTCTGACAATAAAAAAAAACAAACAAAAAAAAAAGAGCAATGTAATGTCTATTTTCAGAAAGACTGGTCATGAATTTAAAATGTGTTTAGTCTTCTGGAGTAACTCAGAAAATCTAATTTGGAAATCTCTTTCTTTAAAATGCTGTTCATCAGGACCTCACCGGGAAGTAAATAAGATTTTCTAGCATGTGAGTTTGTGGGAGAGTTTTACCTCCTACTATTAATTAAGTTTTTAGTGTTCATGTGGAACTACATTGGTGTTCATTAACTCATTGCCACAGTATGACTCCCCTATAATAGAAAGAGATTAACATCATAAAGTAAGTTGAAGCTTTGCTTATTTGTGTGGATGTTGGCACAACGGAATCTGCCTTGATTAAACAAATAGCTTAAACTACACATTGGTGGTTTTCTGGTCTTCAATGTTCTAGTCCAAAGCCCTTTTAAAACCATGCAGGAAACCTGGGCCATGGTAAAAGGCCAGCCAACTATTCTGAGCTGGAGTAAATGGTGTTGTTCTTGTTTTAACTTTTTGTGACCAGTTGTGACCAGTTACAACATCTTTAAACTACACATTTTATCCAAAATGTAATTTCGCATTCCCGCTACAGTGAACATTTTAACCTAAATCTTGGAGTGTAGGCAAAATGTAATGGGTCAGCTATAACAATGTTCAAAACTGTCATATACAAAATAGTAGTCCCTGACAATTTTCAAGCGACACCTGAAAACTCATCTCTTTCATCATCACTTTACTTCATCTTAACTGAAACTTTGTATTGCAAGCAGTTTCTGTTTCTATTTGCCTCTTTAAAATGAATCGCTTACTGTATTCCTCATTCATAAGTCACTTTGGATAAAAGCGTCTCCTAAATGAATAAATGTAAATGTAGTATCATATACTGTACAATGTCACATATTTCCAATACTCTATAAAGATTGCAAGAATGCAGATGTCATGCCCATGTTTGAATGTGCAAAAGGGACACAAAATAGAAAATACTTTGGGAGATTTGAAGTAATCATCCGATTGGTTGAATTCTTAAAGATTTTCCAGGAGACGTGTGCCATCTGGAAATAAAGCTGTAGTTATGCCAAACTCCCTCATGGCAGAAGAAAGCCATTGTATTTACATTTGTATCAATGATAGCTTATCAGATCAACCAAACACTGGAATTTCAAAAATATGTTAGGTTCATGGCATACATTGTGTTCCATTGTTGCTGTAAACTTGCATGACCTTCATAAATAAATGATTAATTGGTTGCATGCTGGTCTGCTATTGTAGGGAGACTGTGATTGGTTGCTTTACATGTCTATAAGATGGCCCTTTAGGTGGTCACTGGCCAGTGAAAGCTGCAGTGGAGTCCAGATATTCTGTCATCAGTTTGAAGGTCTGGTTATGCAAGACTAATATAGCACTACCACTTCACCATTTCACTGTTTTCACAGTATTCCAGACCAGATTATGTGAGTAGTACTTTACTTTTTTTGTTCAAGCTCTCATCAGGAAAGAAATAGCTCGTTTTGTGCAAGATGTTTTTACAACTAAAACATTGTAAATAAATATCTTCACCTTCGTGTGTCACCATAATGTGGCCATCATTGATTTTTTCAAGCCCTAGGAAGCATGTAAAAAAAACTTACTTCCCAGCCCCCAGTGGCATCCAGAACCTCTGGGATAATTTGAACACTCAATAAATTTACTACTGACATCCAATCAACCAACTCAAACAGCGGCCGACTGCTCCAAACAAGAATTTGTTTTGCCAGAGTGAAATGAACCGAAGCTGCGACTGGGGTTTTAGACTAGTAGTTCCAGCCTTCTGAAAACGGAAAAGTCCTGTCAACGCAGCTCGTTTGCATAAATGTATGCCTACTGCAAAGACTTGCTGAGTTAAAGTGTTTCTTCATTACTGGAGGCCACTTTTCTTTTTCCCACAGCTGTCAGGAGTCATGAGAGCCAGATGAGATGCTGAGGAGATGTGACAGAGGTTGTCTGCTCTAATAGATTCTAGCCCATGAGAGCAGCTCTGTTTAAATCAGTCTGTGTTAATGTGTTAATGAATCTACCGGTAGAGCTCCAGGGGTAGAGGCTAATGTGGAGGGGTAGTTTTCATCACGCTAACCGTTAACAGGGGTGGGAGACACAGCCTTGGTGTCTTCAGAGGTCAGCACAGGATGTGTTATTGAGCGTTATTTTTTCTCAACAACAGAAAAACTGAATAAAGGAAGTAAAGGAGACACTGAAAATTCCGATACATACTCAATCAAAAAAAAAAAAAAAAATAAAATAAAAAAATAAATAAAATAAAAATTTTTAAATTATTTTTTGCAAAACTACAAAATGTACCTGTACTCTACATGCATGGAGTTTCCAGCTGAAATGAACACTAGAAACAGTAAAACACCAACGACTTTATTCTTTTCCCTAAAAATCATGATTACATGGCCAGATTACTGACTAAAGCCCTATTAGAATGGGACTAGTTTTACAGGGGGTCATTAGAGAAATTTGTGTTTCACAGATGTACTTGGTGATTTTAATCCCGTCCGAATCTGCCACGTCTGTGTTTCTCTCACACGACCTCTGTAATAATTCCAGAGCAAATTACCTACTGTTTTTCAGCAAACTCAGTGATCCTCTGAGAAAACTAATCCCATCCGAATGCGAATGTCTGTGATTGCCGGCGATGTTTTTTTTTTTCACAACGCGTTTCCTTGTGTGTTTTGGCCAACATGAATTACCGTAGATGCTCTTACCACGCTCATGTTTGATATATTTGCCTAGCATCAAAGAAATAAATAAAAAAAAAAAAACAATAATAAAATCAAGAGCCAGATCACGTAAACCAGGGGTGTCAAACTCAGTTCCTGGAGGGCCGGAGCCCTGCAGAGTTTAGATGCAACCCTAATTAAACACACCTGATCCAGCTAATTAAGTCATTCAGGCTCATTTGAAAACTAGATGGTATGTGTGTTGGAGCAAGGTTGGAACAAAACTCTGCAGGGCTGAGGCCCTCCAGGAACTGAGTTTGACACCCCTGACATAAACTTTTAAGACTGGCTATTGTAATATCAGCGTCAGGTAAGATTACTCACGTTCATTTCTGCACTCAATTACATAATGTTTTAATTACATATGTACCTTTATGAGAATTCAACATGGGTTTACTACGAATAAATAAATAAATAAATAAATAAATAAAATAGTTCAACTAAAGTAACCACACATTAACATGGTTTTATACTAGCCATTTAGCTTCACAATGGCATTTGTGTGATGTGATTATACTATGGTAATCAATCCGAATGACTGAAAGCGTGATCTCTTCAATGCCCATGTGCAAAAAACAGCCCCTCCCACCTCTGTAATAAACACGGAGATGTTAGGCCCGTCCGAATTGGTACATGAAAATCGCAGACGTCAGGTGACAAGAATCGAAACTCAAACGTAGTTTAGAAGACTAGTCCCGTCCGAATAGGACTTAATACATATTTTCACACGGTTCTTTGCACAATACTATGTTATGACCTAAAAACAATTTTACCATAATGCATGCTTTGTAAACCAATAGTCTTTAATGTTTACATAATCAGTTCCAGGTGTATAGCTTTTCTGAACTAAACTTGCTCGTAAGCCCACCTGGTAAAGCATTGCACTTGAGGTACGAGTCCTGGGAAACAAGAGTCACAATAAAAGAGCTCAAAGACTTGTAGAAGCAAGCTGAAATGACATGGTTATTTCAGCAAATATGTTTTTATCTCACATTTGCTCTTATTAATGCTATCAGTCAGGTTTAAGTTAGGGTTTAGTGTAGGTGAAGTTAACTCATGATACATACAACAAATAACATTATAAAAGGTTGACAGATTGACGTTCATCTGCTTCAAATAAAACTGAACTCACTAAACATTTGTGTTTGAAAGCATTGTGAAATGCAGCAGCAATGTAATATAATTTTGCAAAAAATAAATAAATAAAAGGTCACCACAGGCACCTGCATGAGCTAGAAAATGGTTATAATAAAATCATGGTTTTCCTTCTCTTTTCCTAGTTACTTTTAATGTGTCTGTTACTGTCACGGTCTCACTTGATTTAATTTGAAAACTTATCAACTTATCTTTTCAAGACACATGAAAACAGCAACCAGAGATTCTGCAAAACATCTTAACGTTCCACAGAAGTTAAAGTAGTTAAATTTATACAGGTTTGGAACAACATGAGGGTGAGTAAATGATGAAGGAATACAAAATCAAACATTGCATATCTGATTCTGTACATCAAAATGCACTCAGTTCTTTCAGCAGTTCTGTTGAAAATCCTGTGAGCTCTCAAGCATATTAATGTGTCAAACCACAGCTATTGATCACAGTGGTAACGTCTTCCATTAATACTCATGAACTCACAGTCAGCAGCAAAAGTTTCCCCATCGTCATACATTGACTCATGCTGCCTGCACAGGTTGTGAGGGAAAAAGTCTTTGTAGAAGTGTGGTGAAGGATGAGGCACAAACACAATTTTGAAGGTGGAAGTTACTGTGAGGAATGTTTATTAAAAGTACAAGTTAGGGGAAGGAAGGGGGAAGGTGCTGAATTGGTCCAATGTGCCATAACAAATTTAGAGTTTGCGTCCTTCAGTGCATTTGGGAAGCATTCATTTATCTGCTGCTGATGTACGTAATGCCTGGTTTAAATCGAAATACTGTAAATTTAGAAAGAACAATACTTGCAATATTGCGTTATTGAATCTAACATTATCGTGATGGTGCAGTTTTACAGAGAGACACAATTATGCTATGTTTAGGGCTATGAATCCTGACCTGAAAAAGAAATGCTTCTTTAATTCTGGGGCATTAGGGATTGAGTGTCAACACACAGATATTATAGATTATATTTATTACCTTGATTACCAAAATATTGCACATCTCAGAAGAGCTTCAACAGCTGGAAACTGGTGTCTTGGCTCACCCCAGTGAGCTTTTGATTCCATTCACCAAAATATTTGTTCACTGATTAATTCAGTGACTTTTTGTTGGTAACCATGGCAAGCAGTGAGTGTCTTTTGAGTATTATGAGTGAGTCATTGAATCATTAACCCAACAGATTTGTTAACATTTTAAATCAGAATGAATGACTTTAAGATTGTACTAGACCAGGAGCTAAACAGTCATGATTACTTGACTGATCACAAGCTTGAACAGGCTACTCTGACTTCTTAAAAAATTCACAAGACTGACATTTTTAAAATGTGAAAATTAATTTACCGTACAATGTACAAATTATGCAATGTCTTATCATTCATACTATCCATCATAATAATGAAAATCTTAGGTCTTCGACCCTGCTGCTGGGGACCGACTATCCTGCACATTTTATTTCCAACCTGCTTCAGCTCACCTGGCCTCTGATTTTGCAAGTGATCCTGAATAGCTTCATTAGCTTGTACGGAGATGTTTGATTAGGGTTTTAGCTATAGGCAAACTTTGCAGGACAGTGGGTCCCCAGGAGCAAGGTTGAAGACCTATGGTGTAAATCATACATTATCATTCACTTTGCCTCCATTTTCTTAGGAATTAAGTAAATTAGTTGCACACTGGTGTGGGAAATGATTAATTGTGCAAGTTATTGTGGGAGCGTTCAGCAGTCCTGCTCAGTCTACTACAAGTGCCCTATGAGGGATCAAACTCACCCCATTGAGTCGCCGATGCTGCTTTTGTCCTCTCCTATTTATCCCTGATATGAGGTGTTTGCCTACATGACCAGCCCATTATATTTTCCTTTTGATGGCTCCTGGTTGATTCACAGGCACTGTACAATATGTCACCAGAGGTTAGCTGGCATCCAAGCATATGCTCATGCTGACATTAGAGGCATGCCAATCCATTACGACTATCAGATGCACCACTCACTCATGCTAATGCTGTGTCCATGATGTGTGAGCTAACAATTATTTTTGTTCTGTTTTGTTGATATGTATTCAACAAAAGGTATTCCATATCACTGGCAGATGCTTGAACAAATTTCAGGAGCTTGATCAAATGCTAAATCTGGGTTTGCCTACAAAATTAGTAATAATAGTTGTAAATAAGTTAATAATGGTTGCTCCAGAAATGTCTTTGTACTTTTATTAACAAACAGAGTGCCATGATATACTGTATAGTAAGATCAGCTGTGTGGAGATCTGCAGATGGTGGTATCAAAAGCTGCCTTTCTGTCTGAAATGACTAGAAACCTTGACTATTTTTGTTCTTTAAAAATGATCGCTTGTGGAAGAAACTACTAAGGTCAATAAGTCTTTAAAAACATTAGATAATTTGACAATGAAAGAAAAAAAAAAATGTCCTAGCTTATAAAATGTCCAGTGGTGCAAATCCACAAAACTGTTATACTATTTATACTATTATACTATTTTGTTATGCAATAATAATAATAATATTAATATTACTACTACTACTACTACTACTACTACAACTACTACTAATAACAACAGCAACAACAACAACAATAATAATAATACACAGTATTTAACAAAAATGTTACTAATATGTTACTTTTTCTTTTTTAACAGCCATTAACTTTTGTACGTTAAAAACAAAACAACAACAACAACAACAACAACAAGAATACATTTCAACATTTATCTTATACAGAATTTAATTTACCCAGAGCAAAAGCAAAAGCTTAGGTAACATTTTATTTTAAGGTGTCCTTATTACAAGTTACATATACTTACTATTATAATAACAATAAATTATGCATAATTGCATTCAAATAACCCTAAACCAAGCCCTTATCCTAACCCTACCCATATCGTAAGTGCATATAGCTAATTAATATTACTCAGTACTTTAATATATAATTACATTGTAACAAGGACACCTTCAAATAAAGTGTAACCAAAGCTTATTATGATAGCATTAAAATGTAACAAAACAAACAATTACATATATTTACAAATTTAAATGCAGATTACCACATTTTCAGTCATCTGAGTCAAGTCATGTATTTGGCTTACCATGGACTGAGATCCTGCAGGCGGCCCTGCTTGTGGGCATATATTGGCTCAGCTGCATGTTGGCGTAAAATATCCACTTTTTCAGTCTAAACATACACTCATAGCTTAATGCATGGAGGATGTTCAGCAAGCTAATAAATAAATGATGAGGCTGACACACACACAGCTCAACAGGGTCTGTGATTTGCTTGAGTAGGAGTATGGGTTGAGAGAAGGGTCAGTTTAGGAATTTAACACTGTCATCCACTGTGCTTCACACTGTTTTGATGTGACTCAGATAAGGTTTGGTTATGGCTCAGTGAGCACAGTTTTATTAGTACAGAGAGAATAGGCCAGTATCCCTGAGGGGTCATGAAAAAGCTTCTCATTGTACTTTAAAATAGTAAAGCTGTCATTCAGTGCAGATCTTCAGTGTCAGCTTTGGTGCGTGAATAAGGGGATCTGGCATTTCTTTCACTTAGCATATATATTTAAAGCATGGTGAGCTCAGTGTCCTTAAACAGTACATCATGCTGGAGAAGATTCATACATTGATTCAGATGAACGACTGAAGCGGGGCAGAGTGAGCTGTCGGTATCAGAAGGGCTCTAGGATCACTGACTGAAAGGTTCTCAGCAACAAACAGATGAATCCTGAGATGGCACATCTACGGACCACCCGCAGTCTGTTCACTGATGGTCTTAAGGCTGTGACACACCAAGCCGACATCAAAGAACCAGCAGCGTTTCATGTGTCTGGGACAAAAAGTTGTGCTTGAACACACAAATACTACAGTGAGTGGCCAAACTAGCACATTCTGTACCTGAGTGAGTGGAAATAACTCTCCATACCAGCAGGTGGCAATAGTATGTATTTTGCATTCAAAAAGAACAAAACAGCTCTTGTTTACCATTTTGAATATGACTGATGCTGATCACTAGTTCTTTCCTTTTTATCATTCCTGATGGCCATGTTGTAATGAAAATATTCACATATTTGAATGCTGAGGTAAGATGAAGATTAAAAAAAAAACAAAAAACAAAAAACAAAAAAAATCAGAAGAACCTTCTGTTTCCCTTTCTGACTTTGTCGTTTACTTATACCACTTTCATTTTTCTTTTTCTGTACTGGTTCGCTAAGCTGTACAGCCAATCAGAGTGACGTCTCTCACCAATGCCGATTCTATATGCACAAATGGCCAACTAGTGCCGACTGTGCAGAACACACTTAACACTTAACACACAGAACATTCATAGGGTCGCCATATGTGCCATTTATACAGGACCCGTCCTGGCCAGGATTTTTATATCGCCTAAAACATCCAAAGTAGTTTGACCAATAACATGCAAGTATTGTACATAATCGACCAGTCATGGCACGTGATAAGGTGAGATCTACAAAGAACGATCAAATTGATGCAAATACGCGCACATGTTAGGTGTGTTTGTTCGTTCGTTCAGCTTGAAGCGTCGCTGTGCACCGATAATTGTATGACACCAAAGTACCATGAGAGCGATTCGAAAGCATAAGGAGCCATCTGCTCTGCTCTCTATAGCTCTTGTGAATGTCATACAACGATTGATCTGCAAATTGCAAACAGCCCAAACCTGGATATTTTAGGCAATATAGAAATCCTGACAAGGATGCGTCCCGTAAAAATGGTCCATATGGTCACTCTAGCAATCCTGCACCCTCCAGATATGCAAAGATCTCCCACTAATCAGAGAGAAGTATAATACTGTAATACTTAAGTTTTATTTTAGCTTTTTTAGTGACTGGTAAGGGAAGATTGCTTACCACAGCTGCAGTTTTCAGGTAATTTGAATAGAGATTACATCATTTATTTATTAGTCCACATAAATTGTGATTGAGATGAAAGTAAGGAGGGTGTAACCCACTAACTAGGGTTTAGCATCTACAATGCACATTATGCCTTTTGCACTGTTTCCATGTGTGGAGATTTTTTATTTTTATAATTAATCAGTCTGGATGGAACCAGCCTTGGGTTCACTAATTGTCATTTCTTTTATCTTCCCAGATTTTGGGATGTCCATCATCTCTTTGAAATCTTTGATCCACAACTCATCTACTGTCACAATGTTCTTACCCAATGCTTACCATAACCTGTGTGTGTCATTTATTGCCTTAAAGGGGATTTCGGATACCCATTTTCAACAACTTGATATGATTCTTTAGGGTCTTAATGAAAAGTCTATAACAAATTTTAAAATTTCTAAATGGTAGTGTAAAACAACACCCTTTTTTATCCTGTCAAAAACAAGCTCTGTTCACAGTGACCCATTTCGGTTCATGTACCTTTCAATGCAAATGAGCTCTGCTCACCCCGCCCCTCTCTTCCGTGGGGTGACAAGCAGTTCTCTAGACTGTTAACTTTAGCTGCAGAACTTGCTAACTAGCACATTATTAGAAAAGGCGATTTGCAAAGATTCATAAAAAAAAAAAATATATATACTCACTTCTTCGGCAGGTGAAGCAGGATCACGAATGATTTGCGTGAACACAGACACATTTAAGTAGATCGGGAGCGCATTCCCTTCAAATACAAAAGTAGTCCACTGCGTATTTTTAGCATTATAGGGTGTTTGTGTACACCCACTGCCAAGACACATTAATTCAGTTAAAATTAAAGTTTAATTCAGTTAAAATTGAATTTCTTCCACACACCTGTGTCCTTAATATCTGTTTTATTTGCATCAACAGATAACAGAAACTTTAGTGAACGACCTTCAAGGACTCTAGTTTTTGGCTGTTTATTTATTTATTTATTGGAATTCAAATAATTCAAATCCATTATTGAACACTGTTGCTGTAGCCTGTTTTCAAAATAGGCTCTAAAAGCTTATTGACTGTTTACATACACAAAAATACACTGAAAATGCTTCAATTTCCCAGATAACATTTAAAAAAAAGCTGTGCTCATGTGGCATTTTCACAGTATCCATGACTAAAGACTATATTTACATGAGGCATGCAAGTACTGCCTAGTCAGAGATTTGAATAAATATACTTACAGGCACATAACCACACTAAAATATGCTAATCTTTTTGGAGAAATCTTCTTAAGTGTTATGAATGGTAAAGGTTTTGCCACTATTGGCCTTATTATTGTAAGACTGCAATATTGAGAATGTGTACAAGAGAGCCAATTGCAGCGTTTATTAATGAAACAAGAAGAAAATCTAAGGAGTACGATATATGTGGAGCTTAATGAAAACTTCAACATAAGCGTTCTAGGGAAACATAAAGAATGAGTTTTGTGATAGTATTTAAAAGTCTTGTTTAGTATAACCTAGGTTACTGATTTGTAGAAATGATACGCAAACTGAAAAATCTGATATCCCTTATCACCTTGGTGTCCTTGAGGAAGGCACTTTACCAGAGTTCCTCCAAGAAAATGTCCTATAAATTATAAATATTTTTTGAGTAAGAAAGCAACTGCTAAACGACTGAGATAACTGTATCTTGCAGATCTCTGCAGACTGTGTTACTTGGGTGTAAATGTGCATTTTAGGACATTTAGGACAACTGAACATCTTTATTTATCTGTATGCTTTTATACTTGCAGTTGTGTTATCTACAGAGGATCTTTATCACATTATATCAGTTTAAGAGCTTTATGTATCACACAAATGACACTGAACACAATAAATGTTTTTGCTGTGGTACACTACAGAACTTTGGCCTCTCCATTGCCATCTGTGGTAGAAACATCAAACTGCATGTGACTTGCAGAGTAGTTCCCTATCAAAAGCTACTCTCGATGCTGCGTTTCAATAACGCTGATGAGAACATTCTTTGTTCAACCAGCTGTGAAGCACGTGTGTCAAACACGCCAAGAATTGGCTTAAATAACCTTGGTGGGTGACGTCATTGATTACGTGCACCTGCAGGTTATAAATAGACGTGAGACGTACACATCTTCAGGTTTCTTTGTCTTCAGAGACCGCATTGTGTGTGTGTGTGTGTCACGCTGAAAGCAGTATCATTGTAAAGTGAAAGTGAAAGTTAAAAGCTTGTCGAGTTAATCCGCAAGAAACGCATGCCTCCTTGTTTACGGCTCATCTCTGAAGATGACTCACATGAATTTTGTTTTGAGTGTTTGGGGTAAGAGCATGCTGCTCTTGCGTTCAAGATCGGCGACTGTGAGCACTGTGATTCACTTCCTATCCGCGTGCTTTGTGTTCAGCTCGCTTTCTTTTACAGAGAGCGAGCCACTGTGCCCTTGTTAAGATCACACTTTGATCTAGCTGAGGCTCAAGAGACGGGTCCTTCCCTTTCTCTCGAGCTCTCGCCAGATCAGGGGTTTTTCGCGCCCGCTTCCAAAGCATGCCCCGGCATTTCTTCGGATTGGGCAGCGAATGCTGCAGCTCTTGATTCTGTAGAAATGGAAATTGAGAGCGCCGCCTCCCGAGCGCTCCTCCCGCGATTGTAAAACGAATGAGGAGTTACTCGAGGTGATGACTCGTGCAGTGTGAACAGATTAAAGCTGGATTGGCCACAAGAGCATTAGACCCCTAGATGCTCCAAATTAGATGTCAGGGGGAGGGACCTCAGTGATGGTCTCTCCCCTTCTTTGGTGACCTCCATGATGAGAGAACTTGTTCATGGAGTAAGCCATATTTGTCCTGTGTTTTTTGTGCCTCAATCTTGAATTTTTTGACTATTGTGGATTCAAAGGCACAGGGCTACATGATGATACCCCAGGTAGAAGAGACGCTAGCGTGCTATCTCTCCCCTGGAGGTGTATCATCACTCGAAATGTCAACGCTCCCTACCAAGCCATGTAGAGCAACATCTACACTTGTAGGGAGAGCGTTTCATGCAGCAGGTTATGCTGGTGCTGCTCTGCACACCATGGCGGTTCTGCAGGCATATCCGACTGATGTTCATAAAGATCTGAGCACAGGGAGGCAAGGAAGCTCGAGAAAGCTTTCAATAAATTTCTCCCCCACCGTGCTCTAGTGTTGGGGCTGTCGGCCACCCAGTCCCAACACGGCCCAGCTCCTCTGAGGCGAGAAGCCCAAAAGAGAGTGTGCAAGCCATGCGCCTCCTCATAAAGACTGGGGAAATGCTCGTAGCACTCAACAGGCAAGAGGGAGCTGGACCTAAAAACAGTCTTTACGACCAGAAAGAAGTCTTGAGGCTGTGCCCAGGACAATGGGTGTGTCCCCTCGGGGAGGGCCGCAGAAAACTCCAACGACGAGAGTAAGGGCTCCTTCCTGGCACCCTTAGGGGATCGCTGTACAACTTCCGCCACCACTGGTGTTTCGGGGGTCAGCAATCGCCAGTGATGTGTTACATGTTTGGATGTTTCTTGCCGTTTTACAGGACACAAAATATTTAACATTCCCCCAAGCAAAACAAAGTGTCACCCCTTTCAGAGAATTTTGCAGCGTGGAAGCTACTGCCAAATAATCTCTCCTTGGGTCGTAAGGACTCTACAAGCGGGCTTCAGGATACAGTTTGCGTATCATCATTTCCTTGCAGGAAATGCAAGCTCTGCTGGACAAGGAGGTCGTAGGACATCTCCCCTCCAAGACAGAGAGTCTAGCTGCTATAGCCAATATTTTCTGGCTCCCAAAAATGATGGGGGGTTGCGTCCAGTCTAGATCTTTGCGGGCTGAACCACTTTCTGTGAATGTACAAGTTCAAAATGCTGACAGTCTATGATTGTTTTTCTCAGATCCAATCAGGGGATTGGTTATCAACAAATGATCTCAAGGACGCATACTTTCATTTAGAAATTTTTCCACAATGCAGGAAGTTCCTGAGGTTTGCTTTTGGGGGTAGAGCTTACCAGTATCGGGTTCTTCCATTTGGCCTAGCCTTATCACCCCGCACATATGCATCGATGCATCTTTAGCATCGGCGACTGGCTGATTTGGCCCTGTCTTAAGAACATCGGGATGTCGTCCTCACTCATCTTAACTATCTGGGATTGAGACTCAATGCCAAGGAAAACGTTTTCTCTCTTGCCCAGGGGACAATGTATTTAGGGGTTAACCGGATTCTATCATAATGTGGGCACAGCTGTCTCCTACACATATCAAATCCATTCTGAACACCCTGAAGGATTTCAGGCTAGGCCAGAAAGTTACTGTACATTACTTTCAGAAGTTCTAGGTCTCATGGCGACTGCATCCATGTGAAACCTTTGGACGTCTTGCACATGAGACAAATTACGGTTGTGGCTCAGAGCCAGGGGATTTAATCTAAGGGCGAATCCCCAGAGGGTTTTATAAGGGTTATATAAGGTATAAGGTATAAGGGTTATGTGCTGGGGCCTTGTACCCTTTCTATGTGGTTCAGACCCCAGTTTTTGACTTTGGGTCCCACTCAAGGCACATGTTGTCGTCGCAACATGCTAACGACAGATGCTTCCCTCACGGGCTGGGGTGAGGTCTTGGATGACCATCCAGCCCAAGGGATCTGGAGAGGTCATCTTCTTGATTGGCACATCAATTGCCTCGGAATGATGGCTGTATTTTGGGCCCTGAAATACATCCTCCAGCAGGGGCTACCATGTCCTAGTGCGGGGGACAAGACTGTGTTGGTCACTTAAATAGGTCGCAAGGGCAGACTGCATCCGTGCCGCCGGAACAGGCTAGCACTGCTGGTTCTGCTTTGTATGTGGAACAAGTTCTAGTCCATCAAAGCGATTTACATTCTGGGGCATATGAATGTGGGAGCAGATTCACTGTCCAAATTTTGGAGCATGCTGTTGCTGCCCTCAAGGACACTGAGTGCAAGCACTGTAATCACTTCGATCGGAGTGCTCCACTCGAGGCTCGCTTTCTTTCAGGAAGGGACGATCCTCTGCATCCTCGTTGCGATTGTGAGGCTCGCATGTCGAGCTGGCTGAGAGACTACCAGGAGTCCTGGCCAAGGTATGTCAACGAGGGTCTCACCTCTGACTGATAGCGCCCTGTTGAACGACCAGAGTGTGACTCTCAGATCTAATATCCCTCCTTGACAGCTCGCTGTGGCGATTCCGGTTAGGAGATTTCTTCTATCTCAGGCACAGGGGACAGTTTTTTTATCCCCAGCCTGAGTTCTGGAACCTTTCATCTCTGGCCCCTGAGGGGCACCGCAAGAGATGCTGGGTTTCCAGCAGATGTACTACAGACTATTCTGATTGTTAGGACTCCTTCCACTAGAAGAAGTTATGCCCTCAGATGGTGCTTTTTCGAAAGTTGGTGTATGACACACCATGCAGACCCAGTTCACTGCCAAGTTGTTTCAGTGCTGGAGTTTCTGCAAGAGAAATTGTCCTCAGGCAAACACGTCCTGGTACTTTTACAATCTATGTGGCCGCCATTTCAGCTTGCCGTGTTCTGATTGATGGTGTTTCTGTGGGAAAGCACCCTCTAGTTGCTCGCTTCATTCATGGAGCTCAGAGGTTGAGGCCGGCCACCGGAGCAACAGTCCCTTCGTCGGACTTGGCCTCAGTGCCCAAAGGGTCTGTTTGGGACCCCATTTTGAACCACTAGAGTCAGTGCCTGTCAGGTTTCTGACTCTAAAGATGGTTTTTGTCATGGCTATTACTTCTCTGAAGAGAATTGAGGATTTGCAGGGATCATCCTGGTTAGACTTTGCCCCGGGGCTGGTCAAGCTATTTTGCATCCGCACCCTATTATTTTCCAGTCATTCTTGAAGCCTTCTGACCTCCGACGTTCATGACACTGGAGCAAGAAGGACTTCATTTACTGTGTCCAGTACATACTCTTCAGATTTACATCCACCGCATTAGCCAGTGGCGTAAGTCGGAGCAGCTTTTCATATGCTATGGCTGCCACTAGACAAAAAATGTCACATTGGGTATTTTGATAGGGAACATCTCAGGTTACTTGACTGTAACCCTGTTCCCTGAAAAAGCGGGAACGAGATGCTGCGCCTCAATGCCGCACTGTACGCGTGCCTGGACGTCTCTTCAGACAAAGGTTTAACCTGAAGATGTGTACGTCTCAAGTCTATTTATAACCTGCAGGTGCACGTAATCAATGACGTCACCCATCGAGGTTATTTAAGCCAATTCTTGGCGTGTTTGACACACGTGCTTCACAACCGGTTGAACAAAGAATGTTCTCATCAGCTTTATTGAAATGCAGCATCTCGTTCCCACTTTTTCAGGGAACAGGGTTACAGTTAAGTAACCCGAGACATTCTTTTATGACAGATGTGCTTTGGCACTGCTCTTTTGCACAGATGAATCTGATGGTTTGAGGAATAATGCTTACTGATGAACACCATATCTTGGTGCAGCATGATCTGCTTTGATCTGACAGTTAGAAAATCTTCCAGCAAAGCATACATCATAAATAATATCAGCCGTGTTGGCCGCTGTGGACCAACTTTTGTTTTCACACAGACTCTGTTTCTCATTTTCTTTGTTTTGACAGTGGGTGATTCCCAGAAGTCAAAGAGCATTGTTATTTTGAACTGTCCAAGTTCAAAATTCTAGTTAGCTAGTTGACTATAGTTTAAAATTCTATGTATCAATGCTAATTATTTTTGTAACAAGCTACAACCAGTACCCACACACGTGATATACTAGCCAGACCTTTTGCAAACATGACAACGTAACCTTGGAATTTCCTGCCAAATCTGACCTGACAGCTTAGAAAATAAAATCATTTCAGTCTTTTGGAGTCGCATGATTGCTTTGTACTGTCAGAGTGAAATATAAGATCAGACTGGAATACAAAACTTCAAATCTGAACAGATTTTTAAAACTAGGCATCAACTTAGGCAAGTTTTTTGAAAGTTATATAACTGTTAGAACAAAACATTCTTAATAATGTTTATGAAACATTCTTATAACTTTATAACTAAAATTTGATGTACGCTCACAATGTTGATAGAGAATCAAAGATCAACATTCTCTAAACGTCCTTTAAGTTATTTGTACTTGATGCACGGTATTTTTACTTGACAAACATTTTAAGAAACGTTTTTGTAACCTTTATAAAATGTTCTAATCACATCAAGATTCTCAGAATGTAAAACAATAAACTTTCAAAAACATATTTTGGGTGAAACCAAAGTTAGTAGAACACTGTAATAAACACTTTTGTTCCCTTTCAGTCGGTCACTCTGAGTCACGTCGGTGACCAACGAATTGGGATATCTGCAGAGAGACCAATCCATTTCGAGTGTAACTAAACGAGCCAATGGACATTGGCATGTGGTATTTCGCATATGGCTCCCACATCCCGCAGCGCGGGTATAAGAGGCAGCAGGTGCACAGCATTAATTCATCTTTTCGCTTCGGAGCCGAGCGGTGGTGCATCACTACTGCTCTTCCCTCCTTTGAGTGATTGCAGAGACGAGAGCGGGTGTTACGGCACAGCAGCAATGGTCTCACGGGAGAAAAAAAATAGATCGTCTTTGTGCAGACAGCCACACCAGGAGTGTGCACGCTGAGGAAGCTTTCGTGAATGGCTCATGTTTTTCTTGTGGGGACATGACCATCTCGGAGTTGCATAAAAGACGCTATATCAAACATGGTGGAGTCCCTCTGCCTCTGCCGCAATCCAGGATTCGTCCCGGCACCCGGGACGGCGCTGCATCCGGTGGAGTCAGAGGTGATTTGAGGATCACAGTGAGGGCTTCCACAAGTGGAGTTCTTCACCCCTCAAGCACTCCGCAGCCGGTGGAGCTGCCAAAGGAGTGCGCTGGGCCCTCTGCTGGACAGAGTGCACCACGTGTTTCCTTCAGTGCCCCCTCTGATGACCAGATGATGATCGCTGCATCGGAGGGCGAGCCCTCTCTCTCCGGGGATAACGACCCGGCTGCGTTGCCCCCTTCGTGTGTGGTAGCATTGTCCGAGTCAGACCCAGAGATGATGGCCATGCTTTCCCGGGCCGCCGAGAATGTCGGGCTCGTGTGGAATCCTCCACCGCGTCCCGATCCTTCGAGGCTGGATGAATGGTTTCTCGGTGGGGGTCGCGCTGGTTTTTAGCACCCCCCTCCGGTGCCATTCTTCCCGGAAGTGCATTAGGAGCTCACAAGAATGTGGAAGGCACCTTTTACTGCCCGAAACAAATCTTGTAGCTCTTCCGCCCTCACCACCCTCGATGGTGGGGCCGCATTGGGGTACGTGGGCATTTACTTGTTGCGCTTTGGGGTACGTGGGCATCTACTCGGTGGAGCAGTTTGTGGCCATGCAACTGTGTCCAACAGCCGCTACCACTCTGCGGGGTGATCTTTTGACCCAGAAGCCAGTGGTACCCAAAACTTCAATAAAAGAGCGGTTTCCTCAGTCTCTGGGTCTCGAGTTGCGAGCTGTGCATCATGGGTTTGCTTCCCTCCTCCTCTCTCGCCAGTGGGCAGCAGTAGGTTGCCCAAGAGCACCCATCCTGCCCATTCGTGGAACCAGGTAAGGGCTGTAACACTCGAGTCCCTGCTTCATATCGTCACACACCGGGCTGTCACAAGTCAAGTCAAGTCAAGTCACCTTTATTTATATAGCGCTATTAACAATACAGATTGTGTCAAAGCACTTAACAGTATCAAATTGGAGGATAGAGTGTCAGTAATTTATAATAAGATTAAACACTCAATTTTCAGTTAAAGGCATTTCATTATTGAATTCAGAGATGTCATTGTCTAGCTCAGTTTAGTTTAAATAGTATCTATGAAATCAAATTGACGATAATAGTTAGAAATTAAGTGTCCCCAACTGAGCAAGCCAGAGGCGACAGCGGCAAGGAACCAAAACTCCCTCTGTGACAGAATGGAGAAAAAAACCTTGGGAGAAACCAGGCTCAGTCGGGGGCCAGTTCTCCTCTGGCCAGGATATTAAAGTTTATTTATTTATTTTTTTACTTATTGTTTTAATTAAGTTTTAAATGTATAAATCTATTATATTTCTATTTTTATATTGTTGCAATTTCTAGCAATAATAGTATTATTTAGTTAGGTATTTTATTATATTATAGTTATTTTGTTTAATTTTAAGTTTTATTGTATTTAAGTCGAGGTCTTCACTGGGGATATGTCCCCGGGGCTCAACCAGGTGTCCGGCCTCCGCCGACGATCAGGGTCACAGACATCATCTCCTGACGCCGATCCAACATCTGATCCGGACACGGACTGAGAAACAAAATAAGAAAGAAACAGACAAATATTAGTGTAGATGCCATTCTTCTTACGATGTAACGAGTACATCGTGTGTTATGAGGAGTGTTCCCGGTTCCGGTTGATCTAATTAATGCAGCCTAACAATCCTTTAACGGATTTGAATAATAGAAGTGTATTAGTGTGTTATGTGTAAGCCAGGTTAAAGAAATGTGTCTTTAATCTAGATTTAAACTGACAGAGTGTGTCTGCCTCCCGAACAGTGTTAGGTAGATTGTTCCAGAGTTTGGGCGCTAAATAGGAAAAGGATCTGCCGTCCGCAGTCAATTTTGATATTCTAGGTATTATCAAATGGCCAGAGTTTTGAGAACGCAGCGGACGTGGAGGACTATAATGTGATAAGAGCTCGCTCAAGTACTGAGGAGCTAAGCCATTCAGGGCTTTATAAGTAATTAATAAGATTTTAAAATCTATCCGATGTTTGATAGGGAGCCAGTGCAGTGTTGACAGAACCGGGCTAATATGGTCATACTTCCTGGTTCTAGTAAGGACTCTAGCTGCTACATTTTGGACCAACTGTAGTTTATTGATCAAGCGTGCAGAACAACCACCCAGTAAAGCATTACAATAGTGTAACCTTGAGGTCATAAACACATGAATTAGCATTTCTGCATTTGACGTTGAGAGCATAGGTCACAATTTAGATATGTTTTTGAGATGGAAAAAACGCAGTTTTACAGATACTAGAAACATGGCTTTCAAATGAAAGATTGCTATCAAACAGCACACCTAGGTTCCTAACTGATGAAGAAGAATTGACAGAGCAGCCGTCAAGTGTTAGATAGTGTTCTAGGTTATTACATGTGGGGTTTTTAGGTCTGATAATTAACACCTCTGTTTTTTCAGAATTTAGTAGTAAGAAGTTACTCGTCATCCAGTTTTTTATATCGACTATACATTCCGTTAGTTTCTCAATTTGGTGTGTTTCACCAGGCCGTGAAGAAATATAGAGCTGAGTATCATCAGCATAACAGTGAAAGCTAACTCCATGTCTCCTGATAATATCTCCCAAGGGTAACATGTAAAGCGTGAAAAGTAACAGCCCTAGTACTGAGCCTTGAGGTACTCCATACTCCACTTGTGATCGATATGATACCTCTTCATTTACTGCTACGAACTGATGGCGGTCAGATAAGTACGATTTGAACCATGCTAAGGCACTTCCACTAATGCCAACAAAGTTTTCTAGTCTATTCAAAAGAATGTTGTGGTCGATAGTGTTGAACGCAGCACTAAGATCCAGTAGAACTAATAAAGAGATACAACCATGATCAGATGATAGAAGCAGGTCATTTGTAACTCTAATGAGAGCAGTCTCAGTACTATGATACGGTCTAAATCCTGACTGGAATTCCTCACAGATACCATTTTTCTCTAAGAAGGAATATAATTGTGAGGATACTACCTTTTCTAGTATCTTTGACAGAAAAAGGAGATTTGAGATCGGTCTGTAATTAACTAGATCTTTGGGTTGTGTTTTTTTAATGAGAGGCTTAATAACAGCCAATTTGAAGGTTTTGGGGACATATCCTAATGACAATGATGAATTAATAATAGCCAAAAGAGGATCTATGACTTCTGGAAGCAGCTCTTTTAGTAGTTTAGATGGAATAGGGTCTAACATACATGTTGTTGGTTTAGATGATTTAACAAGTTTATACAATTCTTCCTCTCCTATAATAGAGAATGAGTGGAATTGTTCCTCAGGGGATCTATAGTGCACTATCTGATGCGATACTGTAGCTGACGGCTGCATGGTTACAATTTTATCTCTGACAGTATCGATCTTGGATGTAAAGTAGTTCATAAAGTCATTACAGCTGTGCTCTTGGGAAATGCCAACACCTGTTGATGCTTTATTTTTCGTTAATTTAGTGACTGTATTGAATAAATACTGGGGGTTATGTTTGTTTTCTTCTAGAAGAGACGAAAAGTAATCAGATCTAGCCGTTTTTAATGCTTTTCTGTAGGATAGGGTACTTTCCCGCCAAGCTATACGAAATACCTCTAGTTTTGTTTTCCTCCAGCTGCGCTCCATTTTCCCGGCTGCTTTCTTAGGGTGCGAGTGTGCTCATTATACCACGGAGTCAAACTGTTTTCTTTGATCTTCCTTAAGCGTAAAGGAGCAACTGTATCTAAAGTGCTAGAAAAAAGAGAGTCCATAGTTTCTGTTACATCATCAAGTTTTTCTGCGCTTTTGGATATGCTGAGGAATTGAGATAAATCAGGAAGATTACTTACAAAGCAGTCTTTTGTGGTAGAAGTGATGATTCTACCATACTTGTAACAAGGAGTAGAATTTACAGTTTTAGCTATATGGAGTTTACACAAGACTAGATAATGATCTGAGATATCATCGCTTTGCTGCAGAATTTCAACACCACTAATATCAATTCCATGTGACAGTATTAAATCTAGAGTATGATTTCAACAATGAGTAGGTCCTGAAACATGTTGTCTAACCCCAATAGAGTTCAGAATGTCTATGAATGCTGATCCTAATACATCTTTTTCATTATCAACATGGATATTAAAATTGTTGGTGATTAAGACTTTATCTGCAGCCAGTACCAACTCAGATAGAAAATCAGAAAATTCTTTAATAAAGTCTGTGTGGTACCCTGGTGGCCTGTACACAGTAGCCAATACAAACATCATAGGGGATTTATCACTAACACGTGTTTCTCTAGATAATGTTATACGCAGCACCATAACTTCAAACGAGTTATATTTAAAGCCTGCCCTCTGAGAAATACTGCCTCAGGCCTCAAGCCGGGTTCCTGCGTTTCCTCCCGCATGAGGAGAGTGTTACACTTCACACCCAGACCCCGCCCCCTGCCGTCACAGGCCCCTGGTCGGGTCCCTGTGTTCCACCATGCTGCCCCACCGCGGGTACGTCAGTGGCCCCGTTGGTTCCGCTAGCGTGGTCTCTCGGAGCCTGGCTAGCGCTCCCCAGTCCGTCCCGGGGGCTCCTGCGGACCATCAGACTCGGCTAAGCGATTCAGTTCGCCCGGTGTCCCCCCAAGTTCAGGGGCATCCAGTTCACTTCAGTCAAGGCCGTCGATGTCCCTGACTTACGTGCGGAAATCGCAGTCCTGCTGGCAAAGGATACGATAGAGCCGGTCCCTCCAGCTGATATGAGGTCAGGGTTTTACAGCCCTTACTTCATTGTGCCCAAGAAAAGCGGTGGGTTACGACCGATCTTGGATCTGTGAGTTTTGAACCGTGCGCTTCACAAGCTGCCATTCAAGATGTTGACCAGAAACACATTTTCGGGTGCATCCGTCCCCAAAACTGGTTTGCAGCGATTGACCTGAAGGATGCGTACTTTCATGTCTCGATCCTCCTGCAAAACAGGCCATTCCTGCGATTTGCATTCAAGGGTTGGGCATATCAGTACAAGGTCCTGCCCTTCGGGCTGTCCCTGTCGCCTCGTGTCTTTACCAAAGAAGTAGAGGCAGCCCTTGTTCCCTTGAGAGAACGGGGGGTGCGCATTCTCGACAACTGGCTCATACTCGCACAGTCTCGTGATTAGTTGTGCGCACACAGGGACCTGCTGCTCAGACACCTCAGCCAGTTGGGTCTTCGGGTAAACTGGGAAAAGAGCAAACTCGTGCCAACGCGGAGGATCTCTTTTCTTGGCATGGAGTTGGATTCGGTCAGCTAGACTGCACGCCTCACCCAGAAACGTCCTCAGTCGGTGCTGAAATGCCTCAAGACTTTATCAGGCAGGACGGCGGTCCCACTGAAATTTTTTCAGAGGCTCCTGGGGCATATGGCGGCAGCTGTGGCGGTAGCGACGTGGTACTCACTGGGTTCAGATTACACCGGCCTGCTGCAGAACCTTCAGCCTCGGTTAGGGAGTAGAACCACTGGAGCAGGTCCTGTTAGTGGCTCCATATTGGCTCAACAGGACCTGGTTCTTGGAACTCATGCTCCTCACTACAGCCCCTCCCTGGCCGATTTCTCTGAGGAAGGATCTGCTTTCTCAGAGACGGGGCACCTTCTGGCACCTGCGTCCGGACCTCTGGAAACTCCATGTGTGGTCCCTGGACGGGATGTGGAAGTTCTAGGTGACCTACCCCAGGAGGTAGCGCTCACTATCACTTCAGCACATGCACCGTCCACTAGATGGGCCTATGCTCTGAAGTGGAAACTGTTTGTCGAATGGTGTTCCTCTCACCATAAGGACCCCCAGAGATGTTCGATCAGAGCCGTGCTTTCCTTCCTGTAGCAAGGGTTGGAGCGTAGGCTGTCCCCCTCTACCCTTAAGGTTTACGTTGCTACTATTTCCACCCACCATGACCCCGTAGAGGGGAGGTCGGTGGGGAAGCATGATCTGGTTGTCAGGTTCCTTGGGGGGGGGGCAGGAGGTTAAATCCTCCTAGGGCTCCCTGCCTACTCTCTTGGGATTTGGCATTGGTGCTAAGAGTCTTCAAACTGCCCCCTTCAAGCCTTTGCAGTCAGTCGAGTTGAAGTTTCTTTCTATGAAAACCCTACTCCTGACTGCATTGGCCTTGATCAAGAGGGTGGGGGACCTGCAGGCATTTTCGGTCGACAAATCATGCCTTGAGTTTAGGCCGGCTGACTCCAGTGCAACACTGAGACCCCGGCCCGGCTATGTGCCCAAGGTTCCTACCGCTCCCTTCAGGGACCAGGTGGTGAACCTGCAAGCGCTGCCCCTGGAGGAGGCAGACCCAGCCCTAGCTGTGCTCTGTCCTGTACGCGCACTGCAACAGTACGTGGATAGGACCTCAAAACAGCTTATTGTCTGTTACGGAGGACAGCAGAAGGGGAAGGCTGTCCTCAAGCAGAGGATGGCCCACTGGATAGTGGATGCCATCACCTTGGCCTATGAAGCGCAAGGTGTGCCCTGCCCACTCAGGCTGCGTGCTCACTCACTTAAGCTCTGGGGTGTTTTTTGGAATTTTCGCCTAAATTTGCACACTCAAATTCAAATGTTTACCCTACACACATACAATGGAGGAAATGAAAAAAAAAATGGTTTCATTGTAAAGAAAACCCTTTGAACTATAACATATGGGTGTAGTGTTTTATAAATAACATCATGTGTTTCAAATATTACAATAAACACTAAAAAAATTATAGGCGCTTTTTGACTTTTTGTAATTTTTTTTTTTTTTTTTTGAAAATATGTAATTCAGGTTCTATTAGGGCCTGCTCCCTGCAACTTACTTAGTTTGATGCCACTAGATACCAAAATGTACCAGAAAAAAATTTTTTTTTTTCAAATAACAGCTTCCAAACAGGAGTTACTGCAGCATAAATGAAGCGAGTGAAATTATCCTATTTTGCATCTAAAATGTGTAATTTTGAGTTTCCTTTGCAAAAACAGGCAATATAAAACAAATTACACCCAGAATCATATTTTACTATGTGCCATAAGCACTTTTCTTGATTATTGATTGAATTGTTTTATTTTTATGTTTTTCTAAGTAGTAAAATACATAATTGCATAAACGAATTGGACCAAATTTCACATTTTGTGTTTTATATTATCAGTTTTATTCTTTCAGGAGACACAAGACTGTATAAATTATAAAATATATCTAGTCTATCACAATCTAAAATAGAATCCACATCATCCAGCTTTATATCATTCCATTTATGTGTATTCTGTTTTGCTCTTCTGTTTGGAGCCTCACCTGAGCTCTGCATCACCTGTCTGCATCATCTGAAAGCCCCCTGGAGATGAAATAACAGCTCCTCCATACTGTTCCTGCTATCTGTGGCAGCTCTCTGATCTTCAGAACGCCAAACAAACATATAACGGTTCGTCCACACTGCACTGTAATAATCTATGTATATTTACTGTATATTTACTGAAATGCGTCTTGTACTGTATGTTTCATCGATAAAGAGTTCACCAGACTGTTAGCTGTGCTGTCACACGTCTCACAATAAAGATTGGATCAAAAAACGGAGAAAAAGCGCTCAAAAATGCTCACCAGACGCGTGTCCTCTCCTCTCCACGGCGCCGCTGATCGTTCTTCATTATATATAATTTATATTTTTTAGGGGTGCACGATAAGTATCGGGCGATAATTAATGTGCATCTTGTCAGTAAGGCCGGTTCTCTAATCAGCGGTAAATTCCAACACGTGCGTGATTTCACATTTGAGCAGCATTTACTACACAGAGCCGTTGTTCACTGACAAGCTGCGCAAATCCATGTTCATTATCAGAGTGGTTTTGCGCAGCTTGTCAGTGAACATCGGCTCTGTGTAGTAAATGCTGCTCAGTGTGAAATCACACACGTGTTGGAATTTACCGCTGATTAGAGAACCGGCTTTACTGACAGGATGCGCATTAATTATCGCCCGATATTTATCGTGCACCCCTAATATTTTTATATCCAAAGATTGCTTTATCCGCGACACCAATGTGTTAGCCTTCCACAGTGCCATTCCTGTCTGCAAAACACTCCAATGAACTACATTTCCCAGCCGGAACACAGCCTCAGAGCTCAACCGGTTTCACACCTCTGACAGGCTGGCGAGCTAGAGCGACATACAGTCTGACCTATTGAAGCCCCTGAGCTGCACAGAGTTGTAGATTATCAGAGCCGCTTCACCAGTACGCTTATGTTTTGGAGAGCGCGTGTTTTGGCAAAAAGCGCGTCTGGTGCACGTCTGGAACACACGACGATTTCTCAGCTTTGGAAGCACGCAGAAATGTGAAAATGGTCTCGTTTGAAAGAAGAGATCCTAATCTAAAAGATAATATAGAGTTTGTGGCTGTTTGCGGCTGACTGAAGCAGTAGTAGGAGTAGGAATATGACAAAAACAAAGTTTGTGAAAAGGTGAGAAATTTGACATCGCGATTCTATTGAAGATAACTTGATCTGTGATTGTCACACA
This sequence comes from Spinibarbus caldwelli, assembly GCA_039654775.1. NCBI lineage: Eukaryota > Metazoa > Chordata > Actinopteri > Cypriniformes > Cyprinidae > Spinibarbus > Spinibarbus caldwelli. The sequence goes on from CM077218.1 coordinate 19,781,020, forward strand.
AGGAAATAATCTATATAGCCAGATTCCTGAGAATGAGAGTTGAGAGAATGAGAGAGAATGAGATGTGATATATGACTTGACTGTATTGTGAAAGATATAAAAAAATACACATTCTTAGAAAAAATTCTTCGCAATCGTTAGGCAGAAATTTGTGTGTGGGATCGATACATTTCTAAGCTTAATTTTACTGCTTTATGTATCATAAAACCAAAAGTTATGGTATTGCTTGTAAGGAAGAGGCTCTAAGCTTTCAAATGAGACCATATATGGGCTGATACCATATAAGGAAGGCTATGTAAATGAAGCATGAACATTGGACCCGTATCCGGGTCCGCAGTGTTTAAGTGGCTAGGGGTGTCACATCATCCTGGGCACTTGCTCGTGGTGCTTCACTAGCAGACATCTGTAGAGCTGCGGGCTGGGTGACTCCTAACACATTCACTAGGTTCTATAGCCTGCGTGTCGAACCAGTTTCCTCCTGTGTTCTCACCTCAAACGGGTAGTGGCACTGAGAGGCCCAGTTCAGAGTCGGCTTGCGGCATCCTTAACGCCTAAATTCTCCAGTGAGTTCCCTACCGGGCTAACCCTGTTGAGTCCTCCAGCACTCCAGCGGCCAGATGCGGCGGAGCATCCAGCGCCAGGCCTTTCATCCAATGAATTCTTGAAATCTGGTGTGAGGCTAGTGCCCATATGAGTGACCCTGTTGGGATCCCATATGTGTATTTCCACGGTACACTTACTAGGGCCGTGTTTTCCCTGGCAGACCGCATTCTGCCATCTCTAAATGATGCAACCTGAGCCATCTCAGAGACTTCCATGTGCAATAGGGCCCTACGGAGTTACTTCACGTGAGTAAATGTCACTTAACCCCCTCTGGGAGGAGGTGAATCCACAGTGTGCCTCTTCCAGGTGAAAGGGCACACTTTCCCAGTCCTACTGTTGGGTTGCTCGAGGAACTGCCATAGTTGACCTTCTCTGTGTAGTGCCTTCCTATAAGGCAGATGATAGGGTCCTGTGGCGCTTTGGTAGGGATCCCAATTCGTCGGTCACTGATGTGACTCGGAGTGACCGACTGAAAGGGAACGTCTCGGTTACATATGTAACCCTTGTTCCCTGAAGGAGGGAACAGAGACGTCACGTCCCGTCGCCACAGTCGTTGTACCACCTCTGAGCTGCCGGGTCACCAGCTCGGCTCCTCAGCGAAAACATGAATTAATGCGGTGCACCTGCTGCCTCTTATACCTGCGCTGCGGGGTGTGGCAGCCAGATGCGAAATACTGCATGCCAATGTCCATTAGCTCGTTTAGTTACACTCGAAGAGGATTGGTCTCTCTGGCGAGATCCCAGTTCGGCAGTCACCGACGTGACGTCTGCGTTCCCTCCTTTAGGGAACGAGGGTTACATACGTAACCGAGACGTTACCTTTAAATAACATTATAATCACGACAAGAAAACTGGACATTTCAACATTTTAGAAACATTTCAAAACAATGTTTTATAACGTAAATTTGTTACCTATCTTTTAAAAACCATCTCAAAATATCAAATGTATTTGATATTCTCCGACTGCACAGGTTCATAGTCTGAAGCTAAAAACATTATATGATTTTCGGTGAAATCTGTCAACGCCAACTGAGAAAAATCCGCAGACAGGATTTGACTTTGCACCCAGGCTGGAAATCGGGCTGGAAATTTGCTTGTAATCTCTGCAAAAAGGGTGTATTCCAGCCTTTATTCACGGAAAAAAAGAAGGAAAACAATTCCCACCACTGCAGCTCTTAAATTTTTATTTTCCATTTGGCATATTATCGTTTTTTTTTTTTTTTTTTTTTATGCGAAATGCATCAATGACATCAAATCTGGAGCAAAACGTCAATGTTTTTTTAGCTGCATGCAAGCGCGAGGGAGGTTTTGAGAGGAAAAAGAGAAAATTACAGCAATGGCATGGCAGGAGAGCTGTGCCCCTAATGATGTGTTTGGCCTTGAACTCAGTGGAGATGAGGAACAAGAGAAACATTCAATTATTCTCAATCAATGCATTAGCGCTAATCAAGGGGAAGAACACAGCTGCGAATACTAGGGAGAAAAAGGTCAGGATGAAAATGTTCCATGAATTTGGCATTTAAATGAGACTAAATATATTATGCTGGCTTTACAAAGTTAACATACTGTTATTGTAGAAACATGCTTATGTACACACTTAGTTGACTAAAGATAAATGTTCCAAATGCATCCAGTTAATCCATTGTTTTAAAAGTAACATTTATTTTGAAAGTTAAAGGTGAAACACTGGATGTACTAGCAACCACCAATAGCAACCATCTATCCTACACCCATTCAAACCAACACTCTCATGGCAATTCATAACTATTTACCTTTTGATGAATTGGTGGCTAATTTTTCTGAATTCATACAATCTGATTCTTACATTTTCACATGATCTCCTTACACCCCATAGACAATTTAAGTTTAAGTGGGGTTGGGGTGGATGTTCATGTTTTTTTTTTTTTTTTTTTATTAATGTTTTTCTATCACATTGTACGAATTCATATGAAATTGCCACCTCATGAAATATTTACATTTCCCTGTTGGTTCAAACTTAAAATCTCTCTTCAACCTGAGTATTCAAATGACATACAAGTCAAGTAACCTTCAGACGTCAAACTAAAACATCCAAAGTTTGTCTTCACAAACCTTCCTGTTCTAGTTTCTAACTGAAAATCTTATATAAACTACAATATGCAAGTCTAAAGGGTATCTGAACCAACCTTCACTGTCTGAAAACAGCATCTTCTAACAGTGCTGATTTTTCTGGGATGTTTTACAAAATACTTTATAAAAAGTGCTGTACAAATGATGATACAGAACTAGTTTTGCAGACTTTGTGACCCATGTACAGGAGGCCAGATGGTGCTGCATTTGCAACAGCAGCTGTTCCTTGGAGAGCCATAGAAACAGTTTCTGTTAATGAGAGGTTATCCACACATACTGATGCTCTGCTGCTAGTACATTAAGATACTGGCCTTTGCTTTCGTTAACATTTGCCGAGTATGAATATAAATATGAATATGTCTTCACATTACAACCTCCACCAAGCAGGTTTATACTTCTCAAGGCTGATGACAGTCTTTAGACCAATTTCATTTGAACTTGGCCTTGGTCTCAAAAGATCTTCTTCAAGAACTAAAAGATCTAAAATGGAATTATTCAGGTACCAGAATAATTAAGTGCAATGAAAACGAAATATATTTTAAAATTCCCGTCTCTAGGTCACTAGAGGTTGCTAGCTAGAAGCGATTTTTAGTCTTTCCTGCATTCTTTGGTGAGAATTATGGTGAGTAAAGAGCATTTAAATGACACAAAGACTGCAGGGGAAGCTCAGTGCCGCTGTTTCTCTGGGCACATGGTTAAATTGGCAGTACTGGCCCGAGTAGAACACTACTGTCTCTCCATATCAATCCAGTTAGCGGCTCTCTAGGTTTGTTGTCACGCTCAGTGGATGCTGGTTGGCTGCTGCGACGATTCCTTTCATCTCTAGGTTATCACCAATACACACTGCATTCAGCACGATGAGCTTGAAAGCACATTCTGTAGGAATACACCGCTTTCTGTGGCATCTACGCAACATAAGCTTCACAGAACCAGTTCAGTTCTTAAATGAATTTCAATGAAGAGTTTCTAATAGAAAGTGAATAATGAAAGTCTTTTCTAAACATATAAGTCGTTTATTGGAAACTGCAGAGTGTGTCCCAAGGCTGATAACTCCAGCATGTTCATTTGGTTCAGCAATATCTCAAGAATACTGCTGTTACGACTCAATACTTTGGAAAACAATCATCATCATTTTGATACTAAACTTTTAGAAAATGTATGTATGAGTTTACAAGCAATGAACTGTTTTACCATCATTTCCATCACCTGTTTTCCTGTTCTGAGTCATCACACATTTATTTTTGTGCTTTTACCTTTATTTTATTGCTTATGCTCTCTTGGTTTTGTGCAGGAGTTTATTTTTTTTGGATTGTTCACTGGACTGCATTTTATAATGACTGTAATACTGGATTACAGCTTTACTCTATGGAGCCACTGTACGTGGATTCCAGCACACATTACAGTCTGCCTCATTACAAGCTTTTATTCAAATGAAATCCAATTAGTTACAACACAGTCCATGCAATTCCGCTTTCACAAGAGGACCAAAAAGTAATGGCTTGAACATTTCTGACCTTCCTGGAAAGTACATGTATTAATCCAAAAATGGATAATGAATGGAATTGGACATTAAGTCTACTGGCCTTTTTTTTTTTAAAGGGATGAGCCCTTCAAAATGTCCTGGCCCAAATTCTTGTTTCAACAGGAAATTAAACTGTCTTTTACAAGTGCTAATTTTGGACCCTTCACATGAACTGAAGCAGAGTGATCTGTCACAGGCACTGCCACTGCCAAACGCTCACTATCAACATCATTTTAAATAACAGTTTCTCCTATTGCTCTGAGAGCAATCCTGATTAATTCAATTATACACTGCAGTTTTATTAGAGCCACTGAAGGACGCCCATGGGCTCGGCTTTATTTATCTGTTTTAAACAGTCATTCTTTAGCATGGGTTTCTCTGTGAGAGGAACACACACACACACACACGCATGTAGTTCAGGCAGCAATCTAATAATTCTTACATAAACCTTGAAGGTGCATATTGCCGCTATCTTTGCACTCAGAGCGACAGATCCATTTGTTTTATTGATGTTTTAGCACTAACATGTAGACAGATCTTTATTCTGAGAGGGCTGAAAACATTAGCCCTGCTTTCAGAACACTTCAGAATTATGACAGTGTAGGAGGGCAGAAAGACAGAATTGTCGAGTTAATGTGATTATGTATTCATAGGATAGTGGAACAAATGAAAGGAATAGTTCTGTCATCATTTACTCACCCTCATGTCATTCCAAACCCGGATGGCTTTCTTTCTTCTGTGGAGCACAAAAGGAGAAAATCTGAACACTGTGCTGCTTGACGCAAAAATAATGAACAGGGACTGAAGCTTTCAACCTGCAAAAAATGACCATGTGTGTATTTCATATAAAAGCAGTGCACTATATTCTAGGTCTTCCAAGGCCACACGATAACAATATTTACTGTCAATAATCAGTCAGTATTTACTGATAATCTTCCCCTCCAGTGCACTGTTAACTGCAGTAACTGGATCATTGACTGTAGAGACCAAAATCAGTCCAAAGCATGAATTAATCATTCAGACCTGATCAACGATTCACTGAAATTCCCACACAAAGATATTGTATCGCATACTGCAAACATATATTTTCAGATATTTTAAATAGATTTCAAAATATACAAAAAAAAAAAAAAAAAAATTATATATATATATTGCTAACATAGATGTTAAAATATTTATCTTATATTTAGATCTAAACAGGTGGAGCTGGGGTGGAGAAGGGTTTCAGAGAAATTTTGATATCACACTGCAGGACCAGCTCACAATTAAATGAACCAGACTATATTTTAAAATTGAGCAAGTAATCTTACTGACTGCAGAATCAGCACAGGCCAATGAGCTTGTGTTGTGTAGTAAATAATGTGATTGCTAGCAGATTGCATTTAAATGACCATTTAGAGTTCCATGTATTCATAACATATTTTAAAAGTTACATTTTGCATTCACCTAAAATGTATTTTAAGACTTAAAATGTACTTTCTTGACCCTTGAATGTAACTAACTAACCAAAAGAAAAAAAAAAAATGGTATGCATATGGGATGGCCTCAGATGTTTTATGGGTCACTCTTATAATACATAAGGTGTTTCTGTGTCCTTTTTGAAGCTTAAAATCTTCTGAATTCCATGCAATTGCATAAAAATGACAGATATGCACAGAAATGAAGGCAGAATTTTAATTTTGGGTGAACTATCCCTTTAAAATGATTTAAACAAAACCTTACAGTGAAACTAATGGCTCCATATTCACACTAAACTCACAACACTGGCACATATAAGCTTAATTAGATCTTAGAATATATGAACGCTATTGAATCGTGAAAACAGATGTAAATGTCAACTCATATTGTCATTTAGTCATTATTTTATGGCTTGGTCCTGTGTGTGAGGCATATTGATGGAGATTACTTAGTAGTAATAAGTGAGAAAAAAGCAAATTCCATCCTGCCACATTGAACACATCAATCATCATGATGAATATGTTGCTGATTACAAATTCTAATGAAACAAGGATGGGGCTTGCATTGACCCGTACAGTGAATCTACCGGAGTAGAAATGAGCACCAGACGGAAGCTAGACTTTCATTATGACATAATAACTGAGAATGAATGATCACAGGGTGGTGGGAAAAGAAATTAGCTTTGACCTTTTGTATGGTCGAGAGGTTCGAAAAGGTATTTTTTCTCATCTACAGTCAAACCAAGAACATTCATTCCCTAAAGGTCTGAGGCAGATTGCACAAGGAATTGTAAAACCTCTGTAGAAAGCAAATAATATTTTTCATCTTTTTTTTTTTTTTTTTTTTTTTTAGCCATTAACAACTATTCAAAAATACTAACACAGTGTTTCTCAATCTTGTTTTTTGCCGCTTTTCCCATTAAAGGGTTTCTCAAATGTGGCCCTCAATTTCCAGCAGAGTTTAGCTCCAATGCCTATCAAACTCACCTGCCTACAACTTTCTTGTATTCCTGAAGACATTGATTAGCTTTTTCAGATGTGCTTGATTAGGGCTGAAACCCAGTCCTAATCAAACACATCTGATTCAACTCATTAACTCATTAATTAGTGATGTCCAATCCTGCTCCTGGAGGGCCACTATGCTGGAGAGTTTAGCTCATCCCCATCTGAAACAGCTAGTCAAGGCTGTTCTTTCAATGGCTGTCATTTTAAAGACCCAGGGGGATCCCATAGTCTTGGCTTACTAGAAACTTCCAGCTAGGTGTGTTGGGGCAAGTTAGAGCTAAATTCTTCAGGAGCAGGCCTGGACACCTCTGCATCAACTCATTAGGGGGAAAAAAATAAAATAAAAAAAAAAACATTGAAGCTCAGGATAATTACTGTAAGGATTTGAGACTGCGGCTGTTCTTGTGGTGCTGCCATAACATAATTTTCCTGCAGCTTCAGAGTAATTAGTCAAATGGCATTTGCAGCTCAGGTAACTGAGTTAAAAGGAACTGAATGCCCCTGAGCAAAGACTGGGTACTTCCATCCTAGCAACACCTCCAGGCAGCTGTTTTCTATCTAGGTAATAGATATGCAAATAGAGGTCCAATCTGTTTGAATACGGCAAGATCAAAATTGTTGATTCTAAGCTCACATTTTAAAAGCATATTTAAAATCAGCAAAATATGACAAAAACTATCACAAATTGAAATATCATCATTTATTCTTTAGCTTAAATCAGGACAAAGCGCTTCTCAACTAGGATGTCTTGGAAAACTTTCAAGGGGGCTGTAAAATGGCTTAAATATTTTAAATAACACAAAATAAACTTTAAAATAAGGTTAAACTGCTAAACATTGACACATTTCTTGTTTTATATTGTTCTTTCAACATGTGTCATTTGTATTTAAGATCCAGGGTTCACACAATATTTGTTGTTAGAGGGAATTTTTAAAGTGTGATTTCCAAATGGAATTAATATTAATATAATTTCTGTTTATGTCAAGCTCTATAATATTTAAAAATAGGTCTAAAATATTGGCAGAAATTGTTGTTTGTAATTAAAAATGTGCCATAACCAAGAACGACTGGAAACATCATGCAAATTAATTGGTCATAAAAAGTGAACCCTGAGATATAATATGTTTTTGAAACACTTGGGTTATTATAGTTAAGCAAAACTAAAACAAACAAACCAACCAACCAAACAAACCAAATAAATAAATTTAGTTTAACTTGACGTACTAACCAATAAATAAAACTAGAACTAAAATAATAATTAAACATTATTTAAACATTAAAAAATTCTTACATAAATTAAAATGAAAACAGAAAACAGTCAAATTAAAAACAACATTAAAACACCAAAATAACACTGCTTGGAATTATGAAATTAAAATAGTTTTAACTATTTATAGTTATTTTATTTAATTATTTTAAAATATTGCCACTACCAATTACTGTATATCAAAAAAGTTTGAAAACAAGCAGTTCTGTCAATATAGCAAAAATATAGTAGCCTAAATTTTGCTTTGGACAGTGGTGGGCCTTGGAGTCAAAAAGGTTAAAGTCAGCATGAAATGGAAGTTGCAATGATCTTTTCTTCCATATTGTGATGCATATCTGAGTGAAAATGCTTCTTTAATAAAAAAAAAAAAAAAAAATGTAGAGAATTTTTTTTTGGGTTTTGCTGTCTGTATTAATGAGCTGGTGAGTTGAATCAGGTTTGCTAGATATGGAAGATCAGGTTTGCATATATGAAAAATGCAGTGGTGAGGGCCTTAAGATCAAGTTTGAGATGCACTGTTCTAGAGTGAAAAGACAAGGCATTGTCTTTATCAATTATGTGACTGGCTCTTTTGGCTGAATGGCAAGACTTAATTCTGTATAACTATCAAGTTGCACATTGTTATTTCTCTGTTCTACAAGTTGTCTGTCTCCTCTTTATTCTGTGTCTGGCTTGTCCTAATATTCAAATAGTCAATAGTTATTAGTTTAAATCACAGCTTGACAAACCCATTATTTGTTATTTGCTAACAGTCGGCTGCAGTAGGTATCCAAAAAAGAGAGACACCAATTTTGTGGGGTGTTTACATAGAAAAGTGTTCAATAGAGGCTTTCTCATTGGACACGCTGCTTATTGCCTTTTGTTTCTGGTAATGCCACTCTTTTTAATGAGACATTGGCTTTATTTGCTTGATACAGAGTAAGCATAGTCTAAGAATGCACTTCACTCTACTTGAAAGGGCTATAGTCCATAACGAATTACAGCTTCAGTCTGATTAGTAATTGTTCTGAAGAGAAAAGCAAGATCTAAAACAGTCTATGATGTTGGATCTTTTGAGCTTTCTGAAATAATTAAGACTGATAAAAGCAACACATAACATATGCATTAGCTTCTCCATCTGTTTATCTGTATAGAAACCTATTGAAGTTCAAATATTTGTACACAGTATCACTGCAATTTACTGTAACGTACATTAAAAACCCTTTGAAATTGTGAAGCAAGCATCATTTTCTGTCCTGTGAGGATATATTTCCCATTATACATTTTGTAAACAAAAACTTTGTTCACTCTGTTTCCTTTGTGAACCTTTAACATCCATGGAACCTTTCCCATGCTCTAAAGGCTCCTGTAGTGGAATGGGAGTATTTTAAGATTATTTTGAGATTCCTAATTAGTTCTTGTACACCATACATAGCTGTTAAAAAACCCCTTTGAGAACCTAATTTTCAGCAGTACACCAAAGAGTTTATCTATGTTATTGAACATGACATTACAACATTAGAAATTACAATTTTAGAAGTGAGATGAAGCTTGAGCCAATAATACAGTACTTTTGACATTTTAAATGCCTTTATCTGCTAAAAGTTAATCTGTCAACATTTAGAAGCGCACTAGCATATAGAGCAGTTAGGTGCTCTACTTTTAGCAGTGTAATGCTATGGGACAGTGCTTCTAAAAAATGTCCTGGAGACCCCCACCACTGCACATGTAGGATGTCTCCCTCATTTAACACACCTGATTCAACTCACCAGCTCATTAGATGAGACTGCAAGACTTGAATTGTGTGTGACATGACATCCAAAATATGCAGGGGCTCCAGGAGAGCTTTGAAAAGCACTGCTTGGGGTTTTCAAACACGTCCTGGAGGCCCTCCAGCACTGCACAATTTGAATGTCTCCCTCATTTAACACACCTCCAGGACAGGTTTCAAAAACCCTTGGGGTACATCATATCATATGTGCAAATTCATTGGAGAGGATATATTTTATACAGGTCTCATAAGGTAAATCATGCATGTTAAGCGCAAAGACTATTTGTGTCTTACAGCATTGTGTCATGAGACTGGCATTATGAAGACAAGGGGTGAGGATTGTAAGCACAGCTATTTAAATGATAAACAAACTGAACAAGAACAGAAAACCCGGGAAAAAGGAACAGGATCGCAGAACACACAAATCTCTGACAACTCACAATGAAACACAGGGAAACAAAGGCTTAAAGCACAGGTGTCAAACTGAAGGGCCACAGCCCTGCAGATTTTAGATTCAACCCTAGTTAAAAACACCTGATCCAGCTAAACAAGTCCTTCAGGCTTATTTGAAATCTACATAGTTTGTGTGTTGGAGCGGGGTTGGAAGTAAACTCTGCAGGGCTGCGGCCCTCCAGGAACTGAATTTGACACCCCTGGCTTAAAGGGATACAAAGGAAATGTGGACACCTGGAGACACAATCAAGGGCAACCAATCAGAAATGAAAATACAAAATGACTACAAACTTGAACAGGAAACTCAGGAGACAAGAACTACAACATAAGAGGCCAAACACAAGACAGATTTGGGAATATGTGAAAGTAGTTCTCAGCCATTTTGACTCCAAGGCCTGTTTTTGTCCTTAATAATAATTGAAGAGCCGAGACTCCTAGTTTCTGTAAATGAAATTTCAGGACAGGGGCATTGTAATGGGTGGAAGGTTAAGACGATTCCAAGGGCCCGATGAGGGAGAGGGTGCCCAAATGGGATTTCTACCGGAACGCGATTTCACGTTTTCTACTGACGGGGACCCAGTCAATATGCTGAAACCATAGTGGCGTCCATGTTTAAGGATTCCAGAATTTAAAGGCCTGAATGTTCTTCCAGGTTCTAGCTAATGAATTTAACGCGACTTTACATGAACATAAAGGTTAAGGAAAAATATATATATTTTTAAATATCTTCACTTACTGAAATATTTTAGAGCTTGGCATAATTATAAAAATATTATTCATTATTTTGATAATTTACATGAGTTTTCCTGGTATAGAAATTACATTTTAAATTAGACTACTTTTATCTAGGTTTTTTCAAGACAATGGGAACCACAATGGGAACCCAGGTTTGTTTGTTTCCATTTCCATATTCCAGCCATTTTTAAATATTAAGTTTAATTTTTTATATTTTTAATTAATTGGAATCAGCTTGAAGCCCTTTGAAAGAGCAACTGACTTACAGTATGTTGCTTTTTTGTGAAATGCTTTAAAGCACTATGAAACAGTCTATATTTTTTGTATTCATGTTTGGTCACACTAGTGCCTTGGATGTTACACAATAAATTATGAGAAAATTACCTTTCATGTACCTTTAATTCGTAATGTAACTTTTTATATTTATTGAATACGTGAATGTACAAACATTTACAGGCAACACTAACATGTAATCAAGCAAGTTAAATCTGTCAAATAACATGACAAGGTTAGTATTGTAAAGCTATCAGCAGTAAGTCCCATAGACACATAAGACCCTATTTTCTAACGTCTCTTCACTGTATTGTCTTCTTTGCTGAGATGTGCCATGGTAAGATCTATCTCTTGGGGTTTCACTGTAGAGGCAGCTTTTGTGAGCTTGAAGTATTATAGGGGCATTTTATGAGCAAGACTTTCTCAGAATGAAGATCAATAAATAAATATCCTTCAATGTCTTCATTGATAGAATAGCTTTCAGCAGCACATGCTATACTTAAACTCATGTGACAAATGCCAGTATTTGTTTGCTTGAAACTATTAAGCCAGAGGAAAACCAGCAATGTTGTTTTAGAGAGAAGGAATCGATAATTGTAATCCACTCTCAAACTTTAAATCTATCCAGCTGTAAATTAATCCTGTCACTCTGATTTCTCAGCCTCATCTTGGATGGAGGATAGAATGATCAGAGTGACACTGGTGAAACAGCAGTGTGTCTTATCAGTATGAACAAGCAAACACACACCCTCTGCTTAATGTGAGAGAAAGTCTCGACGACAGATGAGAAGAGCCCATTGTAATGCAAAGCTGCTGCTGGACCATTTTCGTCTCATGCTGAACTAAAATCTGTTTAACTTGTCAAGAAGTCTTTTCAGTTGCTTTGAATGGCAATTAAACCGATTTTAAACTAAAGAAAGGAGAAAAAAAGCTTGCTCATTGAAATTATTTTTCACTTATTAATTACTACACTATTACTCAATCCAGTCTGATTGGAGAACATAGGTTACATTTTGAAGAGCTTGAAGAAAGAAAAAAAAAAGGAAGTAACGGAATTAATGCAACAAATGTTGCTTTATTGTTAAGTGTTACTCTAACAGTCAAAGTAATATTCAAAATCACGTTATTATTTCTCTCTCTCTCTCTCAGATTGTTTTCAGATTTCAGACTCAGATTAAGCATTAAATATAAATCTCACTCTCTTACTCTCGGCTGCTTCATATTAGCAGTCGGCAGTGCGACAGAAACATTACTTCATATCATTGATACTAAAATTAATATAGCAAAACTTTTGCTTAATTCAAATTCAATTAATATTCAATTGTATGAAATTGAAGTGCATATATTATGTGACCAAAACTTCACTGGTTCTAGCTTGTCACACACGTACATTTGCGCTTACTGTATCACATCTGTATGTGCGTTGATCAGTTTTAAATATAAGTTAAAATTAAATCTGAATTTATGAATGATGCAATTACATGTCGATCTCTTAATTCTCTGAAAAGATCAGGATGAGCAAGCGACAAATGCTTAAAAAGGTTTGATGTGTTGCCTCCTGTGGCAACACGTGATTTATAGAAACACTTGCATACAGGTGCAGTAAGGTCAGTTTGTTCACGTTTTTCATCTGTTTTGTGTGCAAAGTAATGCCATATTTCACTTGTACTGTTCTCTTTATTTATTAATTTTGGGTGCTTTGATAGAGTTTCACCTGTTTGATCCATCGCGTTGTTCTGTTGTCACATTTACCGGTTGCGCAGCAATTTGGGAAGCACTGCCACCTACAGGTGCACTTTGCAACAGCAGCGTATGAAATACCGAATTAAGCAAAATTATGATATCGTACCATTTGAAATATAATATATACTGGTATTTTTCCAGTACCGGTATACCACGCATCCCTAGTCTGGACCAAAAAGCTGTGTTGAACATGCTGCACAGACTACAGCCGACTGCAAAATAGCCTGTGCGTTCTGTGCCAGCGTACCTGAATCAGCAGGAATCAATAGTCTATATTCATCATTCAAACTGAGAAACCGAAATATGTAGATATCCAAAACATTTTGAATACCAGTTGATAAGTTTATTCATTTTAAGAAACTCATGTTGTTTTGAATAAATTCACGTATTGGAATGCTTGGGTAAGCTAACGTAACATTAGAACAGCCTTCTGTCTGTGTTGAACATCCAATCAGGGTTATCGCTCTCACTGATGGCCCTTTGAGTTCTTTTATTGTAAGACATGTTTCATGATACTTGTACCCAAGCTCTTTCACATCACAGTGTGGGGTACAGAGCAAGTTTACTATGTCAGAAAAGCCATACATATGAAACTGGTTATGTGATACAAACATCCAAAAGTATTAGGTTAAAAATCATTCACTATGGTAAAACTATTTTGTGGTCATAATAGTAATGTGTATTATTGATAATCTTTTCCTGTAACCATAATTTGTTTGAAAAGGAATAAAAGTTGTTTTACTGTCGCTAGTGTTCAGCTGGAACTTGTAAGTGAATTGTATGTAATGGTAAGTTTTTGCCATTGTTACTGTTGTATCATTTGCAAAAACACTTTCAAAACCAGAGGGCTGTAATACATGTGAAACTAGAGCTTAGATATGATGAAAGCACAAATGTGATGCTGGAGAACCACTGGACCATAAACAAGTCTAATGAAAAACCATTGGTTACAGAATCATCATGAATGAGAATTGGTGTCTAGCTGTAGCATCTGTGATATGTGCCTTTGCAGAGGGAAAATGTTTGGTCCAGATAATTTTTGTTGGGTCATGGATAATATTACATGTCTATATGGCTGATCTCTGCCAAACCATGAATGAAAATGGAAAAATTGTGCAAGTGGTAAAATTGTTAGTGGCACATTAGCTTTAGCATGCAGCACGCAAGGCAGCTGACCTTTGCTATATCCCTTTATTCCTCGCAAATGGGTTTGAGGTTGTGATGAATATTTGCTCCCCTGGGAAGAAGTATAATATAAAACTAGATGAGAATGTTGAAATTAGGTCACGTTGTTGTGTTTTTGAGCCATGCAGGAGCATCTGAGCATCTAGTTGCTGTTTGGAAGGCACCCAACTTCACTGCTGTTTACGCCAAAATGTAGCATTATGAAGCATCACCTAGAGCATGTTCACTATATGAAACTGGTGGAGAATACTTCACATACACACTGTTTAATTCTGCCAGTTGTGCTGGCTCTGTGCCTTTAGCCGGCTGGGAGTGTATCTGAGCAATCATAAGTGGTGCATGGAGAATTCAGTCACACTCTAAGCAGTGATAAGAAACACTGTTAGTGCCAAATACAGCAAACATAAATAGCCTTTCTTCAGAAATGTGGGTTTTGTCTCTGTGGGAATCATCAGAACGTGCTGGAAATGCAACATCAGCTCAGTTTTTTCTCTTCCAGATTGTAATCCCGGCGCCTTAAATAGTGCATGTGCATGCACTCATAATGTACAGTGCATGTATAAACATATATATATAGTATCAGGGTTCAACATTCATGTTCTGTTTGGTGTCCTTTATAGATTGAGGGTCATTTGAATACATTAAAATACCTAGACCCAGCTAACAGGGAACATTTTCAGAATTTTAGCTAATGTTCTGGCTAATGTTCTGGCAAGTTACGAACAAATGTTCCTTCAGTGACTTTAAAAGAAAGTTTGTTCAAAGTCATCTGATCTTTGATGATGTTCTCAAAATATTAGCACAAAAACATTTTTTTTTTTTATATACATTGTTCATGGAACATTTTTGAACATTCATCTAACATTTTTTAAACGCTACTACTTGGTTGTTTAAACATTAATGAAAACTTAAAGGGTTAGTTCGCCCCAAAAATGAAAACTTGCTGTTAATTTACTCACCCTCAGGCCAACCAAGATGTAAGTGATTTTTTTTCTTCAGAAGAGCAGTAAAGAAGATTTTCAGCTGAAACCATGGTCCTTGATGATTCAAGCTACTTGAAACAGTTCACCAAATCAGACTCGGACCGAAGACCGATGAGTCGGTAATATGCGCATTCGTGAACCAAGCATTGAAATGAAGGGGCCAAATTAAATTTTTCATGGTTTCTCATTGTTTATGTATAAAGGTGAGTTGATGAAGACCAGTTAATTTAGTTGATATATAAAGCATCCACATTTCACGTCATCATTTGATGCTTTATTAATATAATTGCATATACGTTACGTCATTGTGTGAATATGCAAATGAAATAGGGAGTTCAGCTCAGTTCAGTTTCTTGCAAAGATCGACCGTTTCACTTCATAAGACCTCGATATATCATCAGGAGATACGTCTATTAATTTTGTGTTCTTTGATATGCTTTTTTACTCTCAAATACGGACACTCACTGACTTGCATTTTATGAATCACCAAGGAGCACAGTTCCAGCTAAAAATCTGCTTTACTGTTCTACTCAAGAAAAAAAGTCACCGACATCTGTGAAAATTAACAGCAAATTTTCTTTTTTGGGTAAACTATTTCTTTAATGGGGACATTACCATATTGTTTTCTGAACATATTTTTGTTAGCTGAGAAAGTATTAGGCAGATACTTCAAGACTTTTACTACTTTTACTAACTTATGTAGGATATCAGAGCGAATCAGACCATTTAAGATTCAATCAGATTGGTGTTAGAACCACCAAAAGATTCACAAAGAGGCCCCAAGAAAACAGGACAACGTCATAAATCTGTCCACGGTACCCTGGCGCCTTGAGTCTGGAGCAAACCAACAAGCCTCTTTCACAGAACAGCTTGCAACATTCAAACAAAAGAAAACTTATTGAAAATTCCAATTCAGGAAGGAGACTGTCAAATTTGGGGTAAGTAATCAGGACTGATGTTCAAAGATATGGCCGTCACATGTAAATCTGTGATCAAAATCAGAGCTACAGACTTTCTTGGGCGGGTCTCCACATAGAAGAAAGATCAGACTGAAATTCCTTTGTCCACAGAGTCGCTTCCATATGCACCCAAAATCATCTTAAAAGGACTTATGAGCAACTAATGAACTCCATATTATGTATGTAACCCACACAATTGATGATCATGTTTTAATCACATATTATGTATGTATTTTAATAACTAGGGAATAGTTTAAGAGTTCATATCCTTGTTTGGTATGTATGAGTTTGAAAAATCATGCTTTAAACGTTTCTTCCAATCAATACTTTGTCAAATGTACCATAGTCTTGTTAGGGAAATCATGTCCAAAATTATACATTACAAGAGCGGGAAAATTCAGACCATGTGACTGATAAGATAACATCTTAGATTTATGAATGGGGAGGAGAAACATACAACACCACGAGCCAAGATCATTTCTAATTGGTCAAGACCAGCATTAGGAGGTGTCTGAAAGCCGAGTTTAAATACTCAGGACACCATCAAACTCTCTCTTGGTTCCTCTCTTGCTTCTTCTTTTTTTTTGCCACCGCGTTTTGATGCTGCTCTCTGAGCGTGCTCTGGCCTACGTGCCAGCTGCCAACACAATGAGAAGAAAAACCACCTAGTCTTGTTACATTCTTTTATTCTTTTACTTTAATTTCTTGTCTTTCCGTGAGAGTTTTAAGTTAAGTTAAGTTTGCCGCAAAGTCCATCTCCGACTGCACCCGCCCCAAACTTCAACCAGACCAACTCTGCATCAAGAGCCACGCCCAAGACTTCACTACGAAAGACCACTGAACTCTGCCAAATCAGCAAACTTGGGAAAAGCCTTTTCTGCAAAGACAACAACAAAAGGAATCCCTTAACACAAAGGCAACATAAGCAAGTACAACCTTCAGACTTCTAACTGAATTGGTGCATTTAATACAAATTTTAGCCTCATTGAGAAACTCAATGCAAGGGTTAAATAAATGATTGATGGTTGTTCAGGTCTATGCAATAGCACATATTGCTGTTCACATTTTCATTCTCTAAACTCATTCTTTCCTCACTTTCTCTCTTTCTGCAACTTGTATGAATGTGTGCATACGTGTGTTCATGTGTTAGATTAGTTTACATGTCTTAGATTTATATAAATAAAGTCTTATTTATATTGAAAAGAGAAGTATCTTGTGTTTTGTGCTTACAAGTTAATGTCTTAAACTGCCGATCTTGTTACGGTGCTTATTAATAGTGTTTTCACTATATTTTGGATTTTAATATCCAGTGCAGAGTTGATGTTATGCGGCTCGTTCAGTGAATCGCAGGCCGATTCAGTGATCAGCCGTGAAACAGTGATTCTGTTCAAATTCCCTATAAAATCATAAATGATTCACTTTGAGCTAAATTGACTTGTTTCCCTTATATATTAAGTATTTACATTTACACTTATAAACAAAACTTGACAACACAATTCAGACATCCTCCATGAAAAATGTTGATTCTGTCTTAGGTTTAAAAGACATCAGCTATGAAGCAGCTATAAATAGGTGTACTTAACTTGCTCATGCAAAGATTCTCTAGTGTACACATGCAACAAATGTCAGTTATTTATTTTAATTTCTTTTATTGTATTTTTATACAATGCGTTTTTGTTGGATTATTAGATGCTGTCACATTTCAGCAAAAAAAATGAAGAAAATTATCACTTATTTTTACGCAGTGAAAAATTATTTTTAGACAGTAACGTCAATCTCAACAGATCATGAGCGTTAACTAACCATGGATATACCATAGATGTAACCATGCAAAAGCAATTCTCATAAATTATACAGCTAACAGTCTGCATACAGCAGATAAAGTATTATACAAGCTTTTACATGTTTTTTATGCAGCCACCAAAAGGATTCATAAAATATGGATTTTAACGTTGCTTGGCTTAATGCATGACACTAAAATCCCATTTAAAGACAGCAAGAGGAACATTTCCCTTTAGCTCATCACTCATTGATGCAAATTCATGCTAATCAGACTTCTGTAAAGCTACACCCTTTGCTGACCCATTTAACAATTTCACAAGGGGAGGATATCTAGCTCTGTCTCCAGTGCACATGTATGTATATTCATTTTATGGATGTGTGAAGAATGACAATTTGTTTTAGGGTGGGGTGGTGTCATGGTTGAGACTAATAATCAGAAAGTTGCTGTAGTTCAAGCTCTGCAGACAGTGAGTCACTGGACTTATTAAATTAATGTGTTCAATACAGGTCAAGCTCTATTCACAGCATTTGTGGCATAACTTTAATGAATACCACAGAAAGTCATTTGTCCCTCAGTTTGTAAAGGTGCACATAGTTATTTTCCCCTCATTAGTCATTTTTTACAAGTGGATTTGGCTTTCCCAGTGTCTCTCCAGCTTTTTTAATTGCTGGAATACAAATGCGCTTAATGACCACAGTCACAAAATGTATGATTTATTTATTTATTTATTTCGCTCTCACATTCAGCCATTAGCAAAACAATTGGAATCTGCAGATCATTTTAAACAACACTGAAAAATATCTGCATCTATAGATCTATAACCAATTAAGGTTGATAAAGGTTAAAGGAGAACAAACCATGAATTTATTATAGTAAAGTTTTTTTTTTTTTGGTTGGTTTTTTGTTGTTTGTTTGTTTTCTGCTGGACTGATTGCTATTTGAAAGACTGCAGTTTCTCTATAAATACCATGGTTAAACTATGGTTAGTGTAACAAAACCATTGTTAATTTGTGGTTGCCAATAACTATGTTATAATAACTACTATAAGTATGTTTTTTTTTTTATTCTTATCATTATTTTTATTTATTTTTTTATTTGTTTGTTTGTAGTAAAACCATTGCTTATTTCTTTTATTGCCCTTCTTCCGTAATTTATTGATGAACATTTTTTATTTATTTTTTTTTTTTCACTGGATTTTCTCATGTATTAATTAAAACGTCTAAAATGTCTTAAAATATCTTTTTGTCACTGAATTTTCTGCTGTATTAATTAAAACCTCTAAAATATGAAGCACTTAAGTTATCTACTTAAAAAAAATAAAAATAAAAAAAATGTCACAATTCTCCAGTGTAATTAGTCTTCTCTAGTATAATTTGTCTAGGTAGACCCTAAATTAACTTGTGTGTAATAGTGTGTGCCATTTTAGTATGACATTAAAATTCATTTATTTTTTACAACAGATGCAATAAAATCACATGCCAGTGAGCTAAAATGAAAAAGATTGAATCACAAAAGCATCTGAGCACTTAATTTAAGAATTGATGACCAATAATTCACTTGCATCTCAAATGACATCCAGTAAGCTGGTTAAAGAAATGGAGAGTGGCCCTTAATTTCCTAAAAAGAAACTGAGAAGGTTTCCCTCTGCTTAAGACTGTAATGTCTCAGCATTCTCCACCAAAATGTATTTTTCCTCAGCCTTGCTCAATAAATCAAAAGAATGAGTGGGCAAAGAAAAAGAACTCGGTTACATACTTTGATTGTGCCCCAAAAACTTTCTCCCCAAGGGATCATGCCACAGTTTTTGCAGCAAACATTTGTGTGTTGTTTTGCTCTAGGCCATCTGACACTGTTAAACACTGAACTTTGCTGTTTTGTTCAGCCCAAGTCAAACGTCAAAGGCATTGGGCTGTGGGCAGCATGTCACATTAGCAAAGATCTCAAACACAAAGCTCTGCATGGATCTGAAATACACTATAGATACTAGAACATCTGCCTACAGCTGTATCTTTGAGCAGGCTTCAGTTTCTCACACCTGTCAATGGCATGGATTTCATTAAAAATACATGGTTGTCCTTATGACAACTGAATTAATTAGATTTGTTTCCTTGCATGTTGGTGTCAAACAGACATTGAGTTGTGAGCTGTTAGTCATCGGCACCTGCCATAAAAATGTGAAGAAGTTTTTTACTTTGTTTTGCTGGCTTTATGAGGAATATTCCACAGATGTGCCGCCACATGGAGTTTTAGGCATTTCATATTTTCTGTGCAAGGTTATTTACTCTCCAAGTCAATTTTTACTCACATTTGTCATGCACTGAGGGTTCATTTTACACCTTGTTTGTGACAAACAAACAGTAGATCTTAGTAAAACTAAGTATAATCTAATTCTTCTACCTTTATAAATTGTATTCTGTCATTCCAGACAGTTACTTTATGTTTGCCCATCTCCATGTTTTACTGTTTTGCTCTTTTGTTGCCCTGAAGGTTGTCAGAATGAATGGCCATCAGCTAGACTGCAGTGTCAGGTCAGGTGACAGTCTGCACATAATAATGCTTTTTCTCTGCCTTCTTTTATGCACACACAAAGTTATCTCCACAATCTCCAACAACTAGGGAAGTTGAAATATTTGTGAGATACTAATCTAAACACACTGTCTGAAGTGAATGTGAACACACAACCAAATTCAACAACCAATCATAAACCAAATTAACTTTAACATTAGAACTTAATTTTGTATTTACTATTATTTATTTATAGTTTCTGAATGTTTACCTAAATAATTTACATACTTTGTGCCTTTATTATTATTATTATTATTATTATTATTATTATTATTATTATTTGTTCAAGTGCATGTATTTTTTTTTTTTTTTTGTTACTGATTATTTACTTGAAATTGATTGTTTACTTGAGCAATTCTTGAAGGCTAACTATGTAATTATGTTAATATTTATATCAATATTTAACTTTTTTGTATAAAGGTATTTGTTTATTTATTTATTTAGTTAGTTAGTTAGTTAGTTAGTTAGTTAGTTAGTTAGTTAGTTTGTTTGTTTGTTTGTTTTTAGTGTGGTAACAAAAAATCCAGAAATGTTGCATGCTTGGTCCTTGTGAAAGACAACTACACTTAAGTATACTTAAGTGTGAATTAAATGTCATGTTTCTGGACACTTACATGCATGCTGATAAATTAATTGCAATTAAATTAAAAAAGATAAACTTTAAATTTGCAATTATTACCAAGTATACTTAAACTTAAGTGGTTTACGCTTTATTTAAAGGTGTGCTTGTTACAGTGTAATTATACGTTCAAGTACTGAGTAATATTAATTAACACTGTAGGGTTAGCCCTGTATTAGGGTTTGATTTATGTTTAATTGCTTGCAATTATGTACATGTATATGTACATGCAACATGATATTCTACAATATTCAACAATGACAATGTAAAAAAAAAAAGTATTTCAAAACATAGTCATGAAAATGTACTTGTATGCTTGAGTAGCCTTTTGTTCCATTAATGTATTATCTGCAAGTACAGTTTTTCATTTTTTTTAGGTACACTAGAAATGCATATTCAATACAATTAATTGCTCTTCTTTTTCACAAAAGAGTGTTGACCTATAATTGTGTAATTTACTAACACCCCAATTCTATATATTCACTGCCTCAATCACAAGTACACATATCAAAGAATTTAAAACAAGAGGTTTTGTCACAGTTTGACAATTAAAGATCAAAATAACAGTAATGTGGCCAGATCATGACATGAGCCTTGACCTTCATGGCACTGAATCATATCCAGCGTATCATTAACATTGTTTAACGGTAGTTTGACACCCATCAGAGCGGCGGTCGAGAGCCATTCACAACCCATTAAATTTCTAGCAGCTGCAAGGTCAAGGTCCTTGGCCACGATCCTAGACACAGTCAAGCACGGTGGAAAGTGTAGTGGAGAAATTAATTAGCTCATATAAAATGAAAAAGGATCCATTCCCCTCATATTGTGATGATGGGTTGAATGACAGAGAGTCATTATGTGGATACGCTGGGTGAATACATACAACAGAGAAGATCTGTGCCAAGAGTTTATTGATAGCAATGAACCATCTAATAACAAACACGTCGTAATACAATCCTGGATGACCTTGACCAAGCTCCTATTCTCAAAGTGTGGCTTACTCCTTACAATGCAGAATAGTTTGGTGTATTTTTGTACCTAACAGTAAGATTGTGTTTACCCATAATATAACTTCTCAAATCTGCTGTATAGACAGGCTAACTATTCCAGAAAATGCCTACATCTGCTAAGTTCATAAGGACCAAACAATGTACCATTAGACCCCTAATTTTCTCCAAAATAAAATAGGTCTATGGATTCCTTTTTGGGACCAACCAACCAAATATCAAACCTGTGGTGAGCATAAATGGTCCACAACCAAGCCTGAGTACTTTTTTTTTTTTTAGCTTGCACACCATCTGTTCCTTGGTCATATTCAAGTATGCATATTCATATTCATTTAACAGATGGATAGGTAATATGGGCAAATGCTGAACACAAATTTAACTATATTCAACTACAACAGAATAAACAGAATAACAGAATTTCAGATGTTACATCCAAAGTCTGTTCACTGGCTGTCTGATTTACACTTAGCTTTGGCAGCTCCAATCTGACTGGCTGGTGGCACGAGTAATCACAGATTGATTTTCTTTAGAGCACTGGCCTGCTGTAGCCACCAATGAGATGTATAGAGAATGTGAAGCTACGCCATGGCGTGTTGCATGTTGGGGCGCCGCTGCCATTTTGAGAGGATCACCCTCTGCTACAAATGCTGAAATTAATAGGGATACCTGCTTATCTTTTGTTGTGTTTTTGCCTTTAAGTTAAATATTCACATTCTTCATTGGATCGTTTGCAGGGAAGATAAGCTAGTTTATTGCTTCGCATGATAATTCGATTTTATCTCATTTAAAATGTTGATCTGATTACCGTAAAAACAGAGTTGCCTGCTGGACGCACGCTGCTGCTTCAGCCATCATATGGTAGATTATCCAAATAAAGTGTTTGATCAACAAGCTGACAGAAGTTGGTCCATGTCTTTGTTGGAAACATTTAAATTATGAAGTATAATTGTTGTCACTGTATATATTTATTTTTCCATGGCCATGGAGGAGAATCATAGATTGTGGGTCACATTCAGCAAGACAAACACAAGCACACTGTATGTTTATATTTATTTCAACAAATGATAACTAAAATTAAAATAATGGAAGCTTGTGAACAGTTTTGTGGCATTTTAAAATGCTGGTTTAATGTACTAAGACAGTGATGATAAAAAACATACAGACGAGCCCAGAATATTAAAGCAACTTGTTTAAACGTTAAGTGTTTTCCTCCCTTTAGAAAATCGTAATAAATGCTTATGCATTAAGACAGACAGTTTTCAAAATTCATATTTTGGGTTCGTCAGCTTTTCTGCACATAGTATGCTTTATTAGCAAGGTGTGTACAGAATGTGGTCTTTAATACTGTCTGGTGCATGAGAGAAAAACGCGTTGCGTTCACATTTTGGACTTATGTGTATCTGCACATAGTATGCTTTACAATTTTATCTTATCACTATCTTGGTACCTTAAGCAACATTTGTATTAAGCCTTATTATGTCCCCGTTCAAGTTTGCTAATTCACAAGCCTAATGAGAATCATACTCGCAAAGGTGATGTTAAATATTAAACCAAACAAAATCAAAACTTTCAAAAACACGCAGCAATATGATTGATAGGCAGTGGGTTCCCTTGGTGTTTTTACATGGAAAAAAGGCCACAAAACATACTGCACTGTCCAGTTTTCTCTCAGAATGTGTACTGGAGTTACTTTTGCAATTCTCAATGCAGCATGAATGACACACAATGGTGACATTTTTCACAATCACAACAGAAAATCAAAATACTGCCCTAAACAGCAGCGTGATCCTCTCAGTATGGCGGATAAACAAAGCAGTTTCCCAGAACTCTACGCTGTGTGATGTCAGCTTCACAATCTCTATAAGGTCAAAAGTATGTGAACACCCTTAATTCATTCAAATGTATAATGTAATTGGCTGTTACACCTAATAGCTGCATAAAACCATGTATACAGACTTTTAGTGTGGTACTGTCCAGCAAAATGGTAAACTGAGAGTGGACAAAAACGGGACTGAGCTGAAAAAAAGCACCCAGTCTACATTTACATATACTTTTGACCTTACAGTTTCCCGTCTAAATCTTGCTGTTATGACTAAATGCGCAGGGCGGCACTGTGGATACTGACATTGAGGCCATGAGAGTTGATGCCGTGTGCATCGAAGTGTGGCAATATTTTGATTCTACTTGTTATATTTGGTTCTTATTAGAGATGCATCCCACCAGATAAGAATGTGCTTTTATGGTGGAAAGTATGTGCACAGTGCTATGAGATATTTTGCCGCTTATCAGATTTCTATCTGTGCGTCCCTGCAACCTCTGTGATGATTTTCAAAACAGCAGGCTGTGTTGTTTCACCACTTGTTCTTCTGAATGTGAAATGATGTTATAGCCTTTATTGTGAGGGTGTGTGTACCTACTTAACAATATTTTAAGTACAATCGTGTACCCGAAATGAGCCAAACCTTACAAAATCTTTCTTTTTGGGGATATTACAATTGTAAAAATGCAGGATTAGGGTTCAGTTACAGTATTTATAACTAACTGAATATAAAAACAATAGCGGTCTATGGAATGTCCTCATTTAGATTAAGCTAAGTAAAAGTGTGCGTGCTTGCTTGTGTGTCTAACTCAATTGGTGGCAAAGTTAAACCATTATAAAAAAAATATTAAATACAAATGGTTTCCTCAGTGTGTGTGTGTGTGTGTGTGTGTGTGAAAAGGGGCACATCTAAATAACCAAATTCTCAAGATAAGTACATAATTTTATTGTTACTGCTAATTGTATTTATACTACTAAAGAAATTGTAACATTTAGTTTTAAAGTATAAAATGTTTTCTTTTCTTTGTTTTTTTCTTTTTTTGTGTGTTAGACTACTTTGACTGCAGAACTACTCAAAATGGCATTTCTGTATAGTCGGTCACAAACTGAAACTGTGTGGAAATTAAATGAGTTGTTTTATTCACATCTATTACATCTATTTTATTTAAATAGGGACATTTAACACTTTAGTAAAAACAAAATGAGCAGTGATTGTTTGTTTTTCCTGTTGTTTCAGTGTATTTGTCAGACGAAGCTGAAAACTGGTCCAGACTTCACACAGGTATTCAGAAGTCTGTTTGTGTCAGACTACTGTGAACACATCGACTGGTGCCAATTTTTCACCCAGGTAGAAAGAATGATTTTTTTCTTCTTTTTGTGCAGACCAGTCCAGCTAGTGAAAGTAAATTCCACACAACACGGTCCTGAATGGTGGCTGAAATAATTCATTGTGACGTCTCAGTGTGATTGAAAAGAATCATTTATCCAGCAATGTTTGTACACAGTGTGACCGTCGGAGTTGTTTGCTATTATAGAATGCTCCAGCTCTAACAGCCCAATTACACTCCCTCCATGCACAATTTACTCTGCCGAGAGTCGCCCAGTCTCCCTCCACTGAGAGGGGACAGTGAACGAGCCAATTTCACTTCAGACCCTTAACCAATTAGGACTGAAAACACACATTCACTGTCACACAGGGGAGAGAACGCCAGAGAGACAGAGAGAACTAGATAAATGGAAAATAGAGACAGAGTCAAAAGAGAGCAAGGTTTGTTCACGCTGCTTGTTTTGCCAACACTGCGTCTTTTGTAAGATGAGGTGGAAATGAAAATATTTCAGAAAGAACAGATGCACAGGTGCACCACTAACATCTGAAAACGTTTCTCCAGGTTTCTGAATACAAGTAAGCTCGTCTTTCATCCAAAAATGAAAATTCCGTCATCATTTATACTTGTTTCAAACCTGTATGAGTTTCTTTCTTCTGTTGAACACAAAAGAAGATTTTGAAAAATGTCGGTAACCAAACAGCTGATGGTCTCCATTGACTTCCATATGACAAAAGAAGAAGAAGAAAAAATACTATGGAAGTCGATGGGGACCAGCAAATGTTTGGTTACCAACATTCTTCAAAATATCTTTGGCAGATGAATTGAATTCTTATAGATTTGGAACAGCTTGAGAGTGAGAAAATTATGACAGCTCATCCAAAATATGAATATTCTATCTCTTTAAATGTCATGAAATATTACACTGTCACCTTAAATTCTCGTTCTGCAGGCATAATATGATGTAGCCCAACATTCTTGATTACACTGATAAACATTTATCAGTTTGTTTGCAGACTTTTAATAGGCACGTTACATGAGGCAGTGGGAGTATTTGGCTAGTAAAGATTACAGATCACGTTTTTATTTCTAGTGAATTTTCATGTTTTCGACTCACTTTCTGCACCTCTCCTGCCTCATGAATTTAGCATTCATCTTATGCTACCAATGACAGGAGGACCTTCATATTTTGCCTTATACAGAAATGTGTGCAGGACCTGAGCATAATGTTAGCTTGAGGTCATCTGGCTTGAGCAGATTTACCGGCACCCAGCTGAGATAGTGGCACAAGATGAACGCAAATCACAGACTTGACTGGAGGATTTTTCTGGTCATCCCAGTTTCTCGATGGCATGACATTTCTCCGAGGAAATGAAAATCTCAAACCACAGTGTTTTTTGATATATGCCACTTCGTGTGTAGGGGAGAATTGGGTAAGTAGTGCCATGTTTGCTTAGCATCCTCAAGAAAAGTGGAAACAAGACTAATAAGATGATAGATAGATAGATAGATAGATAGATAGATAGATAGATAGATAGATAGATATTTTCACATCTCATCACAAAACATCACTCCACATGAAAAGTGGTTCAGAAAATGGATGGTTGATCACAAAACATCAAGTCAAGTAGTAAAAGAAGTCTTTTTTATGTAATATATAAATCATTGGCATTAATTCACTGGAAGTAAGTGTACATAAGAGTTAACTTCAGGTCTACTTGAAATACAGTTTATTTCAAGTATAAAAACTAATACCTAAATAGGAACCTAATATATGTTTAAAGAACAAGAATGCTATATAAAAATATTAAATTATATTTAAGTTAAGCTTGATAACAACTTAGTGTATAAGCTATTAAACTAGTATTTACTGTGAGTATATACTTCAAATTGGACTGGAAGTATAAAGCTTGTAAACTAACAGTGTTTAAGTTCCCTCGTTGTATAGTCCACAGTATAGTTGCAGTACAGAAGAAAAACTTACTGTTGTAAAGTACTTCCGCAAAGTTTATAAACTAAAAAGCTAATTATGGTACTAGTACATTGATTTTAGTATACTGTACTTACTATATTAAGTATACTTGTGAAATACATTTAATTAATGTGAAGTACAATTCTTTTCTCTTCCTTTTTTATTTATTTATTTTTTTTAATTTATTTTTTATTTTTGTTAGGGGTAATGGATTTCCCTCATGATATCCTCAAAAAAATAAAAAATAAAAAATAAACCCTTCAAGGAACAGCTTGGTTTTTTC
Source organism: Spinibarbus caldwelli (assembly GCA_039654775.1). NCBI lineage: Eukaryota > Metazoa > Chordata > Actinopteri > Cypriniformes > Cyprinidae > Spinibarbus > Spinibarbus caldwelli. Next base: position 19,808,437 of record CM077218.1, read on the forward strand.
ACATCCCTGTTAGTGCATCCATGGCAGACAAATGCAAGTGGGGTTCTGTTCATGTAATATTTGGCTGAAAAAAGGGAATAATATGTAATACCAGTATTATTAGCTATGTAGCTATTGTATTAAACAGCTGCCTCTAGTACACAATTCTGCCAAATGACAAAGAGGGCATTCAAGTTGGAAGTGGAATACTTCTGACTATAAAGGTGTTCCACTGCCTGGCAATGCTGTCATTTGGTTTTTGATTGTCAGCACAGAATTCTCCCATTAAGCAAGCTGCAGAACATAAATGATGCTGTGCAGTGCTAGCATTTGTTCTGCAGGTGCACGATTATCATCAGAGAGGATAATTTACCATGTTTTACACACCTGTTCATGCAAATGTTTGCAGTTTTATTATCATGGAATGTAGGAACTTTGATTCAGTGATGCATTTTATTTGCTTACAATGAATGTGGATCACACATTTTGCACAATCAGCGTTGTCCCATTTCGAGTGGTGTTTTATTGCATTCTTCCTGAGTTGAATGGAACCCAGAATTCATATCAGATGACTGCAGTCATCACAACTGCATACTCTTCACAAGAATGTGAACACAAATGATTCAGGGAGCTACAAAAGCTTAATTTTATGTGTTGTTGTGCTTGAAATGTATCAATTCATAATGCAACAAGTTCATTCTTGCTATTGCCAGGGGTGCATTAGTTTAAACTGTTCTTCTACAGCCAGTTTTCCTTTTCAGATCAATTGTCACAGCAGAGCAAAAGTTTAATGAGAATCTCATTACACAAATTAGATAGACTCTAAATGTTTTTAGCTTGTGACCTTTTGTATACTTGTCTGTTATGTTGCTGGTCTAATAAATTACACTTAACCATCCACAGCTAACCAAAAAGTTGGGTTATTTTTAGGGCTGTCAATCGATTAAAATATTTAATCGTGATTAATCGCATGATTGTCATGAGTTAACTTGTGATTAATCGCAACTTAATCGCACATTTTTATCTGTTCTAAATGCACCTTAAATTAATACTTTTCAAGTTTTTAATACTCTAATCAACATGGGCATGGATGCTTTATGCAAATGTATGTTTATTATTAGTGAAATCATACGCAACATAGAGCATGAAGACATGTTCAACATGTTTCAAAAGTCATAGATGTTTTTCAAATAACTTGTTCATATCTAATAGACACAAAAATGAACAAAGAAATACCGGGTTTCCATTACTTCTCTTTGTTTGCACTGAGCAGTTTACTTACACAAGCATGTTTACATTATTTGCAGGACAGGGCATTTCACTTCTTCTGAACATGCAAAATGTACATTTATTATTTATTAATACATTTATTTGCCTCTCTGTGCCCACATACTGTAATTTGATTCAGCCAAATTCTCAATAAAACTGTTTTCATTGTTATATTTTTACTGTTTCTGTTGTCAGAGAACCAAATTCCCAGCAGGCACAAAACAGGCACACAATGTCATAAGATGTTGATATTTGGTTAAATTTCGGTTGCGACATCGGGTGACCAAAATTCAACGGAAATTCAACGTCTAATGTCAATGTTAAATTGATGTCCAATACCGACGTCAGCTGACGTTGAGATTTTGTTGTTTTTAGGTTGTGCAACCAAAATCCAACATGAAGTCAACGTCGAATTGACGTCAAATATTGACGTCAACCGGATTTTCATTTTCAAGCAAAATGCAACGTCTGTCTGACGTCATGTCCAACGTCAACCTGACGTTACATAGACGTCTGGTGCCTGCTGGGTTAATATGAAATAGTGACTGAAACGTGATCCATTAAGACTACATAACCAGCTCTCCCTTCCAAGATGTTAATCTGCACAAAAATCCTGATTTATAATCAAGCCGTTGTCTGATGAAATCAAATACACAGAAGATAAAGACAATAACTGTGCTGTGATTTTGGCTATACTTGCATGTAAAATTAGAAAAGCAACATAATATCTGGTTTAACTAAAAATGCTGTTCCTCTCAGCTGCTCGCTGAACAGTGCAGACGCAAAACCTTGTGCTCACGCGGCAGTAACAGCGAGTCAACTAAATAAGGTTTGTCCAATTGTGTGTTATGTAGTGTTACTAGGCGCTTTTTTTTTTTTTTTTTCTTTAAAAAACTATGGTCTAAGCAACAGGTCACAAAGAAAATCTGCACTGCATTAATTGCGTGTTAATAAAATTAGTGCCGTTAAAATGAGTTTGCGTTAATGCGTTATTAACACATTAATTTTGACAGCCCTAGTTATTTTTCAACCAAAACACAAAGTTCAGACTGTAGAGTAACGAAGCTGGGTTCATTTGACCCAGGATGGTTTGATAATAGTTCATTATGAGTATGAATGGATGTGAAAGAGGGCGTGCAAGTCACACAGGTTCCAGCTATTCTGAGTGCCAATAACACTTGAAACTGATCAAATTTGATCCTAAACATAAGTTATTCAATACTTTGTCCATTTCTGCGTATTCTTGCTGATCAGTAAATTTCATCTCATGAATAATACTGTTGTTTGTGTTGTTGCTAGTCATTCTGTGCGTGTTAAAATGATTTTAATTTACAACACATTTTGGGTTTATTTCAACATTTTAACCTAGCAGTATTGCCACTTTTAAGCAATAGAAAACAGTCCATCATGTTGAGTCAAACATTTAACCCAACCCAACTGGGTCAAAACAACCCAACACTGAATTTGTCCTTTTTTTTTACTGAGCACTGGGTTGCAAAAATTACAGTGTACAGTTCCTCAATAAAGATATTCATTTCCATCTAAGTGATTTATTATGACTATGGCAGTGTACTTTAAATTGCAGCTCAGATCTACTCTCATCCATTGATTTATTCATCAATTTAACTCCCTCTTATACCACTGGACTGCTAAAATATGAAGATGGGACTATTTGACACTATCAGTCTGTGGCCTGTCAAGGCAGCTTTTAAGGTTTTGTCAGAATGTATTAGGACCCAGTGTCACATCACAACACTAAAGCCTCCGAATTATTGAGAGGCACAGCTAATTTCCTCCAGCTGGGACCCTACACTTCTATTGCGGCTTCTGTGAGTTTATACTCTTGGATGGCCTGTGTGTGGCCACTCAATCTTGAGCTCGGTATATTTGATTTGGGATTCAGTGAATGCCTCTGCTTTGGTTTCTGTGCCATTTACTAAATGAATTTCCTGCTTTTGGAATGATGCCAACTGGAGTTTGATTCAATCGTATGGAAATGGAGGAAAACAATATATATAAATCAGTAGTAATTTGTGCGCTTAAACGTAAACATAGTATTTCAGTTTTGAAATGTGCATTAATGTATATTCAAAAGAGATGTCATATTCATAAATCAGTTACAAATAAAAATGTAGAAAAGTAGTGAGTGGGATTTTTGAGTTTTTGTGCTTTTCCTCTTGAAAACATCATATTAAAAAGATATCAAACTGCATTTTTTCTTCTTAAGTCTGTGAAATGTGTGCTTTTAATAGGCATTATTATTAACTGTCTGGCAGAGCTGTATGGTTTTTTAATGGTCTCTGGAGTATTTGTCATTCTAAATGCCCTCTGGAAATTGCTTTGAAATCTATAGTTGTCTGTGAGGATGAAGATCATAAAGTGTGCAGTAATAATCCGGTCTGAAGTTGGCTCCACATGTTTACAATGCTTCTTCATCTTTCAGGTTTTAAAGGGATCATATTTTTCTTCATATCATATATTCCGAGACAAATTTTCCTTGATCTTTTAAGATAAAAAGTACTACATGTACTACAAAAACATACTGCAATGTTCAGAACTCAAACTTTCCATTTTAAAAAGAGCATTTATTAACTAAACTGCAAAAATTACGTGTTCTGAACTTGCTCTGCTACTTTTTGACAGATGAATGCATCACTGCAAAAGTTACCAGTATGAAGACCCATTCTCTGTGGACAATCCTCGTTTGATGGCTTGTCTCCAGTTGGAACTGTCCCTAGAAATGTCCCTGTTTATTTATTTATTACTGTACATTCAAAGTGAAATATTATGTAATGTAACAACTCACAGGAAAGACCATACAACAGCCAATGATCGCTTAATTGTGTGGTGCTTGTTTTGACCAACCAAAGGCACTTCTCGCAAAAGAAGCTTCAAACCATTTTAGCATTTGTCATTATCTAAAACTGTAATTACATTCCTTATGCAAGGTTTACTGTTGGAAACTGAATCAAAGTTAACATCCACAAGATCATCATCAGTTTCTGTGTGGGTGTGAAGACTGCAAGTGTGTGAGGAACTTTTGGTTACCCAATGGGACACCCTTATAATGTTGTAAAAATGCAAGTTTTAACGGAGTTGCAAACATTTTACAAAATACTCTCATCTCTACACCAGTAGAATTAATTTAACTTGCAGTGGAAAGTTTTTCTTGACAATGTGCAAATTCAGGTCACGTGCGTTCCTGAACATAATGAACGATGGGATATGCTTAGTCAGGCCAAGACTGCAAATGTGGGTATCGGAACAGGCCCTTAAGGAAATGTTTCTTGAAATTTCAATTAAAGACCTGGCAGTGACTTTTTCCAACTCTTGGATGTTCTTTAGTAGAGCTGCCATATTGGACGTTCCCATTTCTGCCATATATTGTAATACCAGTGGTCTGTCTCAGTCAATTTCGTCAAGTCAATTTTGGACAAAATTTGACTGAATTTGTAGAAGGAGTATATATAGGCCTATTTACATATGTCAAATTGGTGGACACGTTACATTTACTATATAGACTTCAAAATGGTGTACAGGCAAAATTACAGAGAATGATAAATCAGATATTGTTGGAATCAGCATTAACCAAGAAATGCGAAGAAAACAACATTTGGACAATATTTTTGAAAGGTATGAATGGTTTGATAAAAAGCCTTATATTTTGGAATGCTTGGTGACACTATCTTCAAACTTTTCAGGTATCTTCAGGACATCTGGTCAAAAATCCATACCAAATTTTGTGCAGATACGTAAAAGTAATGAAACAAATAAATAAATAAATAAATGGCAACAAATTTCAAAATGGCATACAGAAAATTAATTAGATCCTGGAAAAATGGCATGACTCAAAGAATTCATAAACACAAAGATAAAGACAAACAATTCACACTGAGCTGTAAGTGGTGCTCTCACCAAATTTGGCAGGTACCCTCAGATCTTGCTGCTAATGAATCATACCAATTTTAGTTCCAATAGATTGGAGAGTTGCTGAGATACAACCTTTTGTCCAATTTCAGGTCAACATTGAAACTTAAATTTGTGGTACTGTCACTGTTGAGTCGAAAATCAAAATCCTGTGTTGGCAGACCTATGTTGCTCAGTTAAATTGGTCATCTGAGCAAAATTTCTTAAGGACTGAACAAATGAATATGAAATACAGTACATTTTTTTAAATGTTGGCTATACTGTAATGTGCTATACTGTAATGTGTGAGTCTTAATGTGAGACAATGAATGAAAAAAGAGATAAGTGAATTTTTGAACTGGTAAGTGTGTTGTAGAGTTGGTTCTAGAGACCCCAAGTAGTAATAATAAGGATAATCATGGCTTGGTCACTGTATTGTGAACTTATTCACCTCTTTTTCAACACTGCGTTTAATAAGGTAACTCTTCAATACTAATAATGGTTTGGGTCTTTGAGTGCTTCAGCAGTCTGGACAGTGGCTGTGTAGCAGCATAAGTGCTGAGGGAGCAGCAGACACTATTATTCAGTGTACCTACACGTGTCTGTCTGAGAGATCTCTCATCATATTGATCTAGACAACAGACTGCAGCTCACCAGCACATGAGCAGGTGAATCTCACAACAGCCATCAAAAAACAGGCTCAACTTTTACCACAAAAATCACAAGAAAGAAAGAAAGAAAGATTATGTTTAAAGAAAATTAATCACTATTGACAAGAATACTTATTTCCAATACCAAAGTAAAACATTTCTTGCCATGGTTGTACTACAAACTCTACAAACATTATCAGAAAGTGTCTTACTATACATTCAGCTATAAAAAAGCAAAACTGATCCATTTGTTTAAAAAGGCCAGAAACTGCAGGGTTCATTAGCTGTCTTGCTTCACTGGTGGTGTTTGCTGATTATGCCACTAGACTGGAAGCCCATGCAGGCTGATCTGACAATAATGACCTCTAAAAATTTAAAAAGCACTAAAGCTCTCTCCCCTGCTGATCCAGGAAAGGATGTCCTCTAAAGGTCAGAGATTCGGGTTTGTCAGATTAAACCTCACCAATCTGTTACCCGTAGCTTTCTGCTTAATCCAACACTGAGAAACAGGCGGTTGTACTGTAGGGTCACTGGATATTCAGGGCTTAGCCCAGGGACATCTTTTAATGAAACATTAGAATATGATACACTTGAAAATTATTATTGAACTTTTTTTAATCTACTAAACGTCAGATATTCCAAAAACTGTTGTATGTTTTATAAATACAGAAGTCCAGCCCTAGCAGCACCATGCTGGGAACCTTGTGCATAAAAAATAACCTTGTGAATGGGTGCGGTCATAGTCTTGTGGTCAGTCTCCAGACATTCTCACAACAATTCTTGCAAAATTGCAGCATGCAGCTGAGCGTTTGCCATTCGCAATTGATGCAATCTTACGACTCTGCGTTCACAGTCAAGCTTCAGTTTGCTGCTTGATTTGCATCTTTTGTTATCTTGTGCAGGGTAATTATGCACATTATGCATATTCTTGCCTGGTGCTCTGATAAGAAACCATTTATCTGGAAAATAAATATAAATGTAAATGTGGGGGCACCTCCTAATACAATAAACGGTGCATTGCCAGAGTGGACCCGTTTACTGCATATCTCTCCATTTCAATAAATCGATTCAAAATACAGCCATGCAGTAGTGTTCTCACTCAAAAATGTTCATGAAAGTCTCAACGTGGCATTTTCCATATAACATTTCTGTAAATATATATACATTAGCTAATTATTCCTCTTTTATTTTGATGCATTGTGATGTAAGTGCAAATATCATGCTTCTTTGTGTTCATTTCTGAAAAACAGTGTCAAACAAAAAGAAAAACATTATTTCAGAGCACAAATTAACATATATATTAAATGCCATTGTAAGGCTGAAAAATATTAAGATAATTTTTTAGCTGTATCGCCCAGCTCATATCTCATAGTAGATGAAGCATCACTATAAAAGCAAAATGATATATCCATCAGAATTAAATAGTTCCAGAGAGTTTAGATTGTTTGGTAAATGGACTGTGCAAATGATTCAACACACTGACATGATTTAAATGGATTTCATCACAGAATATGCTGATCGTTTTAAAAATGTAGAGCCTAATAGAAAGCTTTGTTTGTAATTTTAATATTGAGAGCAAAATGACCTGTGAGTGTTGATGAAATGTTGTACAATTTGATGTTAATTTAGTCTAATGCAGGGCTGTTGCTTAAATTCACGGGTAAATAGTGAGTAGAAGGCCATAATGGACCCACTAGATGATGATCTGGACTAATGTAATGTAATATTTTGATTGCAGTGATATTAGTTAAATTAGCAAAGTTGAAGAGATAGCATATTATGTGAGGACTGACAGTGAAAGAGTAGAGCAATCAAACCACAGAACTGTAAAGTAGAAGTTTACCACAACCGCCTGTAAATAACTTGCCGTAAAGCCATAATTGCAAAAGGGCATTTCCTCTGAAAACAGTTCAGCGTAAGACATTTGAACCTGCTGCAGTGTTTTGTGTGTGAAGTCTCCGAAGCCATGGATTTCAAAGCTTTCCTGGAAGCTTTTGAAGTTTTGAGTCCATGGCCAGAACTGCTCTCTGTTCTCTGCAGCCATGCGGGTCTTATTCTCCTTTACATATGTCTGTTTTTTCTATGTCTTTTTCAGAAATACAGAGGTATCAGCTGAGTGTAAAACGCCACAGCCAAATATACCTGCTGAGAATTGTGAACAAATTGTCACTGAAAAATAAAGGTCTTGGCTCAATTGTCTTGGTTATATATGTACTGTGCAAAAGTCTTAGTCTGTCTCAGTTTGTTGTGTTTCTTCATGTCTCTCCAGATGGACTGGATGATGATCAGATCAGATCTCTGTGTGGAGCACTGGCTGTTGTCAGACAAAAATCTCACTCGATTATTACAATTAATGGCAAAATGAATGTTTGGAAATGTAATCTGATATTTCCTACTGACACACTACAGAAAAAAATAGAAATAACTGACTTAAAACCAATTTTTTTTTTTTTTTTTTTTTTTTAATAGATAAACTGCTTTGAAGCTGATTTAAAGCTGTAAATTTAGTTTAAATACCCTTTTGAAAAATAACCTAGAAAAGTTCCTTTCTTGCACTAAAAAAGACCTTCTTTCTCTCACTAGGGTTTTGGCCTGATGCCCTGTAAAGAACCAGTGATAAACATTATTTAAAGCAGAACTGAACAGAATTTGACATGTGGAATCAGGAATGAGAGATGGATAGAGACAGAAGTGTTGAGGGGGTGGCTGATAAATTTATGAGCTTAATTTAGTCTGTAACTCATAGACAGACCGAAAGATGTCTCATGGAAGATCATATGAATCATGATGAAACTCTTTTCAACTCTTTCAAAAAACTCAACTTTTTTGCAGTAGCCTTTTTTTCCTTTTCTTTTTTAGTAGGCTATCATGCCACTTTTGCTAACATATAATGATGTAGTGTTGCCATTACTGGTAAAATTCATATGTACATCCATTAACAAAAGCTAGTTTTGACTAGTATGTTTATGTTATGTATGTTATGTAAATTAGTATGTTTAGTTATAAATTATTCATTTGTGTTTACTGCATTTTTTTCTGTTCAAGCTGAACGCCGTCACATAAATTGAGATCCTCGTTATTTTTGTTTTAGATAAACACATCTAAATTATTTATAATAATTAGCAGTAGCTTATATCTTGAGAAGTTTGAATATATATATATATATATATATATATATATATATATATATATATATATATATTCACAAATGAATGTCAGTTTTTTAGGACCCCTTCTCCAGTGTTATCCCAAAAGTGAAATATCTAGACAGGGGACCTGAGTTACACTCCAAGGATATACTGCACTGCCAGTATTATTTATTTATTTATTTATTTTTAAGAAAAGCTTTGAAGAACAGAGCAGCTCTTCTGTGTCTCAGAGCCAGCATGAATTTCTATTCTCAGCAGGTTTCTCAGATGATGCCGCTGATGGCAAAGCTGCATCATCACTGTCAGATATCCCAGAATTCCTCCTGCTTTGAGAACGCCAGCTCTGCATGATGCTGGAGCGAACAATGAATATCGTACATATCTGAGTCAACAGCTTTAAAAAGACACACACTCACAAACACACTCACACACTCACTCACGCATCTCTACAGTCAATAGTCCCAAAGCTTTCTGAAGTTATACACTTATGAAACGTCCCATATTCATTTCCATCCCAGCTGGAGCAGCTAAAAATGTAAATACACCCATTTTAAAAGTATATTTTATTTTGTACAAACAATAGCACATATGAAATATGTAAAATGCAGATATTTACACAATGAATTTGAGAAAATCCGTAAATATTTCACATCTGTTCTCTGCAAGCAGAGAGTGTTCTTTTTATTTTACTTTTTCACAGCAGATGATTTCATTCCATATGAACTTAGAAGTCAACATGAAACCAAAACTGACCCTAATTACATAATATGCACAGCTGGTCTTATAGTACATGTTATTCTTAAGAAAACGTTCTCTGTAAACTTTCATCAAAATGTAATAACTCGCTCCACCTAGGCTGGTACTAGTTAACCCTTCAGGTTCAGATACAGAATTTTTTTTTCTGCATTCAGTTTAACGGTCATGAACATTTTCCAAACTATCAAAATGTTAGGCAGCACATTATAGGCTTTCTGATTGATTTATTTAGTTGTTTGATTGTTTGATTATTTATTTGTTTGCAGTGAATTCAAAGGATTCAGTGATAAAATTTTCACTGGATCTGGAAACACTTCATTTTAAAGTGACAGTACATATGTTACATGCACTTACTATATAATAACAGCAAAGTATGCATAATTACAAGCAACTAACCCTAAAACAAACCCCAACCTTAACCCTACAGTAAGAACATGTTGTTAATTAGTATTACTCAGTACTTATTTGTGTAGTAACAATGTCACCTTAAAATCAAGAGTTAACATGGATCTTGATTCTACTGCCATATGTTTTACCTTTACCCATTAAATCCAACTCTATTTTGTCCATGTGCGTATCTCTTATGCATAGTGATTACTGTGAAAACCCACCATGTTTTAACTTCAGCAACGGATGTATTTTATAATTATTTTTATAAACTGCCCATCTGTAACGTTACCTTTAAAAAGTGTAAAATGTGTACAGAAATGAGTAAGACATGCCCATAATGATGTGATAGGCAGCAGCAACTATGCAGATCCAAAGTTGCATAGAAACTACAGCTATAACATCATTTCCTATGTGCAAGTTGCTTTTTCTTCTCCTAAACAAACATGTTCACAAAAATGTTCCTACTTGAACTCTAATGCAAAACTACTCCAATGTGTCTGAAAGGGTTCATGTTAACCAGTGGCAAATATATATTAGTCAGGCTGTTTCAGGATACTGTTGTTGGTAATGCAGGTGAATTCTGGTCAAAAAGCCTCCCCAAAAGTACATGACAGAGGTGCTTCAAAAGGATATGATTTCTTTACAAACCACTCAGCTCTGACACCATTGTGTGATTCTAAATTCTTGCAGCCATTTCTAAATATTTCACCGGTCATGTCAATCACAGCCTACACAACTCTGAAACAAAATACTAACCTTTAAACCTGATCTAAACCCTAAACTTTAACCTCAGTATAGTGCTGGCAGAACATCTGGATAGATAGCAGCACTTTTTGTCACAATCAGATCCACGAGTTCTCTGAACTCTACATTGAGTCCATTAGGTCTGAACTTTTCTTTAGAGATGAATGTGTGATTTAGTTTACAGATTAATAAGGGTTTGTGTTTAACCGGTTTGTGAAAAACAAACAAACAAAAAATTCTGGTATGTGACAGCCACTTCTTACAATCCAGTCAGATCCTGATGGATGGAATCAAATCTCATCCTATTCTTCCGTGAAACTCCTATTTGAACAAATCATAATACCATTTGCTAAGATCTCCTATTCTCCTAAATATAACACATTAAAGTGGGTTGTGTATAGAGTACTGCAATGAAAATGTATTTTTGTAGGCCAAACTGGAAGGTTGCATCACCTTGATTGAAAATTACAAGTGGGTATGATGTATTTTATGTTGTAGAATAAAACATGAAAGTATCTTGAGTTTGTGTTAAACACAGACCTTTAGCAGGCATTTAATGAAAAAAAACATTTTAAAAACCATTGACTTCAGGATGGAATTGCTGAGATGCATCTTGTTTCTGGGTTCTGGCCTACAAAAATACATCAACCCTGCAGCACTCTATAATCTTTCATGTTGACTTTAAAATTCATGTATAGTTCTGACACTTTCAGCATTCCCAAAGCTACAGCTTCTAGAGTCTGACCTGCATCACAAAGGAGCTCCAAACTCGAAACCGTATTTTGCATTATTCTTTCTGCTCACGTCGTCCACTCTTGAAACCACCACCAGCCGAGCTCTTTTAGATAGACTCCATAGATGGTGAACCTCATAACATCAGGTTACCATCTCACTTACCATCACTAGCTCACCTGGAGGTAAAGTTTAGCTTTGGATCAAAGTAACCAAGAGTGAGGACACTTCTCATCGACCTCAGTCCAACAATTCCCACAAACCTGTTGCGTTCTGGGGACAGGTTTGACTGTCCAGGACTGGCCTCAGTTTACCAAAGACATTTCTGGAGGTCTCTGGTGAAAATCTCAAAGGCAGTCCCTGCATAGCGCCACCTGCCCATGGAGGTAGTCTCTGCACGGACAAAGCCGCTGGTGTTCGGCACTTACTCCAGCGCAACTGAACAGCAGCGGCTCCTTTTGCTGGAAACACTCTCTCCTGTCCACATGTACGGCTGGAAACACATGGTTCTTCTCCGCTTCTAAGGACTCACACTGAGCGTTAAGCCTGAAAAACACACATTCACACGATTTATCGGTTTCAAACAACCGCAGATGAGAAAAGGGGGAAAAAATGCAATCCAGCACAGTGAATAGAGAACAATGACTGCTCATTTTTACAGCGGCCTTGGTTACATAAATATTTCTTTTTTTTTTCATTCATTTTCTTCATAGGGATTGAAGATCTGTCAGCTGTAAACCAAACCATCTGTGAGATGAATCAAAAAATTACAAGCTTTGATTTGAAGCAAAAAAGTGCATGAAACACAAAGGCACAAGACTGTACATATACATTTGTTGAGTGCATGAAGCACTGCAAAAAAAAAACAACATAAATAAAAATCTACCAAGAACAATTCATAATTGATGCAAATTTCTGTTGAATAACTCATATAACTAACCACATTTCAACTGTAAATTTAATTTAATTGCATGCATTATACTGCATTATAATTTTTAAAGGTGTAAATATGAATATGTGCATATTATAATGTTAAACAAGGATTACACTGTGCATTATAATGTATTATACAGTAATTACAGGTTTTACATAAAGTGTCCCCCAACAAATGAGTGTCATAACTGCATATTAACTGCAATAATGGCAGCACAATGAACAAATAAATAAATAAAACAACAAACACATTTGTGCAAAAATGCGCATAATCCAGAAATGCCGTTTGTCTCTCACCCATTGAAGGCCTCCATATTGTTGATGAAAGGAAAGTAAGCTGGCTCGCAGATTAGACCGGCATCCTGGCAGGTTTTCACACAGGACGAGGCCTCTGGAGACAGGAAGAGCCGGAGGGCGCTGAGGGGCGGCCAGCAGGACGGAGCAGTGATGTTGGGAGCCCAGATCAAAGCTGTGGAGTTGGGCAGCTGGAGGAAAGGACTGGGTGGATTCCCAGGCCATGATCTAGATTCATTGGCTGTAGGGAATGGACTGCTGTTGCGACAAAAATCCTGCAAAAAATACACATTGAATGTGACTATTACTGAAAACATCTTTATAAGAGAGCCTTATAATAACTTGCCACCGATAGAGAATTTAAATAATGTAAACTGCTATTTTACAACAATTTTGACATGGTTCATCCAGTCAATTCTATCAGAATTTATAGTCAAAATGGTTTTGCCAAAATAATAACAACAATTTTTAGGACTATTTTTAGGACCATTAACAATCGTACTGTGACATTTTCTTGATAATTAACATTAAAATGACATTTTTGTGGGTTTCTTTTTAATTAATATTGCATTCCCATTATTTTATTTAAATAAATACTGTATAACAATGCAAAGGCTTTAATACAAACCAGACATAAGTCCTTTTCACAATTGTTTTCAAACTTTGACAGCCAATCAGAATCTACTTGACTTTATAGAGCTTGAGCATTTTAAGTGACAGTTGACAAAACAGCAGTGTGCACTTAAACCAAACGTTAACATGCATTGGTGTAGGCACTAATATAGTAATCATTAAGGATCGCATTTTTAAATTAAAAATATTGCTTTTTAACCACTATTTAACATTTTCCCCTTTAATTAACTATTGTTTAATTAAAATGAATACTCCCAAGGGTCTTCTTTAAAAGAGACACAATTATGCTTGTAATTCAAAGGAGTCATTTTAGTTTCTGGAAGTTATTTTCAAGTTTCAACTCAAAAAGGTGAGAGTGAGTGTTGAAGGTGTGGAACAAAGCATTCAGTGTTGTTCAGGTTCTCAAAAGTGTGCGTTTCACTTTATGTGCTCACATCAAATCCCAGAGGCAACTGACTAGCAAGCTCAGCATATACGTAGTTCACATCATAGGCAAAAATATGCTTACGCTTATTCTCTTACATTTTTGTCTACGTGTGCTTGTGTGTGTAACACAGATCATAGACTTGCACCGCTCTCAATTCATACACTATCTGTCCTAAATATTATACAGCATAAAGAGAAGTGTGTCTCAAATCATAAAATATATATATATATATATATATATATATATATATATATATATATATATATAAAACATTAAAGGTTCCTGCATGACAGTGTTGCCAAGGTCGCAGTTTTCCCAAACAATTAAGCTATTTTGAAAATGCAGGGTTGCCTTTTTTTGGGCTACTTATATAATGTACCACAGCTGCCAAAAACTTTATCTGTTGAATAGGAAAAATAAAAATACATCCTTTGACTAATGTGTGTTGATTGTGGGAATGAATATCTGAACAATCTAGAAGTTACGTGAGTTTTGCCCACTCAGGGAATTTTAAGGCAGGTTAATTGAGTTTGACATTGTAAATTAATTGCACATTGAAGCAATTGCAGTGTGCAGACAAAACAAGAGAATGTGAAAATTAAAGAGTATGTAGGCTATTAATAATGATCTTGACTGAGATCAGAAAATAGTTTTTCATTTATTGTATTAAGATGCGTGCAATCAACAGTAAAGTATGTTAAAATAATTGGGGAAGTGCACTCACAATACACATTTTAAGGTAAAAAATTCTAATCAGATAAAAAAAAAAATAATAATAATCTGCTAAATCTATAATCTGCTAAATGTTTTATAAGGCATACAAATACTGTATATGCCTTTAATAATAAGCATTAACATCACCATTTTCTCTTTTTCGCATTTTTGGCTTGTGTGATTGGCTCAAAAATAGACCAGAACTGATAATCATTAACAAAAAAGACATAATTCAAATTGTGTATTTCTGGAGGTTGTTAGCAAATGACATTAAGGCAAATGGAAACTTTAATGGATCAATTTCTCCTTAACTATTTATGTTTGTTTATACAACCCGAATTCTGGATGTTGGGATTTTTTAGGATTTCATTTTATAAATTTGAATAAAATGAAAGTTAAAAGACTTTCAAATCAGATGAGCCAATATTTTACTCACAACAGAACATAGATAACATAACAAATGTTTAAACTGAGAAATTAAAAAATCGTATGCACAAAATGAGCTCATTTCAAATTTGATGCCTGCTACAGGTCTCAAAATAGTTGAGATGGGGGCATGTTTACCATGGTGTAGCATCTCCTCTTCTTTTCAAAACAGTTTGAAGACGTCTGAGTACAAAGGTTATGAGTTTCTGGAGTTTTGGTGTTGGAATTTGGTCCCATTCTTGTCTGATATAGGTTTCCAGATGCTGAAGAGTTTGTGGTTGTCTTGACGTATTTTTGGTTTAATGATGCGTTAAATTTTCTCTATAGGTGAAAGATCTGAACTGCAGGCAGGCCAATTCAGCACCCGGACTCTTCTACTATGAAGCCATGCTGTTGTAATAGCTGCAGTATGTGGTTTTGCATTGTCCTGCTGAAATACCTGTACACAAGGCCTTCCCTGAAATAGACGTCGTCTGGAGGGGAGCATATGTTACTATAAAACCTTTATATACCTTTCAGCATTCATAGTGCCTTCCAAAACATGCTGGTTGCCCATACCGTATGCACTTATGCACCCCCATACCATCAGAGATGCTGGCTTTTGAACTGAACGCTGATAACACGCTGGAAGTTCTCCCTCCTCTTTAGCCCAGAGGACACGGCGTCCGTGATTTTCAACAAAAATGTCAAATTTGGACTCGTCTGACCATAGAACACTTTCACACTTTGAAACAGTCCATTTTATGTGAGCCTTGGCCCACAGGACACAACGGCGCTTCTGGGTCATGTTCACATACGGCTTCCTTTTTGCATGATAGAGCTTTAGTTTGCATCTGCAGGTGGCACAGCAGATTGTGTTTACCGACAGTGGTTTCTGGAAGTATTCCTGGGCCCATTTAGTAATGTCAATGAAAGAATCATGCCGATGAGTGATGCAGTGTTGTCTGAGGGCCCGAAGACCATGGGCATCCAACAAAGGTCTTCGGCCTTGTCCCTTATGCACAGACATTTCTCCAGTTTCTCTGAATCTTTTGATGATGTTATGCACTGTAGATTATGAGATTTGCAAAGCCTTTTCAATTTGACGTTGAGGAACGTTGTTTTTAAAGTATTCCACAATCTTTTTAAGCACTCTTTCACAACCCATCTCTCTCCGCCCATCTTTACTTCTGAGAGACTCTGCCTCTCTAAGACATCCCTTTTACAGCTAATCATGTTACAGACCTGATGTCAATTAACTTAATTGGTTGCTAGATGTTCTCCCAGCTGAATCTTTTCAAAATGTCTTGCTTTTTCAGCCCTTTGTTGCCCCTGTGCCAACTTTTTTGAGACCTGTAGCAGGCATCAAATTTGAAATGAGCTCATTTAGTGGACAAAAGTGTAAAATGTCTCAGTTTAAACATTTATTATGTTCTCTATGTTCTATTGTGAATAAAATATTGACTCAGGTGATTTGAAAGTCTTTTAGTTTTCAATTTATTCAAATTTAAAAAATGTCCCAACATTTCTGGAATTCAGGTTGTATTTGTTCTTCAGTAGTATTGTGCCTGAAATGCCTACGTACCTGATGTTGAATGTAAGCGTTCACTCTCTCCAGCATGCCCTCACAAGTATACTCATACGGTATAAAGGGCTCCACCTGTGCAAATGGACAAATGACAAAAGACACAGACAGAAACTTGAGACATTTCTGCAACAAACTTCAGCTTATGCACCAAACACATTTATTTTTTTAGCTTAAACAAACAGGAAGAATGCTATAAGAAATCGTGTGTTTTGAAATCATATGACAGGTTTGTATGAAGAACTATCTCAAATTAATGTTGGTATGGATGGGAAATCTTCTCCAATGCAGCTTTTATATATTCTTCTTCATCACTTTTGCTTATGACCCAAGAAAACTAATGGAATCAAATTCAGCGTGTCAAAGAAAGAAATTACATTAAAAAATAAAACAAAATGGAATGATGTGAGCATGAGTAAATCAAGAAACAATTGTTATTTGTAGGTGAACTATTCCTTGATGGAATAGACAAGTTTACCTGCCAGTAGTTAGGAAAATGGCAACATTTGGTATACTTCCATTTTTTTTTTTTTTTATACTAGGCCCAACATGTTGTCTTGCCAACTATACTTTTTTTTTTTTTTTTTCAATTAATTTCTTTTTTAAGCTACACATAACAAAAATCTTTCCAGCTGGTCTTTTGAGGAAACAAACATTACCACTGTGTAAACAAAATACTAATAATATAATTTTGTTTGTTGTTGACCATTTTAAAACCACTGACAAAGAATTTGATGGCGAGTCAAGATGAGACTGACTTTTGTGCATCTCTACAACTGAAAACCTTTGTTCTCTACATTCAAAAACATGCTTCCGTCTTTATTTACTTACCCTATTTTTGCACTGTTGATGAAAAACATAAAAAAATAAAACTTCATAGTGATTTCAAACTTTTTAAAAGGTACTGTATGTGTTCCCATAACAACGGGACATTTCTGCTCAGAGAAAGCAACTGAGTCAGAGCTGAAGTCTAAACCAACTCAAAAACACTGCATGGCACTTTATGGTATTTAATTGGCACCCATAAAAGATTTATACAATAGAAGTTGAAAGCATCTCCAACTCTTCCTCCTCCAACAACTAGACATTTCTGGATGCCTGTATATACATTGCAATCAATCAATCAATCAATCAATCAATCAATCAGCATGCACATTCTACATATCTATATATAGCCATGCAACCACCTGTGTTACACAGACTGTAACACAGCTGTAACAAAGAAAACTAGTTTACCTTCTCTTTGAGAATATCTTGAACAGCTGTCTCGAATTCTTGAGAGTTGTTGAAGTCTACTGTTATAACGTGGGGTTTGCCGATATACTGTTCAGTGTACGGGTGCTGAGATGACACCTGATGAAAAGAAGACAACACAAGTGCTATCTATCATGAGTGCACTATACCGATTCTTCAGCTCCAGTTCATTTTCACAGTTCACAGCTTTGAAGATCTGAAAAGCAGGATTATATGAACAGCAGAATTGTGTGCCATTCAGAGGTGAACTGAGATTGCCTTTTAAAGTTTAGCACAATTCCCCTTGAATTGAGGTAGCAAATATATGCATATTATATTATGCATAGTTTGAATTTAAATTTGGCAGTAGAATTACAAAGGAATAAAATTCAGAAATGCACACATTTATACATAAGACGGGCTGTTTTTAGAAAAAAATGTTTGAAATGCTTTAGAAAGTATAATATACAGTATATTTTACATTTCTACAACAAAATATGACTTTTTCCTCACAATTATCTGTTTTATTTTTTATTCAGTGGCGGAAATAGGATTCCATAGATTGTAAAGATGGTTATGTTACATGTTTTAGGAGTACTAAGCTTTTGTTTGGAGAAACGTGTCCAGAAATAAATATCAGGAATAAACATACTTTAAAAAAATCTAGATGAATGATATAATACAATTTTTTTTTTTTTTTTTTGTAAAAAATAAATAAAAATAAAAATAAATAAATAAAGAAGTTTGCACTTGTTTAATAAACTAAGTAATTACTTGGACTGATTAAAGTTGTTTGACTTTCTTTGAATTTTTTCTTGCATAATGGCCACTCTTTGAATTGATGACGGATATAGTGAGCAGACTGCGCTTACCTCTCTGGATGTGGGCTTCCCTCTGAAGAACTCATGATTGAGGGAGCTACAAGGGGGGCTGAAATTTGGCTGCAGGAACACACAGCCATTGGCTATTGCCTCTAAAGGGGCGGGACCTTCATAGGGAAAGCCAAACCCCAAGAAGAGCTGAGAGAAAATTGATGTTTAGGACTGTTAGGGTTGTTAATTGATTACAAGTTTAATCAAATTGCTACATATTATCATTAATCAAAACACTGTTAATAACATGTATGAATATTTTATGAGGAAATATAAGTGTACATGCAGTAATTGCTCTACTGGTAGAACAATCTCTTAAAATGGAATTTGCATAAAAGTCATGAGCTATTTTTAACACATTATTTCATTAAATATTAAAAAAAAAAAAAAAAAATATATATATATATATATATATATATATATATATATATATATATATATATATATATATATATATATTTATTGAATGTATATTTTATCAGTCCTCGTGCTGGGGTGCGTTTCCCAAAAACAACTATGGTCACAAGTTCCGTCGTTACCAACAGAGTTCAGTGGAACTAACGACCATAGTTAGCTAACGATGCTTTTGGGAAACGTACCCCTGGGTAGTAACTGATTACATGTAATCTGGATTATGTAATCAGATTCCAAAAATTAAGTAATTGCAATTTAATAATATGCTCATAATCAAATTACAGTTGTTTTTTTTTATGGATTACATGATTACATACTATTCACACGTCAAACTGAATGCATTTGTGTGGCAAAGTTATAGTTTTGTGAATTATATGTGTACTAAATGTGCTTTTGTAATACCTTTTTAGACTGTTAATGTGCATTTGCAATGCCAAAATTGTCTGTTCATAATTAAACCCTTCCATTGTGCAAACATATCTGAGTCTACATCTGTATCACTGGGAAAAATTCCCCTTGTATTTGCATGTATAATTTTGCAATCCACACTGTTGAACAAAAGCACCACTCAGTCCTTTAGACCATGTATGAGACCAGTAATTACTCAAGTTCCTAAACACTGAAAGTTATTTAAACTGCATTATCGCTTAGATATGAAAGTCCATCATGCTAACAGTACCTTAGCCTTCCTCAGAAGCTGCTGTAGCTCCTGTTGGGGCAGTAAACCGTGGTTCCTGACAAATGCGGGCACCTCTGGGGGCCGCTGGGCCTCATAGTACACTGTCCCATGGATGTCCATGTAACGGTGTAAGATGGTCAGCAGCTTCTCCTTACCCTGCAGGAGCATAGAAATCAAGAAGCAGATGAGAAACACTAGTGTGTCTCTTGATGCCTCCTACTTATGAGTCCCATATGAGGTCACTATTTATGAGTTCATATATTGTAATTACTATGTCATAATGCAGCTCAAATGATTTTGGAAAAAAAGAAAAGAAAAGAAAAAATGGTCCTAAAGCAGCATATTGAAGTGCAAAATATGTGCATTGCATTTAATTGTTGCGTTATCACTGCTTTAACATTGCTCTGCCACAGAGAATTATGGGAAATGTAGTTCAGTCACACAAGTCTGTCGACTTTTCTCAACCGGCTAAATGAATAATGTTTTCTGGCATGCATTTTAGTTGTTTTTAATCAGTAGTACACAAAATGCATACAAATTGTACATGAAAGAGTGGATAGTTTCATGCCTGACTCGAGATCAGCACCATGGACAGCGCACACACAAAAGCACAGGCTACAGATGAGAGCTGTGAAACTCACTCACCGCTACGTACAATTACAATGCAGAACCGCTACAGTTTTACATTAGTATTTCAGGAAAATTGTTTAATGCTTTTACCTTTGACAAAAACAAAGACTCTGATCTGATGTAGCGAGAACCCCCGCAGCAATAATTCACTCCTGTTGTCGTTCAATAAAGAGCTCAGCAGAGCACACCACTTCATTTCCCTGTCTTTGTGTGTGCATATGCATGTGCATTTTTGCATTGTTTCTGTGCATATTTGACCACAGTAGCTGCACAATTTATAATTACAAAAAAAAAAATGAATAAAATAACTATATAAATGGTAGTGACTTGCAGAGTATTTACACACCGAATTCCAATGACATCCTAACCAGCAAGACCATTGACCACAAATACTAGTTTTATTCATGTAAAAGAGTCCATTCTGGCTCACAAGATGATTCAAAGAAAAATATTAAAAGTAAAAATGCCAAAACACATCAGCATTCATTTATTATTCTGGCAAGATGTATTGAAAGTTATATATCTTATAGCTCACATATTTAATTACTCATGACTAAAGTCAATTTCACAATCGTCTCCACACAGAGATTATTACATTTCATACATTAATACAGATTGGATGCTGTCAGAGTTTAACTGAGAAACATGCGAGGTGTTTCAAGATGGTGCCGCGCATGACTGCCATGGTGTGGAGCTCTCCCATTCTTTTACTGTTTTTGTTCATTTGTTCTGTGTTTAGTCATTCTCTTAGTATAAGTTTTACCAGAGACAAACTACTGGACATAAGGCAACACACACCTGACAACTTTTTGCCGGTTTTTGATTATTCAGACGCTTTGTTCGATGTTCTAGTCGGAGGGGCAGCGATCCTACTCAAACGCGCACTCAGACGGAAAAGAGGGAAGTGCAATGGTTAAGCTCCGCGAACGCGGCTTCCGAACAGCGCTTCCTAGTATCCATCTAGCGAATCTCCGATCCCTTCCTAACAAAACAGACAAACTTCTTCTCCTCACCCGCACAAACAAGGACTTTTCAAAATCTGCTGCGTTGTGCTTCACTGAAACCTGGCTGAGTGAAGCCATTCCGGACAATGCACTTCATTTGCCGGGCTACCAGCTGTTCAGAGCGGATCGCATCACGGAGTTAACGGGGAAAACGAGAGGTTGTGGACTATGTTTCTACATAAATGAAGGTTGGTGTTCAGATGTAACAACTCTGAAGAAGATGTGTTCTTCTAATTTGGAGGCGCTCTTCACAAACTGTAAACCGTTCTATTCGCAACGAGAGTTTTCCTCTTTCATTCTCGTGAATGTGTATGTGCCTCCGGACGCGTGAGTGAGCGCCGCGATGCAACAGCTGGCTGAACAAATATCTGAAATGGAGCAACGGTACCCGGACTCTCTTTTAATCATTCTTAGGGATTTTAACAAAGCAAATCTCTCCCGTGAACTGCCAAAATATAGACAGCAGGTTACTTGTCCCACCAGAGACTAATATATTGGATCACTGTTACACAACAGTTAAAGATGCATATCACTCTGTCCCACGAGCAGCTTTGGGGCTCTCTGATCACTGTTTGGTTAATCTTATACCAACCTACAGGCAGAAACTGAAAGCAGCTAAACCTGTATTAAGGACTGTTAAAAGATGGACTAATGAGTGTTTTTGAAGCTGCTGCCACCGATCTGGATGAGCTCACAGAGACTGTAACTTCATATATCAGTTTCTGTGAGGATATGTGCATCCCCACCAGGACATTCTTATCATTCAATAATGATAAACCGTGGTTCACAGGGAAACTCACACAGCTTCATCATGCCAAAGAGGATGCTTACAGAAGTGGGGATAAAAATCTTGTATACCAGGCCAGGAACAGACTAACAAAGGAGATCAGAGTGGCTAAAAAGAACTACTCTGAGAAGTTGAGAAAAGAGCTTTCAGCAAACGACCCGGCGTCAGTATGGACTGGTCTGAGGAACATCGTCATGTACAAGACACCACCCCCACAGTCTGTGGAGAGTCAACAACTGGCTGACGATCTCAATGTGTTTTACTGTTGATTTGGAAAGGCCAGACTGACACCCAGCACCTGCTCCGATCTGCACTTCACACATTCTTGCTGTAAGTTACCCTTGCTGGACCCTCTTCAGTTTGCCTACAGAGCAAACAGGTCTGTGGATGATGGAGTCAACATGGGACTGCATTTCATCCTTCAACATCTTGACAAAACTGGAAATTATGCAAGGATCTTATTTGTGGACTTCAGTTCGGCCTTCAATACCATCTTGCCTGACCTTCTCTCAGACAAACTGACACAGCTCTCAGTGCCCACCTCCATCTGTCAGTGGATCACCAGCTTCCTGACAGACAGGCAGCAGCTAGTGAGGCTGGGTCAAGTCAAGTCAAGTCACCTTTATTTATATAGCGCTTTTAACAATACAAATTGTGTCAAAGCACGTAACAGTATCAAATTGGAGTTTCAGTTCAGTTTCAAATTGGAGTGTCAGTAATGTATAATAAGATTAAACACTCAATTTTCAGTTAAAGGCATTTCATTATTGAATTCAGAGATGTCATTTTCTAGCTCAGTTTAGTTTAAATGGTATATATGAAATCAAATTGATGATAATCGTTAGAAATTAAGTGGCTGGGCAAACACACATCCAGGTCTATCATCATCAGCACTGGCGCCCTTCAGGGTTGTGTTCTCTTCCCACTGCTCTTCTCCCTCTACACGAATGACTGCACTTCAAAGGACCCCTCTGTCAAGCTCCCAAAGTTTGCAGACGACACTACAGTCATCGGCCTCATCCAGGACGGAGACGAGTCTACTTACAGACGGGAGGTTGAGCAGTCTGGTGCAGTCTTAACAACCTGGAGCTAAACACTCTCAAAACAGTCGAGATGGTCTTAGACTTCAGGAGGAACCCCCCTGCACTCCCCCCACTCACCATCATGGACAGCACTGTGGCTGCAATAGAGTCATTCAGATTCCTGGGTACCAACATCTCTCAGGACCTGAAGTGGGAAAATCACATTGACTCTATTGTGAAAAAGGCCCAGCAGAGGAAGTTCAACCTGCCACAGGAGCTGCTGAAACAGTTCTACTCTGCCATCATCGAGTCTGTCCTGTGTTCATCTATAACCGTTTGGTTTGGTTCAGCTACCAAATCAGACATCAAGAGACTACAACGGACAGTCAGGACTGCTGAGAGGATTATCGGTGCCCCTCTGCCCAGCCTCCAAGAACTTTACACCTCCAGAGTGAGGAAAAGGGCTAAGAAAATCACTCTGGACGCCTCACACCCAGCCCACTCTCTCTTTGAACTGTTGCCCTCTGGCTGACGCGACAGAGCACTGTGCACCAAAACAGGAAGACACAAGAACAGTTTTTTGCCTCAGGCCATATCCCACCTGAACAACACATAACACACCTCAGTACTGGACATCTGTATACAAATCAACAAACCTTCTTTGGTATTTAGCACATATGCACATTAACAATTTTGTCTGGATATTTTTCCTTTTTCTGTATATTTTTATTACTACTGTTATTTATAATTTATTGTATATTCTCTTTAATATTAGTATTTTATTACCTTAACTTTATGCATGTCTGCACTATGTTTGTACTTTCTGTATCAGAATCTCCTAACACCAAGACAAATTCCTTGTGAACACACTTGGCAATAAAGCTCTTTCTGATTCTGATGTAATCAAAATGAGCCATAGGCAAGGTCCCCCTCCCCCCTCTCTGGTGGTTTATTAAGAATTAAGTTAGTAGTATGCAGTATTTCTTTTCTCAAGAATGTTGCTGTTTAATTTATATTGCCCAGCTATCAATTTCATAGGTACAGATACAGTATATCTGGAAGCACTGAACCGCTAAGTGGGGAAAAAAGCTGAATAAAATATGTGAGTTTTTTTTTTTTATTTTATTTTGTTTTATTTTATTTTTAATAATAATAATAATAATAATAATAATAATAATAATAATAATAATAATACATTAGTAGTATATTTATTCGTTCATTCATTCATTCATTCATTCATTCATTCATTCATTTATTTTGTGGTTTAGGGCTTCTGTAGATATATCTAATCTAAAGGTTTCAGGTGAACAAAATAAGTAAATTATAGTATAAGTTAATAAGGTGGCGTTTTTCCAATCTGACCCTTGCCCATAAGTTTGACATCCCTATTTTTGATATTTCTATTTTCACCTCATCACACACCATGTTCTCTGGAAAATAATAAAAGTTCTCCAAGATGCGCAGTAAAAGAGGGGTATGAATTATTTACTTATTTAAATCATTACTCCTTTAATAATTCATACATCTCCTCAGGCAAGTGTTACACCTAATTTCTTATATCACACCATTAAGAGTTTTGGAGGCAAGCACCTCCTCTTGAGAATAAAAACACATTTGGTTCTTTTCCTTGCACAGCAAAAGAACCGCTGCTTGTTCTCTTTGCTCTCTCATGCATGCTTTAACAAATAGCATACTGTAGTTCTTAAAACAAAGTGACTGCAAACAGTTCAAAGTTTATCTTCTGGACATTTATGACCGAATCATTCTTGCATGAACCAAAATTGCTTCTCCTCTTAGAGGTAATGAATGTGCGATTGAAGAATAAGCGTAACAGACGACGTGCTATTTCAAACAACGGAGTGACATTCAGAAAATCAATGTAGGGCCTCGTTAAGGTTCACATTAAAGATTTCTGTCTGTCTTCGGAAAAGCGACGCTACCTTAATGACATCTCTGTATCGATCTCTGGATGCAAACATTAGTTAAACAGCACTGAGGATGAAACATCATTATAGAAATCTGGAACAACTGATCAATCTAAATTAAACAAATTAAAGCTTATTTGTGAGTCAGCAAGTTCATTTACAAGAAACTCGTTGACTTAAATGATTCATTCCAGTGCCGGTTTCAGAATCTAAATTGAATCTTCTTAAAAATGTTTTAATTTTTTTTTTTTTTTAAATCAAGCATTTGCTTGTGCAGGCATACTACAAAGTCTGCAATGTAAAACTAGCTCCCTAATCTATCCATTTATTGACACTGAGCTGTAAAACATCATTAGTGCTTACTAAGTTATTCAAAACCTCTAGTCCTAAGTATTAAACTTCAGTGTGTAAAACATGCCACACTGCCAATTCCCCAAATCCTGCGATTTGAGTGATCAGACAATTTTCGGCTTGTGTTCGATAAACTGGGTGAACAAATCCCATAGATTTGCGTTGAAGAAGGGATCTGAGTCCAGAATATAATAGAGTCTTGGGGGTGGGCTTTTCCGACTCTTTTTGGCAGAATGAGGATTACCAGCCTCAGCAGAAGAAAATAAAAGAGATTCACTTTCTTTTATAGGCAAATAAAGGACACTTTCCCTTTCTTGACACATATGCTATTTAACAACATGGTAAACAAAACGTCAAGTGCTACAATTAAGTGCTAAAATGCATAACTTTTGGCTGATTGCAATATCTTAATATAATAATATAATATATATATATATATATATATATATATATATATATAAAACATATTAGTTTTTTTTTAACTGCTTACATTTTCAAAATTTGCCTCTTTTTTTTTTTCAAAACTTTACACACAACTCCAAGAATTGCACACACAGAATGCAAAATGCCTCACATCTCTTGCAAAATGAAGGACTGCATTCACAAACATATCTCAAAAGCAAACATTTGCAAACACCTGTGCCATAATATTAATTCATTTTAGATTTGTTGTGTGTTACATAGAGAATTGTGTGTTGTGTTTTGCAAAAAGTGTTTTATGAAATTGAAAACTGAGTCAAAGGCCGAGAATTAGTGTATGGTTTTGCAGATTTGGTGTCAGGTTTCAGAAATTGTGTGGCAAGTTAAACAAATTAAATTTATCAAAGATGACAGAAAAGACATTTACAATGTTAATATTTCAAATAATGAACTTTTGTCTCATCAAAGAATCTTAAAAAAAAAAAAAAAAAAAAAAATCAACACAAATGTTTTCAACATTGACAAAATTAAGAAAAGTTATTCAAGCTTTTTAAAGAATCGTGTAATACTGAATAATGGAATAATATATTAAAACATGTTATAATATATTAAAATAGAAAAAAATAATATTTCAGAATATTACTCTATTTACTGTACAAATAGATGCAGTCTTTTGCAAAGAAGTGCAAATATTTAAAGATGAAAAGACTCAGACTCATTATATTTTGGATATTTTAGTAAGTAATGGTTGCATTCCCATTGCTGTGTATAAAAAAAAATAAAAAAATAAAAAAATTAAAAAAAATCAATCAAGTTATGCTATGCAATGTTTAACTCTGTTTTACCAAGAGGGATTCTGGACCAGTGAGTTGTACCTCACAATTTTGGCTTGTTGTGACAAAATGGAATAATATGTATGTATGTATGTATGTATTTGTTTATTTATTATTTGCTGCATTATTATATAGTTTCTGTTAGAATGTAGTCTTTAATTGCCATCTACATATTTTATCCACACCTTTTAAACAGTGAATTTCCATGACTTCTGTAGTCATTCATGATAAAATAAATTATATATATATATATATAAATATATATATATATATATATATATATATATATATATATATATATATATATATATAGTTTTAGAGCTAAACTACTAAAAATGTATATTTACTGTAAGTTACAGTACTTTAAGATTTTATTCATTTGCAAGACTTTTCCAGGCCAAGTGGCAATAAGTCTCTGGTACTTTCAGGTTTTCCAATGACTGTGAAAACCCTTCTCACCCATAAACTGATGAAATGATTGTCACGCTCTGACTTGGAGCTGTAAGTGAGCCAAGATGGTCGACAAGAGACCAAAAAATAAATTAGAAGGGGGAAAACCAGCGGACAAAGGGGCGATGATTGTCTTTCCAATCTCTAAGCGTACAGTTGTAGCACTGGGCTGAGTGACACATGCACAATGAGAGCGAGTGAGCTGCCATTTGGCCCGGAGGGAACTGTCAGTGTTTAGGGACTCCATAGCGCAGATAGCTTTTAAATGGCAACCTGTCAAACAAAACATACACGACAATTCACACCTCAAGCAGCACAGAGACACAATAACATGGCGCTGAAGAACACAGCATTAAAAATGGCAGTCAAAACATTCAGGTTAAACGTGGAGACTTCATTCTTCAAAGACTCTGAGCTTTTCGTGCCTCCCGAGGTACGTTTTACTCTCATCAAAACCAATCTCTACTCCCAAACGCCCGGCGGTTTGAACACACTTTCTGATTAAAGTCTGCTACTTGTCAAGGTTTATTTATTTATTTATTTATTTTGTTGGAGGACGGGTGGGCGCAGTTTCCTCCGGCAATGTTCACAGGCTGTCTCTCTCGATGCTGCAGAATGTTTGCTTTCATCCTTCTTTGAAGCGTGTTAAAGCAGCCTGATGTTATTTGCTGTCAGCACATCCAAACGCCACTTTAGCACAATCAGTGTGCCCAACAAGCCATGATAGGAGCCAGGCAATCAATCTCTGTATGTTCTGACAGTTACACAGACTGAAAGCAAGTCTACAGCGATGCCACAGTGTTTTCAAATGCTGAGCAAGGCTGGCGGTACATACTGTAGAGAAGTGTCAAAATTCTGCTAATTCTGCTGTTTCTGTTAACCATTGGGGAAAGCACTGCTTTGACGGGTTTTCTTACCTTCCACATACTGGCTTCTTTGCCGTAAACCACAGCCATGTTGTTAACTTTGTCCCTTTTTATGTTGAATCGTTCAGTCTGGTTTAGCTCCTCGGTCACAAAACCCATGAAAGAGTTATCAGGAGTGTGTGCTGCGGAGAAAAAGAAAGTGTATTTCTAACCTCACAAATATAGTACTTTACAAGATCATTGCAATGAGACCATTAAATTAATTTTGAATGTTGCAAGGAGAAGCAGCAATCAGAATCATTTCATGAATGGACATAGTTTCAGTTTGATTGCTGAATGTAAGTAGTAAACAAAAATTGTGATTCGTATGATTAAATATGAAAATAAAATGAAACAAGTAGTACATATAACATCTATGCATTTTTACATTTTGTTGCTTTTAAAATGTTATGCAAAGGAAGAACAACAACGTGGATTGAAAAAGCAAATGGTGTCAAGTAAATGAAAGAGCTCATAAACATGAATTTATATAATGCAATTAAAAACATTGTGATAAACAACAGTATTTACCTAAAAACTGTTTGTTTGTTCGCTCACTCGTGCTTTCGTGCATTCATTCATTCATTCATTCATTCATTCATTCACAGAGCTGGGTAGTAACTCCATAATCTACGTAATCATATTTTAAAAATCAAGTACTCATAATTAGAGTATTTTATAATGCTCATAGTCAGATTACAGTTATGGATTACATAATTACAATACTAGATTACATTACTAACTACAGTTTTCATCATGTAATATGTAATTAGTAATCAATATCTACCCAGCTCTGTTTGTTCGTTCATTCATTCATTCATTCATTCATTCATTCATTCAGCATTTATTACACATACTCACAACCTATGGATTATTTCCATAACCATTTTAAGATATTTTGCCATTTTGAATATTATTGACATATATTGTAGTATTTATTTATTGATTTATTTATTTTTATTTATTTATTTAGTTTTTAATTAGATCTAATACAATTCATTGTCTATGGGTGAAGTGTTTCATTTCTCAAAATAATTAAATTTTTGATTAATATATAACATTCATACACATAAACACACAATGTACAGGGAATGTTGTGGTTTTTATAAGAAAATTAGTTCTGATGGCTGCTAACAGTTTGACTGCACTGAACTTAGTTCAAGGAAAAACGGTCTAATTGTTAGAGAGAGAGAGAGAGAGAGAGAGAGAGAAAAAAACATTATTCTACACTAAAGAGACATTTACGGAAAATGAATATTTGTTATGTGTTGAATTCTGTCATTCTGATATGAACTCCAAATTGTCATACTGTGGGGCGTCTAGCCAATTCAATTCAAATTCACACTCATGAACTGAAAGGGAACAAATTGTTAAATTCTGAATTTGGGCCAACCTTGTGTGGTGTTAATATATTGAAATGAGGAGCAATGCCTCGGAGTGTGGAGATGCAGATTTGTGCATATGCTGCACAGATACAAACACTCTCCAGCTCTGACAACATCTGCTGCTCTTCTCCTGCTTACAGATGCTCTGCGCCTATAGCATCTGCTACTCAAACACAAAACACTCACCCAGACGTACTCACTGTTCTCCTTTTCTGTGCTGTGATTACTAAAAGACTTTCATAATGCAGCCTGATAAACGCATTGGAGAAGCTACAAGATTCTTTCGTAAAGAAGTTAGCCACAGTACAAGCTACTAATAATAAATAGATAACTAAACTATACTTGGTAGAAACAATAGTTTTGGTAACACTTAATTTAACGCTGTCTTTGTTACATGTATTTACTATATTAATAACTGTGTAATTACATGCAACTAACAATTAAGCAAACCCTATTCCTAACACTGATCCCATAGTAAGTAAATGTTGTTAATTAATATTACTCAGCACGGTTGTTACAGTTGTTACAGTGTAATTATACATTTAAATACTAAGGAATATTAATTAACTACATGTACTTACTATATGGTTAGGGTTAGGATTAAGATTTGGTTTAGGGTTACTTGCATGTAATTATGCAATTATATTGCTAATTATTTGTTATTATGATAGTAAGAACATGTAATATGTGTAACAAGGAGACCTTAAAATAAAGTGTTACCCTCAACACTTAAATGTGCAATTACACTCTATAATGGACATCTTAAAATTAAGTGTAACCAAACTTTCGTATCTGTGTTACTATGTAGCACATTACATAGAAATGAATACAGCAGTATTTATCTTGCACAAACACAAAAATAGTGTCACTAAATAATCAAGTAAACATTAATTTAACAACATAAGATGTGACATAAAACAGTAATGTACATAACTAAGAAGAAACATTTATTTAAACTGAAGCTTTAAATGTGAGCTGCCACAGAGAATTCTGGGAATGTCAATTTATGGTTTTCTTTTTCACTTCCAAAAATCGTAAACTTTAATTACATGAAATGTATTTTACTTCAGTTACATAAAATGTCCCATGAGATTTATTACAGTTTTTCACCGTAAATAGCAAGGAAACTTATCGACCAAGTAACTATTTATTTATTTATTTATTACTATGGAATGTGTTTCTTTTAAGTAGCATTTTTGACTTTTTTATTCATTTATTTATTTATTACAGTTTCTAACTTACGTAATATGACGTATTTCCAAACAAAACACCATTTAAATGAGTAAAAACACATAGACTTGGTTTAATCCATTGGAATTTGCTAAAACAGCAGATAGCCTGTTTATTTTAGAATATTTCTTGTCTATTCTATCCCTGGATACACCCAAATTCGGAATAAGTCAAATCAAGTCACCTTTAGTTTCATAGCCCTTTATACAACAGGGACTGTTTTAAAGCAGCTTCACACTATTAAACAGGAATGTAAAAAAAAAAAAAAAAAAAAAAAAAAAAAAATCTTTAGATTAGGGAACACTATTTATTTTTAACTAGTTGTTTATTTGGATGCATAATACTAGCACACTGGCTGCTTATTAGTACTTATAAAGTGTAATGGAGGCCAGCCGGTAAGAGCTTCACAGGTAAACCTCACTCCCCTGATCTCAAGAGGCACACTAGCGACTGACGCTAGAGGCTGCGCACTTTAGCGTCCTTATTAGTGCGCCCACCTCCAGTCCCACTCAGAGCGGGGCTAAGACCCTTTAAACCTATCCAAAACTATCTCAACAACAACCTTACTTTCTATCAATAAACAGCAAATTAGAAGTTTATTGAGGGAAAACTCTTCGTTAATAGTGAATATGTGTTCCCTAATCTAAAGAGTTACCAACATTTCAAATATGAGCCAAAGCCAAATTCTGCTGTAAGGCAGCTCTAACAAGACGATAGTGTCATGATGCAGCTCCAGCCAGTAATAAGCAGTCATAGACTTACGGAACATGGTCATGTATTGTTTGCAGTTGAGGTTCCAGTAGCCCCAGTTGGTCCTGTATCCATGCAGTGTGGCGTACTCCTCATTATTGTACGCCGGCTCCGTGCCGAATGTGTCGATCACGCGGATATGGCACCTAGACAGAAAAACAAAAGTATTTTTTATTTTTTTTTATTTTTATTTTTTTTTTTTCACTGAACCCTCAATTGTTTATTTTATTTTATGTATTTTTTTTTTTTTTTTGTTGTGTGGTGATGCACAGGCCAGCTAATATTCTCACACATCTCATTCCACCAAACAAAACGATGTGCGTATTATAAATGTGATTATATACATAATGATTAGTGGAAAGCTTTCTATTAATTTCCCCATTAAAGACAATAACCTCTGTGGCTTTGTTTTTTTTTTGTTTTTTTCTCCATACAACACACATTGAGATGTTTTGCTGATTGTTTAAACTGCTCTTTATTTTTCATCAAATGAAAGTGAATGGTAACCAGGGGCTGACATCCTCCAAAATGAAAAGCACCACAGCAGAAGATCATTTGACTTGCAATGCACAAGTCAAATGGACTACCGCTGTGGTGCTTTTCATTTCCAAGTCTTCTGAGGCCATATGATAGCTTTGTGTGAGGAACACAGTGAAATTGAAGTCATTAAATCTTTCTACATTTTAGATATCAAGATCATTAATGGGATTAAATATGCAATGATATATGACTGAATATACAGCAGATATTCTTATCAGTACATAATCTGACTACACCTAATGACTCCAAAAATCTGAAAACATTTTAAAATAACATCATTTCCTGACTTAAACAAAACAAAAAAGGAATCACACACACACACCATATGACTCTTAAGTTGTTACACTAGCATATACTTTAAAAAAAGAGCACTTGTTAATTTTAATTATTTTTATTTAAATTTGTAATTAAAGAGTAATTTAATTAACTCTAACACTCTCTATTCTATTTCTATTCTAACTACTTGTTTTCTTTTTATTTATTATACAAAAATGACCCCCGAACACTAGCATTCTCTATTCTTTTCCTATTCTTTTGACTTGTTTTATTTTCATTAAAAAAGACCCTCTAACACTAGCGTTCCCTATTCTTTTTATTTATTTATTTATTTTTTGATTTGACTAAAATTTTTGGACAACAAGAGAGTGATGATAGAATTTTGGGATAAACTATCCCTTTAAAATTTTCACATGCTTTAAAATGTCTTGCAAAGGTATTCTGAGACAATTGAACTCTCTAATGCAATAATCAAATGCACTGAGTAGTGGAGCCTCAAACTTTAAACTCATAAATTAACTAAAGATTTCTGCTATAAATGTTGGCTCAAAAAATCAAATATGTCTGATTGTCTTTAGATGGAATTATGATGTGAGAACTGAAAAGTGAGAGCAAAAGTAATGTATCCCAGCCATTAAATGTCAGTCTGTTCTTCCAAAATAGTTATTACTTCAGCAGACTCAAATATAACATTTTAGTCATATTGACTACTTTCATGGTTCATGGTTTGTGAAGCTTAAAAGCACCTGGATTTACTTGGATTGTATAGAAAGGGCAACATTCTGCTAAACATCACCTTTGGTATTCCAAAGAAGAAAGAAAACTATATATATATTTTTTTTATATTTATATATATATATATATATATATATATATATATATATATATATATATATATATATATATTTTTTTTTTTTTTTTTTTTTTTTTTTTTTTTTTTTTTTTTTTTTTTTTTGGTGAACTATTGCTTTAAGGGTGGGTTTGTATTTATCTACTTGATTTGGCTTGCTTGTTATGAAAGTGCTGCAGTCTTAGCTCATACTGAAACACAGCAGTGGGAATACTGTATATAGGCCTCTGTAAAGGGATTCTGCTGCATCCCAACAAAGTCTTACTCTGATTTTTGGGAGGTAACAAGTTTAAAGCTTAAGATCACAACAAAATAACTTCCTACAAGGAGGCATGAGGGAATAGAGTGCAGCTGTGACCATACACTCTTCTCAGACGCCTTCGTTCCCATCCATAGAAATTTCAAGAATTGCTCAGAGACAGAAACTAACCAGGATGAATCAAAATACTACTTCACAGAATAAGAAAAAAAGAGAGCATGTACATTGTGTTATAAAGTCATCAGACAGAATTCTCTACTCAGCCCATGAAGCATTGCGAATGGCACAATCGATTCAGTAATGGCGGTAAAGTATAATACTAATGTAAATTTTTTAATTATATTTAAAGAGAGATACTTTAAAGAATATGTTTCTTATCACATCCAACGACACTGTAAAGTTTTACTTTAAAGTACATTTTAAATATTATTTTTTTTATTTATCTTTTGTTGTACTTCAAATAAATATAGCATAAAGTACTTGATTGTAATTTCAACTATAGTGTGTTATTCATTATTACATTTAAAGTTAATAGATTTGAAATGTACTAAATTGCAACTTCATCATTACCAATGTGTAATTACTATTATATTTAAACTAGGGGTGTCAACGTTAACGCGTTAACGCATGCGATTAATCAAAAAAAATTAACGCGTTAATATTTTTTTAACGCAAATTAATCATTTGATAATGTTTGACCCTTTTGACAATTGGCCGTGTGCTATTTTGAAAATACAGTCGCGGGAAATATTACAGAGCCGCGGGTTTTTGGGCTAACGTTACTTTTATAATGTACAGCGGCCGCCCAAAGTGTATATAGACAAATAACAATGAAAATAGATCCTTTTACGAATGTGTGTTATACTCGGAATGTATCCCTGGCAACTTAAGAACAGAGAGGCGGCTGTAAACATCACAAACAACGAGAGTTTCAGCAGAGCACACGTTAAGGCTTTTACACAGCAGAAATAAACATGACAACAGCCACTATAGATTGTACAAGATAATAAACACACGATTACGATAGGATATGGTTTGTATGTGATTTTCTTGAGATGAATGTGTACATCTGAAATGCTAATTTGTGCAGCGATATAAAAGGCTATAAATAGCATATTTTAACAACAGTAAACAACCAAATTCCACATGTGATCGCAAAAGGAAGTTATTACAAACACTCGATGGTGGTTTAAAGTGAGTTCTGAGTAAAAGTGTACTATTAATCTAATAAATTGTCTTATGTAGCATGATGCTAATATTAGCTCTAATGCACCTGCAGAACAGGTCCAATTCTTCTTCATAATGCGTTTATTTTGTCATAATACTTCACGTAAGGTCGCAAGAAAATGTTTTGTTGTATTTATTCAGAAATACTTTTGATAATAGTTGGGTAAATGTAAACTGGGATTGAAGCAATGTGGCTTGGTAAACGTTTTATTGCCAGTTTAAAGGCTGTTAATGGCTGAATAAAAACAGAAGAATAATGATAAAAGAATAATAAGGATTATGTCTCATACCTGGCGGAGGTGCGAAAGGTTTTGTTTCCTTAAACTAGTTTGTCATGCATTTCTTTTCAACACATTTACAGGTAAATCCTAGTATTTTAAATGTGTGATTAATCGTGATTAATCACAGCCCATGACTGTGATTAACGCGATTAAATTTTTTAATCGATTGACAGCACTAATTTAAACACATTACATACAAGTTTCAACAGAAATAATGTTAAGGTATATTTTTGTTTATCCAAAAATGCTTGCATTATGTCAAACCATATTTCAAAGACAAATTATTTTTTTAATTACATATAAAGTTGTGCTTATGTCAAAAAAGCACTCTAAAGTTCTGCTAACTGCTTTTATATCAATGTTATCTATATTTTTATTTTATTGCAATTAAACGTCTAATTTAGCACAAGTATGGCATTTTTTTTTTTTTTTTTTGTAATTGTCTGAAAATAGCAATGCGAAGATTATTAGATTATTTCTTATTTTGTGACACTTGGAAAGAGCAACAGCGTTCGGACTTGGACTGTTGTAAACATTGCAGTGCAATAAAAAATGAGACTGAGCCCTACAGGGTTGATTTATTACACAAAAGACAAGTCAGTCTTATTCTCTCCCAGACTGAAATACAGAGACATATATTGTATTTTGCAACTGACAAATGAGAAATGGCCTTTAATTGATCTTCCAATAATTTTAATACATTATGCATGTGGCGGACTTGGTGTGAGCGATGAGACACAAATATTATCCATTATTTATGAGGTAAATTTCTGTAAAGTATTATGCTGTACTCATCAATGTTTTATATATCTGAGTTCATCTCTATTCATTATTGAACTCACTGATGGAAGAGACTGAGAACTCACAGTGAGACTGCTGGCATGACCAAGTCAATAAAGACTCAGAATCCATTATAAAGCATATAATACAGGGGCTTAAAGCCCCCATGAAATCAAAAGTAAAGTTTTGCAACTTTTTTTTTTTCTTCAAAAAGTCACGCAAAAAATGTTTTAATGGTTAGAAGCCAGAGGTTCAGAAGCTCAGTTTTTAGAAGAGAGGCTCAAACTGACCTGTGCAGTCTAAAGGAAAGGCCCATTTGCTGTTTCATCTGCTGCAGACCGTGGTAGTCTGTATAGATAAGGTCAAAGGGCAATGGGCCAGTCAGAGGACAGCTTCCTCTTCCTGGAGGCACGCCAAGTGACCTAAAAGTGAAGAGAGAACACATTTTTACACACTAAAGCAGTGGTGCAAGTTTCATTTGAAAATTTAAGGGCACTAATCAACATCAACATTGTGAGAACATTTCATTCCTCTGCTTTTTTATGCATAACAACTGTATTTGCATTTAATATATTATTAATGCAATAAGGATGCTTAAGTATATTTAAAGAGAGCACACTTTCATGACTGACTTTGTAATAATGTCAAACTAAAACATTTAAATTATGTTAAATCATTATGTTTTGATGTTTTTTTTTCTGCCTTAAAGTACACTTAAACACTAAAATGTATGTAAAGTACTTGATCATTTTAAACTGTAGTGTGTTATTTGATATTACATTTAATGTTAACATTTTAAATGTAGTAAATTGCAGCATCATTACAAATGTGTAGTTACAAAAATATAGAAATACATGACATACGTTTCAATTAGGGTTGTCAATCGATTAAAATATTTAATCATGATTA
Source organism: Spinibarbus caldwelli (assembly GCA_039654775.1). NCBI lineage: Eukaryota > Metazoa > Chordata > Actinopteri > Cypriniformes > Cyprinidae > Spinibarbus > Spinibarbus caldwelli. Next base: position 19,845,015 of record CM077218.1, read on the forward strand.
ATCGCATGATTATCATGAGTTAACTCGTGATTAATCACAACTTTTTATCTGTTCTAAATGTACCTTAAATTAATACTTTTCAAGTTTTAATACTATTAATGCATTAATTTTGACAGCTCTGGTTTCAACAGAAATTGCATAAAAATATCTTTTAATTTAATATACAAATTAAAATATAAATTTACTCATCAGTACATTTGACAGTGAATTTTAAGTGAATTTTTGTATTTCAGACAAAAAAAAGTAATTATGAAATTACATATGAAGATGCACTACTTAAGTAGCTCAAGAAAATGGTTCAACTAATTGCATTTTAATATTAGTTGAATCATTTTCTATAATACTTTTTATTTAATTGTAAAATACATGCAACTACAGGTGTATCTCAATAAATTAGAATGTCATGGAAAAGTTCATTTATTTCAGTAATTCAACTCAAATTGTGAAACTCGTGTATTAAATAAATTCAATGCACACAGACTGAAGTAGTTTAAGTCTTTGGTTCTTTTAATTGTGATGATTTTGGCTCACATTTAACAAAAACCCACCAATTCACTATCTCAACAAATTAGAATATAGTGATATGCCAATCAGCTAATCAACTCAAAACACCTGCAAAGGTTTCATGAGCCTTCAAAATGGTCTCTCAGTTTGGTTCACTAAGCTACACAATCATGGGGAAGACTGCTGATCTGACAGTTGAAAGTTGTCCAGAAGACAATCATTAGCACCCTTCACAAGGAGGGTAAGCCACAAACATTCATTGCCAAAGAAGCTGGCTGTTCACATAGTGCTGTATCCAAGCATGTTAACAGAAAGTTGAGTGGAAGGAAAAAGTATGGAAGAAAAAGATGCACAACCAACCGAGAGAACCGCAGCCTTATGAGGATTGTCAAGCAAAATCGATTCAAGAATCTGGGTGAACTTCACAAGGAATGGACTGAGGCTGGGGTCAAGGCATCAAGAGCCACCACACACAGACGTGTCAAGGAATTTGGCTACAGTTGTCGTATTCCTCTTGTTAAGCCACTCCTGAACAACAGACAATGTCAGAGGCGTCTTACCTGGGCTAAGGAGAAGAAGAACTGGACTGTTTCCCAGTGATCCAAAGTCCTCTTTTCAGATGAGAGCAAGTTTTGTATTTTATTTGGAAAGCAAGGTCCTAGAGTCTGGAGGAAGGGTGGAGAAGCTCATAGCCCAAGTTGCTTGAAGTCCAGTGTTAAGTTCCACAGTCTGTGATGATTTGGGGTGCAATGTCATCTGCTGGTGTTGGTCCATTGTGTTTTTTGAAAACCAAAGTCACTGCACCCGTTTACCAAGAAATTTTGGAGCACTTCATGCTTCCTTCTGCTGACCAGCTTTTTAAAGATGCTGATTTCATTTTCCAGCAGGATTTGGCACCTGCCCACACTGCCCAAAGCACCAAAAGTTGGTTAAATGACCATGGTGTTGGTGTGCTTGACTGGCCAGCAAACTCACCAGACCTGAACCCCATAGAGAATCTATGGGGTATTGTCAAGAGGAAAATGAGAAACAAGAGACCAAAAAATGCAGATGAGCTGAAGGCCACTGTCAAAGAAACCTGGGCTTCCATACCACCTCAGCAGTGCCACAAACTGATCATCTCCATGCCACGCCGAATTGAGGCAGTAATTAAAGCAAAAGGAGCCCCTACCAAGTATTGAGTACATATACAGTAAATGAACATACTTTCCAGAAGGCCAACAATTCACTAAAAAGGTTTTTTTTTTTTTTTGGTCTTATGAAGTATTCTAATTTGTTGAGATAGTTAATTGGTGGGTTTTTGTTAAATGTGAGCCAAAATCATCACAATTAAAAGAACCAAAGACTTAAACTACTTCAGTCTGTGTGCACTGAATTTATTTAATACACAAGTTTCACAATTTGAGTTGAATTACTGAAATAAATGAACTTTTCCATGACATTCTAATTTATTGAGATGCACCTGTATGTTTCTGGGGCGAAAGTATACTTTAAAGTATGTTATTTCTGTAACAAGTACTGTTTTTAAAAGTGTGCAAAATGTTACAAGGGTCAGTTCTTCATTTAAGCAAAATAAAATAAAATAAAATAAAATAAAATAAAATAAAATAAAATATATATAAAATAATAATAAAATATAATTTTGGGGACCCCAAGCATGAGGCTTCAGAGCTAAATTTAGTGTGTCTCATCATATAGATCACACACACTCGCACACAGCAGGTGACTGTGAGGAGAGCACCTCCTCTCTGCAGGAGATCATTTGTCAGTTGGGAGAGTTTCTCTGGGATTCTCCTCCAGGGATACTTGAACTGCCAAATCCAAAGCCGCTGCTGTGTGTGAGCAGATGCTTCAGAAGAGAATGTGTAAACCACTAAAGACCTGCTGCTAAACTGGCTTCTGATATTTCTGGGCTGGTTTCAGCCACCCACATCTTTCATCTACAGAAAATGGAAAAAGAGCAATAAATGCATCACAATCTCATGCAGGCTGGGTTCCGTTAAAATTCATTTCCGAACACCGAAGGTTTTTGATCTTATTTCAATTTGAAATGTCAAAATGCGAGCGCCTTTAACCGTAACACCCGGGGTTTAATAGACAATACTGGAAAGACCTTTTTTTCTTAACCAATGCTCAGTTCGTTTATGCAAATCCTCAGGCACAGGTAAAGGTTTTTTGATCCTGGTCTGCAAATCTTTGGTTTTGTAAATGTCAGCTCTGTAAGTGAAATGGACTCTTGCATTAACCAGGTTACTGGGTCCAAAGCAACTCATTCAAATTGGTTTGCAAAGGGGCTCAAATACATGTAAACTGACATAATATGTGTAGATGAACTTCTTAAATGAATCCATGTGAATTGAATGGTTTAATGGCTTAAAGTCTTGTGAAGAGATACACTTTTTTATGCTGAAAAGACTTCATTTAAACTTTTATTCATATATGGATTCATTCAAATTGATCCATTTTTTTGATGCCTTTATGGCTTTTTTGGATCTTCTAAGTTTTGTTTACCTGAACTTTCAATGGAGAGACAGAAACCTCTCAGATTTCTGTAAAAATAACTTTATTAGTGTTTCAAAGATTCACCAAAGTCTTATAGATTTGGAACAACATGAGAGTGAATAAATGATGAAAGAATTTTCATTTTTGGGTGATCTAAGAAACATAGTCATGAAAGTGTACTCTCTTTAAAAACACTCAAGTGGCTTTTATTTCAATAATATTACATGATCTGCAAGTACAGTTTTATATACTTTTAAGATTTGAAGCACAGTGAAAGAGAATATTCAACACTATTAAACACTCATTTTTCCAAAAGTGTAGGACACAGTACCAGGACACATTAGCACTTACCCTGCAAATACAATGTGGTCACATGGATTTACTGAGCTTTAATCATGGTTTGAGTGATCACAAAACATTTTGGATCCTATTTACACCTGTATTTAGTACTGACATGTAAATACCAGGCATAACCACATCATGTGTGTGCAGGGTATCTACTCCCTCATAAATCAGTGATGGCTACAGTATAGAACAGAACAAAGAGCAGTGCAGACAGCAAGAGCTGGTGAACACACAATAACAAGACATACTGCAGAAACAAAGAGCACAACAGCTATACAGCACACCAGCGACCACCCACTTTCTCAGCAGCCTTGCTTCTGGAACTGTCTTTCACATTTTCTCTAAAGGTATATAAAAAAAGACAAGCTTCCAGATGAAACATGTATGGAAGTAATTTTCCACCACTGAATAATAATAATAACAATTAATAATAATAATAATAAAAAGGTCATTGCAACTTTTTATCTCACAATTCTAACTTTTTATATCTCACAATTCTGTCTGTTTTCTTAGAACTGTGTGATATAAACTGAATTGTAAGATATGAACTTCTGTATCAGATTTATGGTATTTTGGTCAGATTTATGTATGTATGTATGTATGTATGTATTTATTTATTTAGTTATTTATTTTATTCAATGGTAGAAACAGGCTTCCATAAACCTGTAAAAAAATAAATAAATAATAATAATAATAAAATAATAATAAAATAACAATAATAATAATAATAATAATAATAATAATAATAAAATCTTAAGTAAATAAACTGCTCACCCCATGCAGGACTGAAATTAATGTAATGGAAACCTAACAACGGTAATAGAAAATGTGTTGCTATGATTATAGTATTTAAATAAATAAATAAAAAATCTTATACAGTCAGTGTTGGGAAGGTTACTTTGGAAATGTAATAGGTTACAGATTACAAGTTACCCTATTTAAAATGTAATAGGTAGTACAACTATTTCATTGACTGTATTAAAGTAATGTAACTGATTACGTTTGACTCCTTTTCTAAGTTTCTAACAAATATTTTCAACTGTTCATCATTTTCACACATTTAAAGCAGGCCGGGTAACCTTACAGTAGTACTCAACACTGATTACTGTCAGACCTCTTAAAATCCTTCATTACTTGAATTAAGATTATGGAAAAGCCACCACAAAATCAGACTTCATTCTGAGGTTAAACGCAGATTTGAAATCATATCAATATATAGTTTAATAGCGATGATACCGTTTTTGAAATCAAATCAAATCATTGAAATAAAAATGCCTAGGAAAAAAAAAAACAGTTAATCTTAAAAAATAAAGCATATACTTAAATCGAAATAGGAAATAAAAGTGATCAAATAAGCACATGTCCTATTCTCTGTCGTAAACTCCTGAAACATTGGTGTCTCATATTTTAGAGCAGTCAGTATATTTTGGTAAAGAAATCAATCAAATCTGTATGTGTGAAAAAATATTCAGATGTAACCCCCTTTGTAATCGTTAACATTTTCATAAGTAACTGCAATTTAGCTACATTTTTTCTCAGTAACAGATTACAGTTACATTTATTTTGTAATTAAATCACATAACTCTGTTACTTGTAACTAGTTACTCCCCAACACTGCATACAATACGTATTGCAAAATACTTGCATACAGTGTATACTATAGTATACAGTAGTTTGAGACCTGTCAATCAAAACGCTTCATGGCAGTAGGCAGTCACATTGGGAACCATTATTGTTTCCATGGTAACAGCAACTTTTGAAACTCTATGTACTCTGCTGCTCTAATAAGATTATATCAATAAAGTTAATTATGTCAGTGTTAATTTCCTGTATGAATAGCTTGTAGTTTGGCAAGACACAGTTTGAAAATAGTTTCCTCAAAGTTTGAAAACACTGTCAATTAAACATAGAAGAGTTACAGCCAATGGCTGATAACTTCATAAGGATCTGCAAAATCTATTATAAGTAAATAAAATTAAATAAATACAATAAAAATAAAGTAATAAATAAATTGTATGAAATAAATATACTCTTAAGTTTTCTTAATTTACTGCCTGTTTCCTCACACAACTTGTCAGAGCACATCCAAACAGTGTGAGAGGAGAGTCTGAGATCTGAAGTTTACAAATTTAGACGGTCCTTAAGCAGTTTTGTAATTATTCATCTAAAGCAATATTGGTTTTCCTGGTCATGAGAGAACAGCTAAAGTTGAATCATCCGTCAGATCTGCTTTAGAATTAGTCAAATCTTCAATATCTGTTACTTACAGACTGTCAAACAGAAAGAAAATGGATTCTAGAATGCACAGCTGAAAGAATATGGGATACTGTTAGTTGCAATGAAAACAGTGTAGGTTTAACCTACTTTGTGCAGACCAAATGACCCCAAAAGGATATAAAAGCTGAAATCAGCTCCTTCGTGGGGACTAGCCAATGACCCCCGTCAGGAAAACAGATTAATAAACATACTAAATAATTAAAAATGCACATACAGTTCCTGTGAGGATTAAGTTCAGGGGATAGAAAATATCATTAGCTCAGTAGTGTTTGTGTACACTTTTAACCTACATAATCCAGCATCTGCTAAAAGACAGCTTGCTGTTTTGTTTTCTTATTAAATATAAATTTGAGCATGCACATGATATTTACCATTGAAATATACAATACATATATAAACTAAATGGGTGTTTCCTTTTAATATACAATATAGCAAACTACTTGCCAAACAATTAGTTCACATGATCAAAGACCCTTAATGTGTGCATTGGCAGATGGAAATATCACTTATGCACCATAGTGCAGAGTTTTTAACCTGATACATTTTGACATTTACATTACATAACCAGCATCATATGTATGGCTTTTCTCACATTGTAAACTTGCTCGGTGCCCCACCTGGTACAGCATCGCACTTGTGATACTGAGCACTCCTGAGAATCAAAAAGATCACACACTTGTAGAAGCAAGCTAAAATTGCACTGATGCTTCAGCAAATGTGTTTTTATCTCACGTTTGCTTTTGCTAACACTATCAATTATAGGGTCAGGTTTACTATAGGTGGTACATTAAATGCGACAGAGCAACCAGGGTACAGCACCAATGTAATAAAATGTTGCCAGATCCATGTTCATCTGTTTTGGATAATTTTGCAGCAATGCTGCCACAGGTACGTTTTTTCTTTTCTTTTCTTTTCTTTTCTTTTCTTTTTTTCTGTGGGTTGGGATATCTCCCCCAATATTTTATGAAAAGTCTGGTTCATATTTGCAGCTGGAGTGTTTCTGAGGCTAAAAAATAAATTTTCCCCACTTAAGGCTGTCATGGTTTCCATGCTTTCTTTGCAAACCGAGTGAACTAAAACTGCCTCCCTTTCTAAAAAGAAAAATGATTGTGAGCCAAGTGTGAGCTGTGTTTCCACAGGTCACTGGAGCTCAGCAAATGTGGCAATTGACAGACACACAAACTGTCACAGTGAGTGGCACACAGAAATACAACACAAAACATCACATCCCATTTATGCTCCATTTAAAACGAACGTCCAAAGATGACATCTACACCTCAGTGGAAAACATCACATGCTCAACACTACCTCACACAAACCCAAAGGAATGAAAAATCACAAATGTCATCTCCAAAACAGCAAATAGATGGAAAGTAAATGGAGATGTTTGCCTAAAGTCAACATGAAACTCCATTAGGACATCTCCATTAGGACATCATTGTTTTTCCAAGTGATAGGATATTCAACAATAAAAAATGCAGTATGCATCTTTATTGTGTCCATTTTTATGTAAAATTTAAAAGATATAAGAAGACAGAAATGACAATTTTTTAAATCATAATCATAAGATCTGAATTCAACAATAAACAAATCTTGTTAAAGTGCTGTACATGACTGACAGCATGTTTCTTATGAATTTAAGGAGAAACATCTTAGTGTGATACTTAAAACTGTGATCTGATACTTAATACTGTGAGACATTGAGTCTCATGAACTATGAAACACACAGACACACACAACAATAAAACAAGTCTTTACAGAGCAAATGCCCTCACACAGTTAAAATCAGATACACCCCACTGTTCTGTTTCCTTTTGATAGATTTATCTTGCTCCTGTATTTTATTTCAAGGAAGAACGGCTGTCTTGTAAAACACTAGCTAAATAATAAAATCTATTAGACAACTTGTTCTACAGACTAACTGAGCCATTACAAAAGATGTAGTTATAAAACACATAGTTCCAGCTTTAAAATCTGATAGGATGAGCTACATTTGAAAACACTGTAAAAACTGCAGGTGAAGCCATTTATTTCTTATAATTAATTTTATTTGACATGCACAACAATGAACACTGCACACAGAGGCGCGCCGTTTAGGTTGGATTCGTGTTGAAAAGCTGTTAATAAAGCAATCTGTGCACATAATGTTCCCTCTCTTAAAATGTAAAGGTGAACATTATCGTACATGTTAAGAGTTTATTGATGCTATTCAGTCAATCCGTTATTTTTTTTCCAACTGTTGCCCCTGCGACAGGAGGTTTTGAGGGGTTTAGTTTATATATTAGTTTATATTAGTTTATATTTGCTGCTTATTAATGGTTAGTAAGGTAGTTATTAAATTTAGGTATGGAGGATTAATAGGATTAAGGGATCTAAAACATGGTCATGCAGAATAAGGCATTAATTAATTTATAAATACTAATAAACAGCCAATATGCTAGGTAATATGCATTCTAATAAGTAACTAGTTAATAGCGATAATAGAGCCTTAAAATAAAGTGTTACATTATGTTTCAACTAAGTTCAATGGTGCAGAGCAAAAATATTTATTAGTGTGCAAGTTATAACTTACAATAATTAGTAACAAATCTACAACTGGCCCCTGCTGATTTAAATACAGAGTAACAATGACGAAAGAAAGCGAAGTTAGTGAAGAGAAAAGATCCTGTAGCATATGAGCACAGATGAGACTTGTACTGCAGTGACATTCAGACATTTTTAATTGTGAGTTAATTGTCCAAAAAATTTCATCAGAGAACTCACTTTTACTATGGAAATGAAATCGTGGCAAAACAGCTGAGCAGTGACTGTCCACTCCCATGAAGCAATGAACATTAAGCAAGCTGGTCTCCCTACACATACTCAAACTGTTCTGTTATTTGTGTACATTTGAATAGTTGGCGATATGCTTGGAGATTATTCTTCATAAATGCTCATTCAACCTTGTAAGCATGACTGCTGCCTTCCCTCAAATCCCCTAAGTTACATGTTCGACCAATCCGTTTGAAACTAAACGTTTCGTCCAGCTTTTGAATGTGCATTATGGATCAAGTGGTCAGTGAAAGGATTGTAGATGCCCTGTGGATGAGACTACTGCATTAATACATTTTCAAACTCCTTTCTTTCTCATAGTCTATTAACCACTGTAAGCAAGCACTTTTGATACCTCTTAAATTAGCCCGCATCTTAGCATCTCTGCCAGTTGCCACACACTGTTTGGTTTCAGCTGCTTTAGAAGTGGACCAATTAAAAATTAAAATGCCCACATTTCTTTCCATTCATTTCAAGCCTCACTGCTTCAAAACGGTTCGTCTGCTTCCAGCTTACCCCAATTATAAATAAACTCGACTCTAAAGCTGTCGCAACTCCTAACTCTTAAATTATGTGGAAACAAAACCCACACTTTCTTTTCTTTCAGTATTGTCTTCTTTCCACAAATGCAAAGGTAAACACCCCTGGTGCTGTTCACGCTCTAAACTCTGTGTGCACAAAAAACATAGCCTCATTTCCTATACTGCAGTATGTGATTTTCTAAGCACAATCACAGCAGGACAGGTCTTTATTACATCTCAAATGTGTTTTTGTAACAAATGCAACAGATTACACAGATTAGAAGGCGGAGCATTTATGAATAGACGAACAATTGTGACGGGCTGAAAATCAAGAGAAGTGGTAGTGTATCACACAGTGAGAATGAATATGCTGTAATGGAAGAGCACAAGTCTGCATTTAGCAGACTGCAGTTTCATTAACTTAACACTGCTAGAGGCTTTAATTAGATGTATGCAAATTCCATGAACGCGTAGCGCAATCAAAGGGTTTAAATTTGCAGTTATGTAGCATAAAGTGTGAGCAGTGGTAAAAATTAATACTGCATACACACACACACACACACACTCAAGTAAGGAATTTAATGATTCTGGTTCTGATTACGATTCAATTTAATAATTCCAGTTCTGTAACAAATTTGTTAATGATTCTTTTTAAATGTTGAGGAAGGAATACTGAATGAATATTTATTTATTTGGCATCCTGTTGTTAAATTAAATTTCAGACTTGAACAGAATTAAAACAATTAAAAAATAAATTATTTTTAATTTATGAGGCTGAACTCACAAATTCACAAAACTCAAAAACCAACATCAAGGTTGTACTGCAATTGAATTGCTCTAATGCTGAAATAATTCTGTATTATTTAATTTGCTTATGTGTCAGGACACATGATGAACTGCATTATTTTTCTGCTATTATTAACTGCACTGAACTATTATGCCCAGCTGACACTCTAGTTATTTCCTCTTTACATTTAGGCAGAGTTTAAATACACTGGTGGAAACTGTGGTCATCATTGCTCAGATATTTCACCTTTAGTACAAACTACATTTATTATATCTTTGTGTGAAAAGTATCTATCACTATTTGCACTTAGTGTAAACAAAATGGCATTTGTTTCTATTTATATCTGAACTATTATCTGAACATAATTTCATAAAGTCATTTGCCTCATGCATTACTGTTCAGTCACGCCTTACATGTCAGTTATTTCACAGCTATTGTGTGTGTGAGTGTGTGGTTCAGGCATACCTTACGCTATGGGGATGTCCCCACAAAGATAGCTATGTTCAAAATCCTTGTCCTTTTGAAAATTTTGTGTGTAGGGCAGGTTTAGATGAAAGGTTAGGACAAGGGGATAGATAATAAAGTCTGTACAGTGTAAAAACCATTACATCTATGGAATGTCCCCAAAAAACATGGAGACCCAATGTGTGTGTGTGTGTGTGTGTGGGGGGGGGGGGGGGGGGGGGGATGTTTGGTGTATGCTTGCATTGTGGGGAGTGCAAAGTGTGTGTTAAAAATATTCACCTACTTAAGAGACTCGTGTCTCCAGCCACAGATTCAATATCAGTTCCTAGGGAGTACTGCAAGGTTTGGTGTTAGGCCCTTTAATCTTTTTTCAGATGCACGTGGTAGGATCAGACTCACACAGGGAGAAAGATTGTCCAAACTGGATGCAGACACACATTTACAGGGAGCAGTTCATGCTCTGAATATACACTGCTGAGTACACAGCTCTCGCACACAGTTACAATTCAATAGAGCCACACTAATCTCTCTCCTGATATGAAAGAAAGCCTGAGGAGAGATTCTATAGTGAACATACCACTTCATTTTGACCCTGGGTCTATAAATATAGCCAAAGACTTCCATTCTTTTCAGATCTTAGGGCTTCACAGAGGGCCACTGGGTCTCAGATTGAAAAACAGCAGGAAACTAATGAAGCACTCTGTGTGACCAGCGATTTGTCATATGGAAGAGATTTGTCTGTTAGTGTCGGCTCACTGCACTCAAATGCATCAGACACCTAGAGACGTGAGACAGGCACAGACATAAATCCCAATCACCACTCACTTATTCTCTTTCTTCAGAAAAATCTCTAAGCAAATGAATGCTGCATTAGAAATAAGCCCCCAAGGACACACATTTGCTTTGCAGAGTGAATGGAAATCATTGTAATCTTATAACAATATTAATCCTTTTGCAATTTATAATATTTGTTTGGCTTAAAAAGGTATCCAGAAGTTTCCTAATGCACTGCAGTGGAGCAAGTGTGGCTCACTACAGAATAAAAGCCTTAGGATTCAGATTAACTGACCCTGTTGTGTTTAAGACTATCAGGTCGATACAATCTTGATAAGACACTATGTTTTATTCTCAAGAGTTTGCTTGCTATCTTCAGTAGAACAGGGAAAAAAAAAAAAAAGTTTGAAATGCTATTGCACTTCAACTTTCTACTACAGTGAGCCACATGATTTTTTTTTTTTAACCACAGACAGACATAAATATTAATCTCCTTACTGGCTCACCACCAGGGGGCCCTTTCACTAAAGGTGTCGAAAGACAAAGAACTGGTTTGAAACTAGGCTCTGGCTCCGAACCAGCACTGGAACTGCCTTGGTGGAAAAGGGGTATATGATTCCACCTCAAGCAGTGGTCAGAAGCTCAGAAAAGACAAAGATCGCTTCCTGAGTTTTGATAATGCATATTTCCACTTCCATTTGCACACAGTTTCCAAGTTAAAGTCATAATTGAAGTGGACAGATCTTTTAAATTCCTTTTTATTCATTAAGAGTAAGATGCTACATTCAGTCACTGAGTGTTGCTGAGTGTTTTATTTGCTTTTAAAAACAAATGGTTATAAAGAAATTGAAACCTTCTTAGGTTAATTTCTGACATTTCTGCAAGTAAAATGTGAAATGGGCAGGTGAAAAAATTACAAATAAAAATAAACAGATAAATAATTTATTAATAATAATAATAATAATAATAATAATAATAATAATAATAATAATAATAATTATTATTATTATTATTATTATTATTATTATTTTAAACTGGGGGGGGGGGGAATCTTGTTGTTGACCCTTAAACAGTAACACCAGACTCATTTCCAGAAAACTGTGATAAAAATTTCCCTGAGTGATGTAGAGGGTTTAGTGCTGATTGGATTAGCAGATTTGCAAACAGATTTTCAGCTAAAGAATCAAAATCACATTCATCACATGCTATCAGGAAGGGCTATGGACTGGACAATTCCAATGTGGTAATAAGACTCAGAAATTTGTCATTTACCAGAGCTTTCTCAATCTGCTATAGTTATAAACTTTGGTATTAATACATTAATGGTCCTTGAAATAGGATCTGATCTTATAAGGACTTATGAAGGAAACTGCATTTCTTTTTAAGATCAGGTCACATTGCACTGCAGGTTAATATCCAAACTCTTTTTAACAAGCATGGATAACCAAACCCTTACCTGAACTGATAGCACTCTAATTATCTTCTTTTCAGTAACTCAATAACCTTGATTACTTTGATAAGTTCAATGAACAATAAACTGTTGTATGTAATTAAATACAACTGATTTAATTAATTCTAATTAGCTACAGATCAGAGTACATATCAGGAGCTCTTGGCACAAAAATGAGAAATTTTTCCACAACACCTGTCATAATTAAATCTTATTTTATATGAGTGAATTAAATATTTTATGCCTCCAAGTGCTGAAAAACCACTAAAGGGGGTCATGCCATGAGAAATCTAATTTTCCTGTTTTATGGACTGAAAAGCCAACCGATTGAGCTCAATCAGAGTGATAATCCTATCAACAGAAAATGAAGTATGCACATAAAGCATGCATGTATGTTTCTGACTGTGTATGTACCTTCCACTCTGCGTAAGCTTCTGAAGAGTCCACTGTTAAGAAAGTAGCACTTATAAACTGTTATTGAAGAACCTAACCAGCAAACCACTACAAAATGCTGTTGTTTATAGTGAAGAAGTTGTTTGAAGACATGACATGACCCCTTTAAAGCATTTCGTTGTAAAGTGAATCAGGGCTGTAAGCGGGAAAGCAATAAGACTGTTCTAGTAATAACTGATATCTTCAGCACCTCATGTGCCATCAGCAGCACATATGAACTGTTCTTTTGCTGAATATTTTACTGAGTAGTTTCAGTAATGGAAATCCATTCTTTGTACATCAGGGCACAGATTTGTCTTCCAAGTACCGTAATACATAACTTTGTGGTAAGACAGTGTTCATTCGCTTACAGGCAGCTGATAATTTAACAACATGATTTGTGTCCATAAAAGGTCTCATGTGTCTCAGTGAATTTCTACAGTGTATCACGTCAACGTTATCTTGATTAGGCACCTAACGCTGTTTTCAAACTCAGTGCTGTGGCTGCCCCAGATAGAGCTTCAAAGCAGCTGAACAAAAGTACAGTGATGGAGAGAAACAGAAAGAGAGTATGTGCCCCGTGGCAGTAATAAATAAATAAATAAAAAATGAAATAATGTAATGCATGAAAAAAAAAAAAAAACTATTTAGGGTTTGAGAGTGCATTCAAAGAAAAACTGAAGGGACAATTTGTGAAACATAGGCTGGTTGGTACCTTTAATACTCACTAGGGTAAAATAATGAGGGCCCTGAATATTACGACTACAGGAGGTATAAACACAAACCACAAACTGTCTGATCTGAGACCCGTGGAGAAAGTCAGGCCTTATCTTCAGTGCCAATCATAACATATAAAAGAGCAGTGATGGTTAGGGATTTCTTTGATACATACAGCATATAGTGAATGGGGTAAATCCTGTTCTTAGAAGGGATAGTTTGCTCAGAAATGGAAATTCTTTCATCATTTTTTTTTCACCCTGAAGTCGTTTCCAACTCACATGGCTTTCTTTCTACATCAACACAAGAATGACTATCTTTGCTGCTCTTTTTCATACAATGAAAGTAAATGGAGACTGGGGATATCAAGCTTTGAAAAAAGCAACATAAAAGTACCAAAAAACAGTCCAACTTATGTACTATATTCCGAGCCTTCTAAACACAATAACTTTGTGTGGGAAAATAAATAAATAAATAAATAAAATAAAATAAAATAAAATAACTGGATTGATTGATTGATTTTTATTAGTTTAATTAATTAATTAATTAATCAATTAATTAATTAATTATATTTTTGTGGGAGCGTGGGGTGGTCTCTGCTCTTTAAATGTGTTAAGTATTTAAAGTATTAAGTATTTAAAGCAATAAATAGATATATCAATAAATTAATATGAATATTGCTATTCCTTATTTACTTGCTCTATTTTTATTCTTTTACTATCTGTGTTTTTGTTCTGTCACTGTCATTCTGTTGCACTGTGGAAGCTTCTGTCACGAAAACAAATTCCTCATATGTGTAAACATACCTGGAAATAAAGCTCATTCTTATTCTGATTCTGATTCTGAATAAAGAAATGAATACTGTAGTTTGTGTATGAAAAATTTGTTTATTTTTTATTTATTTAGAAAATATTTTAATACTTAATACATTAATTTTTAATACTGTTATTCACCAAAGACATTAAATTGATTAAAAGTGACAAAATATATTTTAAATAACTTTTGAACTTTAGATTCATCGAAGTATTCAGGAAAAAATGCAGGGAGGGATGGATGGATGGATACATACATAAATATTAAGCAGTGCAACAGTTCATAATAATAAATATAAGAAAATTAGCATATTATAATGATTTCTGAAGGATTATGTGATACTGAAGACTAATAATAATGCTGAAAATTCATGATGCTTTGCATCATGTCAGTTACATTTGAACATATATTAAAATTGAAAATAGTTATATGAAATTGTAATGATATTTCACAATGTTACTGTTTTGCTTTTTTGTATCAAATAAAAACAGGATTGTTGAGCATAAAAAAAACTTTTCATTTTTTTTTTATTTATTTATTTGTTTTAAAATCTTACCAACCCTAGGTTTTTGAACTACGGAAGTTCTAAGCGGCCATGCATTATTATTTTTTTTTTCCTTCTTGTTTTGTCATGATCACGACTTTATTTTCTTGGGATCTCGACATAAAAGTTGTTTTGTCGTGATCACGACTTAATTTTCTCGTTATCTCGACATAAAAGTTGTTTTGTCGTGATCACGACTTAATTTTCTCGTTATCTCGACATAACAAAAGTTGTTTTGTCGTGATCACGACTTAATTTTCTCGTTATCTCGACATAAAAGTTGTTTTGTCGTGATCACGACATAACAGGAGTTGTTCTCTAAGTTACACAACTGCGCCAACAGGTGGCAGTGTAGAACTAAAAATAACTGATTGGGACCTGTATACTGTATATCCACCTTACTGTACATGTTCGGGACAGAGTAAGGACCTCTCCGTGATTGCTATAATTTGTGCAGGTCATTATTGACATTTAATTAACTTATAAATGTTAAATGCTTGAATAGAAATGATTATTTTTGCTTGAAAGTGTATCTGTTATCGTTACGTTCTTACTGCTGCACGACACGTTTCACTACCACAATAACATTCAGTGAAACTTATTGCTTATTAAAACCAATGTTGAGGTCACTGTATAGTATTCTGTTTGCAACCTATAGGCTATCTTTATTTGTGCATCTTTGAAGTACACGATTGTTAGTTAAACGGGGATAATGTTGTGTTTATGTAGAACGCGCTACAATTTGTAATGTGCATCTTTGTCTTTATTTTTAATCTTTATTGTTAATAAATATATATTGATAAGAAATGTGAGTTATATATATAAAAATGTGTATAAGCTAATTTAGTTAAGCGATGTTATACAGTGTTGTAATATTTTCTACATTTCTTTGTAGGAAACCACACACACACACACACACACACAAATAAACACTCTTTTCAAACAGCATACCAAGCTTGTAAGGCACATATCAATCACAACACATCTTCCATGACTAATAAAAATCACAAACAAATTATATATCATTTTATTTCAAAACGAATGAGGAAAACAAAGTGAGTTGAATCCAAGCAGCTCTACTTTAGAACAATTCTCTGCATTCTTCTGAAGGCGCACCTGCGCTTTCGGTGTTGAATGCTCTGATGTTAGACCATTTAAACATGTTAATTACACAAACAAAATGTTTAGCATACTCTGGAAAAAAAATCAACAGTGATTGATTAGCCTATATTTGTTTATTGTAGATTTTATTAGTACTACGCGAAGCGAAGAAATATCCATAACATAGGCTACAGTATAAAAGAGCGCACGGTTATCTGTTGATCAGATGCGCTTCAGAGTTAAGTTCATTACTATAGCAACAGTAGACTCACGACGCATTGTGTTTTAAAAATCAATCATTGTAAAAAATAAATAAATAAATAAAATACACTTTCGTTATGTCGAGATCACGAGAAAATTAAGTCGTGATCACGACAAAACAACTTTTGTTATGTCGAGATCACGAGAAAATTAAGTCGTGATCACGAAAAAACAACTTTTGTTATGTCGAGATAACGAGAAAATTAAGTCGTGATCACGACAAAACAACTTTTGTTATGTCGAGATCACAAGAAAATTAAGTCGTGATAACGAGAAAACAAGACAGAAAAATAATGCATAATGCATGGCCTCTTAGAACTTCCGTATTTGAATAATTCTTATCTGCAATATGTTTTTCTTTTGGTTCTATGGAAGAAAGAAAGTCATGCAGATTTGGAACGACATGAGGGTGAGTAAATGATGACTTAATTTTTTATCTCTGGCTCAACTATTCCTTTAAATTATACACATCATTAACATTCCTCAGAGTGAAAGACAGTGGTGATTTGAGAAGCGCAGCTGATGATGTTGCAGTGCTGTGCTGCTGACATATGCTCCTCTAATTCAAAGTGCCCTGAATGACAGTTTTTAAACTGCTGTCCACCAGCTCATTTTCCCTTGAGTATGACAGGAGGATGGGTACTAACAGGGAGAAAGATCAGATAGACACTGGTTCAGCGACAGAATGAAATGTAACAGGCGACATTAACACTGCATTAATCTTAATTTTGTTTCTCTCTAGCTTATACTGATGCTGAATAATTACCAGTCTGTTGTACAGGAGATCCCTGATGGGACGTGACAGCTGTCTATGTTTCTTTTCTCACCTCAGGCATCTTGTAGCATACAGCTTTACAGCTTGTGTTACAAACTGTATCTGCAAGTTGTGTGCTGCTCTTCCTCTCACTGAACCTGTTCTCCACAGATGCCCGGGACTCCAAGTCCTTCACACTGATGGCTGTAATATATTCCCATCAAACCTCTGATAGGTTGTTCACATACACAGCCACTGTATTGTTGGAGTTTTAGCAAGTGGTTGTAGTGAATTGTTGTTATATTACTAGATGCCCTAATGTTAATCCACAAATGGCCAGGGATTCTGATCAATTTTAATTTTAATTGTCATTTACATTTGACATTCAGTTTTCTTGCTGCTAAAAATGTATTTTGCTGTAATACTTCATAAATTAATAATTTAGAAAAAATTCCAGAAATTAATTTTAGAAACATTTGATATAAATAAATAAATAAATAAATAAATAAAAAATTAAAGGAAAATGAGAAATTTTGCTCTGGCAACTAACTGAAGTACTAAAATGACTAAAATTAGTTACTTTTAAATTTGACTTCTACAACTAATAGTAATAAAAGCTAAATAGACATATATATTTAAAAAGTAATAAAATCACATAAGAAACTTACTAAAACATTTAGGTAGGTTTGGTAACATTTAACTATAATTAAAGTGAAAAATAAAACACTATATTTTAACTATATTAATTAATATAAATCTGAAATAAAATAAAACATAAACTTTTGATGAAAAATGTCCATGGTTATACAAGTAACCATTGTTCCCCTTTCAGTCGGTCACTCCGAGTCACGTCGGATGACTGACGAAATTGGGATCTCGCCAGAGAGACCAATCCACTTCGAGTGTAACTAAACGAGCCAATGGACATTGGCATGCGATTATTGCATCCAGCTGCCGCTGATCACAGCGTGAGCATAAGAGGCAGCTGATGCACCGCATCAATCATCCTTTCGCTTCAGAGCCGAGTGGTAGTGGTTGAAGCTACTGCTCGCCCTTCCAAGAGAGTGTTCTGCGAGCGAGTGCGGCCGTTACGGCGTGGCAGCGGTGGTCACGGTGTCCGGGAGAGAAAGATCGTCTTCCTGCTGACAGCCACAGTAGGAGTTTGTGGTGGCCAGCTCCCCTGCGTGCTTCAGCACTAAAAGAGCATTTCTCTGAAAGAGCAATTTCTCTAAAAGAGCAACATTGGTGATCGCGTCTTTTTAAAGATGTCTTTTCACCCATGCATTTCTGGGTGTGGTTGTTTCCTGGCACCTCAGGACGGTCACGATCGCTGCCTCACGTGCCTGGGCATTCAGCACGCTGAGGTGGCTATCGTGGATTGTTCATGTTCTTCTTGCGGGGACATGACCATCTCGGAGTGCGACTCCGCTATGTCAAACATGGCGGAGTCCCTCTGCCTCTGCCGCGATCCGGCGTGCACACTGGATCCGGTGGAGTCAGAGGTGATTTGAGGATTACGGTGAGGGCTTCCCCAAGTGGAGCTCCTCACCCCTCAAGCACTCCGCAGCCGGTGGAGCTGCCGAAGGAGCACGCTGGCCACGCGTTTCCTTCGGTGTCCCCTCTGACGACCAGATGTCGATCACTGCATCGGAGGGCGGGCCCTCTCTCTCCGGTGATGATGACCCGGCTGCGTTGCCCCCTTCGGGTGTGGTAGCGTTGTCCGTGCCAGACCCAGAGATGACGGCTATGCTTTCCCGGGCCGCCGAGAATGTCGGGCTCGTGTGGGATCCTAAAAAGCCACCGTGTCCCGATCCTTCGAGGCTGGACGAGTGGTTTCTCGGTGGGGGTCGCGCTGGTTCTCAGCGCCCCCCTCCGGTGCCATTCTTTCCAGAAGTGCATGAGGAGCTTACAAGGTCGTGGAAGGCACCTTTCACTGCCCGAAACAAATCTTGTGGTTCCTCCGCTCTCACCACCCTTGATGGTGGGGCCGCTTTGGGGTATGCGGCATCCCCTCGGTGGAGCGTCTGTGGCCATGCAACTGTGTCCAACAGCCGCTTCCACCCTGCAGGGTGACCCGTGTCTCCCCTCACGGGCCTGTAAGTATTCGTCAGGTCTAACTGGCAGTGCTTATAGAGCCTGTGGGGAGGCGGCTTCTGCCCTCGACGCCATGGCGTTACTGCAGGTCCACCAGGCCAAAGCCCTGAAAGACCTGCACGAGGGTGGTCACGACCTGGCGGTTCTACATGAGCTGCGTGCTGCGACGGACCTCGCGCTTCGAACGACGAAGGTGACCGCACAGTCTCTGGGTCGTGCGACGTCCACGCTAGTGGTCCAGGAGCGCCATCTCTGGCTGTATCTCGCTGACATGAAGGAGCAGAAGAAGGTACAGTTCCTGAATGCTCCCGTGTCACAGACCGGCCCTTTCGGCGACGCTGTCGAGAGCTTTGCCCAGCAGTTCTCGGCAGCCCAGAAGCAGACTGAGGCAAACACATCATGCGCCAGAGGAAACCTGCTGCTTCCACTCCGGCTGCAGCCACTCAGCCTGCTCGTCGCCGTGGGCGCCCCCCTGCGGCCACCCCCGCTCCCACGCAGCCGCAGCAGCCTTTCACCAGGCAGCGTCGTGGAGCCGGTCGCAGGCAGGACGCCCAGCCCGTCCAGGCCCCCGCCAAACCTGGCGGCAAGCGCAAGTGCAAGAGGCCCTGGGACAGTCGACCCAGAGATAGAGGAAACTGCTCATCGGGAGATGGTGACTGCACCACTCCCTCCCCCGGAGGAGGGCCGGGTGGAGTATCTTTTGTTCATTTTGTTCCGCCGCTGGCCCAGCAGCCAGCGGTACCCAAAACATCAGTAAAGAGCGGTCTCCTCAATCTCTGGGTCTCAAGAGGAGGAGAGTGGTGATCCGTGCATCACAGGATCGCTTCCCTCCTCCTCTCTCGCCAGCAGGCAGCGGGTGGTTACCCAAGAGCACCCCTCCTGCCCATTCGTGGAACCAGGTAAGGGCAGTAGCACTCCAGTCCCCGCTTCAAGTCGTCAAACGCCGGGCTGTCACAAGCCTCAAGTCGGGTTCCTGTGTCTCCTCCCACGCGAGGAGAAATCAGGTGAGTGCTACACTACACACTCAGACCCTGCCCCCTGCCGTCACAGGCCAGGCCATCACAGGCCCTGGGGCCGGTCCCTGTGTTCCACCTCGCTGCCCCACCGCGGGCACATCGGTGGGCCCGTTGGTCCCGCTGGTGCGGTCTCTCGGAGCCTGGTTAGCGCTCCCCAGTCCATCCCGGTGGCTCCTGCGGACCATCAGACTCGGCTATGCGATTCAGTTCGCCCGGCATCCCCCAAAGTTCAGGGGCATCCGGTTCACTTCAGTCAAAGCCGTCGATACCCCTGTCTTGCTCGCGGAGATTGCAGTCCTACTGGCGAAGGATGCAATAGAGCAGGTCCCTCCAGCCGATATGAGGTCTGGGTTTTACAGCCCTTACTTCATTGTGCCCAAGAAAAGCGGTGGATTACGACCGATCTTGGATCTGCGAGTTTTGAACCGTGCACTTCACAAGATGCCGTTCAAGATGTTGATGCAGAAACGGATTTTTGGATGCGTCCGTCCCCTAGATTGGTTTGCAGCAATCGACCTGAAGGATGCGTACTTTCATGTTTCGATTCTCCCGCGACATAGGCCATTCCTGCGATTCGCGTTCGACGGTCGGGCATATCAGTAGAAGGTCCTGCCCTTCGGGCTGTCCCTTTTCGCCTCGTGTCTTCACCAAAGTCGCAGAGGCGGCCCTTGTTCCCCTGAGAGAACGGGGTGTGCGCATTCTCAACTACCTCTACGACTGGCTCATACTTGCACAGTCTCGAGAGCTGTTGTGCGCACACAGGGACCTGGTGCTCAGGCACCTCAGCCAGTTGGGCCTTCGGGTTAATTGGGAAAAGAGCAAACTCGTGCCAACGCCGAGGATCTCTTTTCTCGGCATGGAGTTGGATTCGGTCAACCAGACAGCACGCCTCACCCAGGAACGTGCTCAGTCGGTGCTGAACTGCCTCAAGACTTTATCAGGCAGGACAGCGGTCCCACTGAAACTCTTTCAGAGGCTCCTGGGGCATATGGCTGCAGCTGCGGCCATAGTTCCGCTCGGTCTGCTCCATATGAGACCGCTTCAGGACTGGCTCCATGGCCGAATCCCGAGGTGGGCGTGGAAACGTGGTACTCACCGGGTTCAGATTACACCGGCCTGCCGCAAGACCTTCAGCCCGTGGTCAGATCCTTCGTTCCTTCGGGCAGGAGTGCCCCTGGAGCAGGTATCCAGGCATGCTGTGGTATTCACGGATGCCTCGGCCACCGGCTGGGGTGCCACGTACAACGGGCACGCAGTATCAGGGGTTTGGACGGGCCCCCTTTTGCGTTGGCATATCAATTGCCTCGAGTTGCTGGCAGTACGCCTTGCCCTGTGCCGCCTCAGAGGGCGCCTTCGGGGCAGGGACGTTCTGGTCCATACAGACGACACTGCGACCGTTGCATATATCAACCGGCAAGGCGGTTCGTGCTCCCGTCGCATGTCGCAACTCGCCCGCCACCTCCTCCTCTGGAGTCAGAAGCATCTGAGGTCCCTTCGTGCCATCCACATCCCAGGAGTGTTCAATCAGGCGGCCGACGAGCTGTCTCGAGCAGCACTTCCTGGGGAGTGGAGACTCCATCCCCAGGCAGTCCAGCTGATTTGGAGTCGGTTCGGAGTTGCTCAGGTAGACCTGTTTGCATCTACAGGAACCACCCACTGCCAGTGGTTCTACTCCCTGTCCGAGGCAACGCTCGGCACGGATGCACTGGCACACAGCTGGCCCCAGGGCTTGCGCAAATATGCGTTTCCCCCAGTGAGTCTGCTAGCACAGACACTGTGCGAGATCAGGGAGGACGAGGAGCACGTCCTGTTAGTGGCTCCATATTGGCCCAACAGGACCTGCTTCCCGGAACTCATGCTCCTCGCGACAGCCCCTCCCTGGCCGATTCCTCTGAGGAAGGATCTGCTTTCTCAGAAACGGGGCACCCTCTGGCACCCTCGTCCAGACTTGTGGAAACTTCATCTGTGGTCCCTGGACGGGACGCGGAGGTTCTAGGTGACCTGCCCCAGGAGGTAGCGCTCACTATCGCTTCAGCACGAGCACCGTCCACAAGACGGGCCTATGCGCTGAAGTGGAACCTGTTCGTCGAATGGTGTTCCTCTTACCAGGAGGACCCCCGGAGATGTTCGATTAGAGCCGTGCTTTCCTTTTTGCAACAAGGGTTGGAGCGTAGGCTGTCCCCCTCCACCCTTAAGGTATATGTTGCTGCTATTTCTGCCCACCACGACCCCATAGAGGGGAGGTCGGTGGGAAAGCACGATCTGGTCGTCAGGTTTCTTAGGGGGGCCAGGAGGTTAAATCCTCCGAGGCCTCCCTCCCTTCCCTCTTGGGATTTGGCTGTGGTGCTAAGAGCCCTACAAACTGCCCCCTTTGAGCCGTTGCAGTCAGTCGAGTTGAAGTTTCTTTCTATGAAAACCCTACTCCTGACTGCATTGGCCTCAATCAAGAGGGTGGGGGACCTGCAGGCATTTTCGGTCGACGAGTCGTGCCTTGAGTTTGGGCCGGCCGACTCCAGTGCAACACTGAGGCCCCGGCCCGGCTATGTGCCCAAGGTTCCTACCACACCCTTCAGGGACCAGGTATTGAGCCTGCAAGCGCTGCCCCTGGAGGAGGCAGACCCAGCCCTAGCTTTGCTCTGTCCTGTACGCGCACTGCGTCAGTACGTGGATAGAACTCAGAGCTTCAGGACCTCAGAACAGCTCTTTGTCTGTTACGGAGGACAGCAGAAGGGGAAGGCTGTCTCCAAGCAGAGGATGGCCCACTGGGTAGTGGATGCCATCACCTTGGCCTACGAAGCACAAGGTGTGCCCTGCCCGCTCAGGTTGCGTGCTCACTCCACTAGGGGTGTCGCATCGTCCTGGGCGCTGGCTCGTGGTGCCTCGCTAGCAGACATCTGTAGAGCTGCGGGTTGGGCGACTCCCAACACATTCGCTAGGTTTTATAGCCTACGTGTCGAACCGGTTTCCTCCTGTGTTCTCACCTCAAACGGGTAGTGGCACTGAGAGGGCCGGCTCAGAGTCGGCTTGCGGCGTCCTTACGCCTAATTCTCCAGAGAGTTCCTTAACTAGGCAAACCCTGTTGAGTCCTCCAGCACTCCGGCGTCCGGACGCGGCGGGGCGTCCGGCGCCAGGCCTTCAGCCAATGAATTCCTGAAATCTGGTGTGAGGCTAGTGCCCATATGAGAGACCCTGCCGGGATCCCATATGTGTATTCCACGGTATGCTTATTAGAGCCGTGTTTCCCCTGGTAGACCACGTTCTGCCATCTCTAAAGATGCAGCCTGAGCCATCTCAGAGACTTCCATGTGCAATAGGGTCCTTCGGGGTTACTTCACATGTTTGAATGTCACTTAACCCCCTGGTGACTCCGCAGTGTGCCTCTTCTAAGTGGAAGGGCACACTTCCCAGTGTTATCCTAGTCCTACTGTTTGGGTTGCTCAAGGAACACCAGTAGTGGACCTTCTCTGTGTAGAGCCCGGTCCTATCGTCTGCCTTATAGGAAGGATCAGGAGGCCTACACTGGGCGCTGGAAGCGGCAGCTCCTGTGGCGCTTTGGTAGGGATCCCAATTTCGTCGGTCATCCGACGTGACTCAGAGTGACCGACTGAAAGGGGAACGTCTTGGTTACGTATGTAACCCTCGTTCCCTGAAGGAGGGAACGGAGGCGTCACGTCCCGTCGCCACAGTCGCTATACCACCGCTGAGCTTGCCGGGTCGCCGGCTCGGCTTCTCAGCGACAGCATGATTGATGCGGTGCATCAGCTGCCTCTTATGCTCACGCTGTGATCAGCGGCAGCTGGATGCAATAATCGCATGCCAATGTCCATTGGCTCGTTTAGTTACACTCGAAGTGGATTGGTCATCCGACGTGACGTCTCCGTTCCCTCCTTCAGGGAACGAGGGTTACATACGTAACCGAGACGTGACGCAGCGTCCTCTAGCGGACACTATGAAGACTGTCACCAGCTTGTATGAATCGATTCCAATCCCACTGGCCCACGTAGACATCACAGACAGGTGCCCGGAAATATAAGAGGGCACTTTCTGAACACGTCACTAACTTGGTTGCCTGAAGGAGACATGAAAACGAGGATGCAGAGTCTTGTTCCCTCTCTGGGAACCATGGAACCATGGTTGCATGCATAACCTGAGACGTTCCCCTTCTAAGGAACTCACACTGCATCCTCTAACGAACACTATCGGGAACGGAATGCCCGCTCAGTCATGCCACAACGCATGCCAGTTCACCTGGTGAGAGAGCACCAAGAGAAGTGTCAGACATGCACTGAACCTTTCCTCAGAAAGGGGGCAAGCCACTGACACCTGGGGCTAATACTGGAAAAATGTGGAACCAAGCCAAACAGGAGGGACATCCCATTAACCAAGCTAAGAACAATCTGCAGAAGGCTATGTTACAATGAGCCAAAGCAGCATGCAGGGCCCTGTGGGACCACACACTTAAAAACCCTGTTGGAAGGGTGGGGGGAGTGGCACCCCTACTACCTTAAGCTTAAGGGATAAAGGAGGTAGACCATCTACGTAAAGCCCTAACTTGGGAAATAGCTTAAAAAGGGCTCAGAGGGCTGCCTACTTGAAAAACCCTGATAAGGGGGGCAGCCCAACCACTGTGAGTCCTTGGAAAAAGCCCACAAGGGAGAGACCGGACCAGTCAACGGTTTCGTCAAAAAGTGAAACACATAAGAACATGATTAGTCCAGCCTCAGAGCCCAATGTAAACAGCGGTCTAAAAACACTCTAAGGGGGTGGGGGAAGCATCAAGAAGTGTTAGAATCAGAGCGCGGTTTAGAATAGGAACGCTTCTCATCCAACACCTTCCTGAGATCCACTCTCTTTCTCTTAGCGCTTGCCCGCCCCTGCCCCCAAGATAGCCGAGCTACTCTTCTGATCCTGCCTATGATCCTCAGATCAAGATGGACCAGCCCCCTCAGAGGATTTAGAGGAAGACTCGAGACAGCAGAGAATGAGCTTCCTAAATGCAGCGGACTGCATCTTCGCCTCCCTGAACTTCTCGACCACCGCCTCAGTGGAGGTGCTGAAAAACCCAGAAGGTGCCCTCAACATTGGCATAATTTGCATGCTGAAAAGATGCAACTGAGCAGAATATGGCTTGTCCCATGATCTCACTAACTCCGTGTGGAGGTTGGGAAGAAAGGGGAGACTCCTGGGAGAAGGAATGTCATGATAAGCCTGAAAGTGCTGACCAGACTAAATCGAGCCTCTTAGTACTGCGTGCCATTACCTCAAACCTTTCCCCATATGCAGGACTGAAGCTAGGTTGGGAAGACTCGGTGCTCACACTTTCATCTCCATCACCAACCACATCCACATCCTTACTTTCACCAGATTAGCCCAATGTAGCATTATCCGCAGATTCAGATGACCCACGAGAAAGAGTATCCAGATCCCGCTAAGCGCCCGAGCTTGCAGCGGAAGCTTTTGAAAGGTCCATAAACTTCTCAAACTTGTCTGCAAGCTTGACCTTCAGGCCCCACAATCTGAGTTTATGCTGTGCCTTGGCAGCAGCGGAACCTGAACTGTGAGACACAGAGACTTGTCCCTCATCCCTTGAGAAGAGGGACAAATGTGATGGGAACTTTCAAATTGGTAATTTATCACAATGAGTGCATTCAGAGCCCTTAAAGCACCGAACGTGCACACTCCTCACAAAGACACATAACGCAAAGATCGTGTGTATCCTCCGGTGTGTATCCTCCGGTGTCAGAAACCTAGGAAATGGAGGCAAACACTTTCTAAAAAAACTCACTTGTCTTGGTTTTTTCCATGATGCCTTCACATGCATGGTCAAACAAACAGCTCCTGAAAACAACAAAAGTTGGCGATATGTTTGCGGGACTGCGTGGGCTACTAGGATTGGAATTATTTCACACGTCCTGCTGGCGGCAGTCCCCATAGTGTCCGCAATAGGATGAAGTGTGAGTTCCCTCGAAGGGGAACTGAAAATTTTGAAAATGTAAACGAAAAGCAGAAATTTTGTCCTGCTAATAAATTACTTAAACTAAAACAACGACAACACAACAACAATACAAATAATAACAATAAAATAATAATAATAATAATAATAATAATAATAAATAGTTAGAAATATACAGTATATATATATATATATATATATATATATATATATATATATATATATATATATATATATATATATATTAATAAGTAATAAAATCACACGAAAAAAGTGCTAAAACCTTTTTGTAACAACTAAGATTAAATTAAGACTAAAAATAACTATATAAAAGCTAAATACTAAATACAATAAATAAAATAAATACAGTTACAGTATATATATGCATTTTTGTTTTAAAACGCATGACTTTTGCTACGGTAACGCTGTCATTTACTGTCATTTACACTACTCCGGCATTTTCAACCCTTGAAAACTGAGACTCGAAAACGCTACAAACCCCGTTTTAGTTTAAAAACTCCGGGATTGCATTCCAGTGTAAATGGACCAAAACTGAGACTTTTGAAAATGATGGAAATGGCTGCCCACATTCACTCTGCATATGCTTGATGACCGTGTAAACAATAACATCATGCTCATTGTTGTACCTGCCTGAATGGTCATGTGACATGCATTTTCGGTTGTGTAGTGTGGACGAAAATTGTTTCTGAAATGCAGTGAGAACGCCAGTGTAGACAAGAATCGTTTTCATTTTAAAACAAAAATGCACTAGTGTAAACAGGGCCTAAAATAACACTGTCTTGGTTTATTTTATAATTAATTATTTTTAATATAGCATTACATGTGGGCAGAGACAAATCATAACACTGGAATTTCTCACAGTAAAAAGAACTTATCTATTGTGCCAGCACTTAACTATCACATGACAGATCGCATGAGCTCTAATGTCTTCAGCTCTTATTGCTAGTTGCTGCATTGCCTCACTGCTCATTTGCATAAAGCGACTTTGTTTTATTTCTAAACATGCCCACATTGCATTACCAGTCATGGTCACTGACAATATTCATGACAACTTTCTTTAAAAAAAATAATTCAACTATTTCCACATCAATTATCTTAAAAGCTCAGAAATAATTTCCCAGAATTCTTTCTTGTCTCCTGTGTTTGGAATGCACACTGATTCAACATCACAGGATGTATATAGTGTGTTATTGTATATATCAGCAGTGTCTTATAATTATTCACGAGGCTCTATTGCCTCATCCTACGAGAAGACGGTCTTATAATTATTTATGACTCCACGTGACCTTTTCCTTTGACAGGTACTTCAAATACTTTATACCACACATAGGTCACAAGTGTTGCCTTGCATAGTGCAAAAATATAGTGCTCTCCCTCGAAGCTGACAGAGCGACAGGCTTTCAGTCAACAACTGACACTTTTGAAATGCTTGTGTAATAATAATTTATTATGGAAGAGTATCTAGATTTATGGAGAGGTGGACTACTGCTCGTTTGAAACATGACGTGATCTGACGTTGATAAACACAGCATTATAAACACTATCCATCCTTACCGTCAGCGTGTTCACAGATTAGCACCATTACATCTGGAAATCATTACATAATGACAGTTATTTAACAATTCTCTATAAAAATGTTATTTATGAGCCATTACAACTGCAAAAGCACATGCAAAGGACAAATGCAAACAGCTCTGCATTTATTGGTGCATAAAATTACTGATATGAATGATCGGTGTATGTGCGTAATATAAGCTTACAAAAAGTATATAATATATTTGTGTATTTTTTGGAAAAATCATATAACAAATTTACTAAAATGTTTTACGTTTTGCAACTTTTTAAACTAACTTTAAAATAAGGACTAAAAAAAAGAACAAATACTGTAATAGTATATGAATAAAGTGTATAACATTTGTAAATGCTTGGCATATATCATCACATTTGCAAATATGAACACTTAAATCTGTTAAAATGTATTAAATTGTAACAATGGTAACTCTGTTAAAATAACTAAAACATTTTTGTTATTCTTAACATATATATATATATATATATATATATATATACATACATATATATATATATATATACACACACATATATATATATATATATATATATATATATATATATATATATATATGTGTGTTAAGAATAACAAAAATGTTTTATAATGTCTTATAATCTAAACATTCTAATAGTATAAAAATTAAATGTATAATATATTTGTAAAATGTTGGTATATATTTGTGCATTTTATTGAAGCATGTATTTACAAATTTGAACATAAAATATAAAATGTAATACAAATACACATAACAAAATTACTAAAATGGTTTTTTTTACTGTTTGCAACTGAAAATAAAATAAACTTAATTTGATTAATTTGATATTATGAAATTGAAAAAAAAAATTAAAATGCAATTAAAATAAAAAGTGAAATATATATGCAATAGCACAGCAATACTACAGTTACTAATACAAAATGATCTATGTCTGTAATATACAGTGAGCTTACAAAAGTATTTATTTGCACATTTTCTGTGTGCAATTGTGAGTTGGAGCACGCATATGTTAACACTTTTAACTTAAAATATTAGAGGTTATAAAATAATATCTTCTCCACCCTTCACTCTACAGCTACCGGCATGCATTTTTACATTTTCATATCTTTGGTGAGAACTGACCTGTGCTGAATCAGGGAGTTTCATGGCATTTTAAAACATGAAAGGACGACAAGCTTCTGTCGTGTAGCATGTGCTGGGCTTTTGACAGGGAGCATCAGTGTTTCATGTATTTGCTGTGAATCTGTGCTCTACTTTGACACTGACAGCACACAGCCAGCGGGAATAAAGATGAGAATAGAGGGACAGCAGCTGCTGTGGAGAAGAGAATATCATAAACCTCTCCAGCAGCTGGAGAACAGACATCTGCCTATTCCCTACAGAGAAAACACATGAAGTATGCAGTGAAGAGGGAAAGCCAATCAGAGCATGCTGCATTAGTGAGACTCATCAGCGAGGCTGAGTGTGAATCTGATCAGTTCAGCGAGTCAGAAGATACTGAGCTACAATCAGGACTAATTCTGCTGTGAACAAATATAGAGGTGACGGGGTGGTTGCTAGGGTGTTCTGAGTTGTTACTAAGACGTTATTATGCAGTTGCTAAGATGTTCTGGGTGGTTTCTTACCGGCCCAATTTAAAAGAGCATATCCCACAAGTTTATGTGGCTCTGCTCCATAACCTGATGATCTCCATATATAGACAGCACTGTAAAGCATTATGAGCAATTCATAGTGTGAAGACTATGGTATGCTGTAGTATGTAGCATGTTGTAAATAAATAAATAAATAAATAAATAAAAATGTTACAACAGAACTGTATCATTTGTGGGGAAGACAATCCCAGAAATGTACTGCATCATGCTCTGTAAAAAATAAAATAAAATAAAATAAAATAAAATAATAAAATAAAATAAAATAAAATAAAGCTGGATAAAGCGGAAGAATTCCCCAATAAATAAATTTTGAATTTAGAATTCATTCAATACATACAAGTTATATATATATAAAAAAAAAGAATTTAGAACTTGTTCAATACATATAAGTTATAAATTAGAAAAGAAAAATGACAGACAAAATCTAAATCTAATCTAATCTAAAATAATAGATCATGTGTGACAATTCCATAATTACATTAAAATATATTTAGAATTCATTCAGTATAGAGAAAAATATTATATATATATATATATATATATATATATATATATATATATATATATATATATATATATATATCTCTATGGGATAATTATCTTTATATTATATTATATTATATTATATATTTAGAATTTATTCAGTAAATAAATAAATAAATACATACATACATACATACATACATAAATAAAGTTTCGCCAAGGACTGTATATACCAAGACTGTTCACTTATATTAATAATGGGAGAAACTGCAATGTGCAATGTCAGAATAAGTCCCACCTTCTAAATAAAACAGCCAATCATCAATTTGTAAAGTCAATGCAGCTGCCATTAGAAGCTCCATTGTACATTTTTAATGTTATTTGAGCATAAGAAACAACATTATGGGACAGTTTGTGTCAGATTTTGTTGCTGATTTTTTATTTAAATGTGAGTTATTGAGATCAGTATTTCCTCATTCAAGTAGGCAGGAATTGGTTTTGCATGTTCAAAATGGTCATTGCAAATATATTCTTCAAGTCAACTGACATTCGTTAAAAGGGCATTTAGAATTGTTGTTAACAACAAACTCTTTTGAAATCGCTTGGATTTAGCACTGTTCTATTTTAGTTTGGACGTTGCCTTAGAAGACTTACTGGGTTTTGGAAAACAGCGTGTGATAATTTGGTCCCTATAGCTATGGCTCAGGTCCCTGCTAAGCTTAGGGGTTTGTTTGTTGGCAAATGCAAGAGATGAGGAGCCATTTATTTGAAGAAATAATTTACTTGAGGAAATCTGAGCAGAGCAATCTTGAGCAACAGAGACACAGCCAGTTCCCTTTCAGTCAGTCACGTTCGACGTTACGTCATAGTGACTGACGTAAATGGGATCTCGCCCGAGAGCCCAATCACCTTCGAGTGTTAACAAAACAAGCCAATGACAGTTGGCGTGCGTGCTATGCCACGTGCACCCTGCCCCGCAGCATGGGTATAAAAGGAGAGCGAGTGCAGACGCACATCTGCTTTTCGCTTTAGAGCCGAGCCTTTCAGCGTGAATCTCCGAGAGTGTCTGCAAGACAGCAAATGACAGTGTTGGTGTTACGGCTTCTGACGGCATGCTGCAGCTCTTCATTCTGCGGTCGCACTGCGACCTCCCCTGGGTGCTTCAGCGCTTTCTCTAAAAGAGTATTTTTTTCTAAAAGAGTAATATCTAAAAGAACTCCAAGAGCGACGGGTGTCTTTTTAAAGATGGCTTCCCGCTCGTGTATTTCTGGATGCGGTCATTTCCTGGCCTCATCTGACGGTCACGATCGCTGTGACTCGTGTTTGGGCTTTCAGCATGCTGAAGCAGCGCTCGTGGATGAGTCATGTTCTCATTGCGGGAATATGACCATCGCGATGTTGCGGTCCAGATACCTCCACGTCAAACAAGGGGGTATCCCCCTCTTCATGCCCCGTTCTACAGTAGTTCCTCCGTCTCTCGGAGGGCTACTTCGGCTCATGGTCAGGGTGATCTGAGGATTATGGTGAGAGCTTCCCCATCGAGCGTGTCTCATTCCTCCAGAACATCCCACCATTTGGTGTTTCCAGACGAGCTCTCTGGATCCTCGGACAGGGCAGGGCCCAGCATCTCGTTCAGAGTGCCAGCGGATGACAGGATGTCGGTCGCTGCATCGGAGGGCGAGCTAGGCTCTGGAGATGACGATTCGGCTGTGCTGCCTCCGTCAGGAAGAGTGGCGTTGCCCGAGTCAGATCCAGAGATGACTGCTATGCTTTCCCGGGCCGCTGAGAGCATTGGGCTGCACTGGAAGCCTCCTCCTTCTCCCAAATGCTCAAAGCTGGACAACTGGTTCCTGGGGGCACGCGCCGATCGCCGGCAGCCACCTCCAGTTCCATTCTTCCCGGAGGTGCATGAGGAGATGACTAGGTCTTGGAGGGAACCTTTTTCTGCCCGAAACAGGCCTGGCGCCTCCTCCGTCCTCACCGCCCTCAATGGTGGGATGGCCCAAGGGTATGTGGAGATCCCCCCAGTCGAGCGCGCTATTGCCATGCAACTCTGCCTGCAGTGCGCCGCTGCATGGAGGGGTAATCCACACCTTTTGTCCAGGGCCTGTAAGTTCTCGTCCGCTCTAACGGCCAAGGCTTACAGTGCTGCTGGACAGGCCACTTCCGCCTTGCACGCCATGGCCCTCCTGCAAGTCCACCAGGCCAGGGCGTTAAAGCAGTTGCACGAGGGTGGTGCTGACCCAGGTGTGATGCAGGAACTGAGCACAGCAATGGACCTCGCCCTAAGGGTGACAAAAGTCACAGCGCGGGCCCTGTGTCAGACGATGTCCACATTAGTGGTCCAGGAGCGCCACCTATGGCTGACCTTGGCAGATATGAGGGAGGCTGACAAGAATCGCTTCTTAGACTCCCCGATCTCCCAGGTTGGCCTGTTCAGCGAAGCGGTGGAGGGCTTTGCCCAACAGTTCTCCACCGCACAGAAGCAGACGGAGGCGTTCCGTCATATCCTACTCCGGCGGTCCACTGCTGTCTCCACTCTACCGCCGGCTGCAGTCCCACCGCCTGCTTGTCGCCGAGGGCGCCCTCCTGCTGCCTCCAACTCTGCTCCAGATTGGCCTCAGCAGCAGCCTTTACAATGACCGCAGCATGGAGCTGGCCGCAGGAAAGTGGCGCAGCCCGTCTCCGCCCCTGCCAGGCCCGTGAAGCGCCAGGGCAAGCGGCGTCCCTGAGACGGGCGACCCAGAGTCCTTGGATCCTGCTCTTCAGGAGTTGGTGACCGCACCACTCCTTCCCCCGGAGGAGGGCCGGGTGGAGAATCTTTTGTTTCCTTTTTGTTCTGTTCCACCACTGGCTCCCCAGCCAGTGGTACCCAAAACCTCAAAAAAAGAGCAGTTTCCTTTCTCTCCGGGTCCCAAGAGGGCGAGGATGGCAGTGCACGAGACACAGTCTCCACACTCCTGTCCCCCTCTCCTTTCGTCAGTGGGCAGCAGGGTCCGGTTCGAGGACGCGATGCCTCCTCACGCGCACCCTGCCTAGCCGTGGAGCCAGGTAAGTGTCGCACCGCGCACTCAGACCCCACTCTGGGACGCACTGCCTTCCGGGTCGGGTCCCTGTGTTCCACCTCGCTGCCCCACTGCGGGAACGTCGGTGGTTCCAGGTTCAGGATGTCAACGCAGAAAAGCATCTTTCAATGCATCTGTCCTTTTGATTGGTTTGCAGCAATCGACCTGAAGGACGTGTACTTTCATGTCTCGATCCAGACTGTTTCTCCGCTTTGCGTTCGAAGAGCGAGCATATCAGTCCAAGGTCCTCCCTTTTCCTCCCTCTCCCTTGTCCCTGTCGCCTCGTGTCTTCACCAAGGTTGTGGAGGCAGCCCTTGTTCCATTAAGGGAAGCAGGCATTCACATTCTCCACTACCTCGATGACTGGCTAATACTGGCCCAGTCTCGAGCACAGTTGTGCGAACACAGGGACATGGTGCTCAGCCACCTCAGCCGGTTGGGGCTTCGGGTCAACTTTGAAAAGAGCAAACTCTCCCCTGTGCAGAGGATCTCTTTTCTTGGCATGGAGTTGGACTTGGTCAACCTCACAGCACATCTCTCAGTAGAGTGTGCTCAGTTGATGCCGAACTGCCCGGAGTTTTTCCAGTGCAAGAGGGCGCTTCCACTGAAACAGTTTCAGATGCTCCTGGGGCATGTGGCATCCGCAGCCGCTTCCACGCCGCTTGGTTTGCTTCATATGAGACCGCTTCAGCGTTGGCTTCATGACCGGGTCCCGAGATGGGCATGGCGACGCAGCACGTATCGGGTCTTAGTCACTCCGTCCTGCCGTCAGACCTTCAGCTCGTGGTCAGATCTTGCTTTTCTTTGGGCAGGAGTTCCCCTAGTGCAAGTGTCCAGACGTGTTGTTGTATCAACAGATGCCTCTGCGATGGGCCGGGGTGCCATGTGCAACAGGCATGCAGCTGCGGGGCTCTGGACAGGGCCCCAACTGCAGTGGCATATCAACTGCCTCGAGTTGCTAGCAGTATGGCTTGCTCTGCGCTGCTTCAAATCGCTGCTACACGAGAAGCATATACTGGTCCGTACGGACAACACTGCGACCGCTGCGTACATCCACCACCAAGGCGGTCTACGCTCCCGTCGCATGTCACAACTCGCCCGCCATCTCCTCCTTTGAAGTCAGAAGCATCTGAGGTCGCTTCGTGCCGTTCATGTCCCAGGCGAGCTCAATCGTGCAGCTGACGAGCTCTCACGTCAGCCCTCCCTGCTGATTTGGAGACATTTTGGGGACGCTCAGGTGGACCTGTTTGCTTCCCCGGACACATCCCACTGCCAGCTGTTTTACTCCCTGTGCGATAGGACCCCCGGCACAGACGCACTGCCACACAGCTGGCCTTTTGGTGGCGCCATATTGGCCCAATCGGACTTGGTTCCCAAAACTGATGGTCCTCGCGGCAGCCCCTGCTTGGCAAATTCCTCTGAGGAGGGATCTCCTTTCTCAGAGAGGGGGCACCCTCTGGCACCCGCGTCCAGACTTGTGGAATCTCCACGTGTGGTCCCTGGACGGGACGCAGAGGTTCTAGGTGCGCTACCTTCAGCGGTAGTAAACACCATCACTTCAGCTAGAGCCCTGTCTACAAGACACACTTACAGGCTGAAGTGGAACCTGTTCAGCAATTGGTGCTCTTCCCACCGGGAAGACCTCCGTAGATGCCCGGTCAGGGTCGTGCTCTCTTTCCTGCAAGATGGGTTGGAGCGAAGGCTGTCTCCCTCCACCCTCAAAGTGTATGTTGCCACTATTGCCGCACATCACGATGCAGTAGATGGTAAGTCTGTGGTGAAGCACGACTTGGTCACCAGGTTCCTCAGAGGGGCGAGGAGGTTAAATCCTCCGTGCCCTCATCTGGTACCCTCTTGGGATCGCCCCTCGGTCCTGACGGCCTTGAAGGAGGAGCCCTTGGAGCCTCTGCAGTCAGTAGAGCTTAAGCTTCTGTCGTTGAAGACAGTGCTTCTCACTGCCTTGGCGTCAGTTAAGAGGGTAGGGGACCTGCAGGCATTTTTGGTCGATGATTCGTGCCTAGAATTCGGACCGGCTGACTCTCACGTTGTCCTGAGACCCCGGCCTGGATATGTGCCCAAAGTTCCCACCATGCCCTTTAGGGATCAGGTGGTGAACTTGCAAGCGCTGCCCTGGGAGGAGGCAGACCCAGCTATTGCTCTGTTCTGTCCCGTCCGCGCCTTGTTTGTTTACGTGGACCACACGCAGAGCTTCAGGACCTCAGACCAGCTCTTCGTATGCTTCGGAGAACAGCAAAAGGGAAAGGCTGTCTCCAAACAGAGATTTGCCCACTGGATAGTGGAGGCTATAGTCTTGGCATACCAGGCCCGGCACTTACCGTGCCCCCTCGGTGTAAGAGCACACTCTACGAGAGATGTGGAATCTTCTTGGGCATTGGCGCGGGCGCCTCGATAGCAGACATTTGTAGAGCTGCCGGCTGGATGACACCTAACACGTTTGCGAGATTCTATAATCTCCGTGTAGAGCCCGTGTCCTCCCGTGTTCTTGTCTCAGATGGCCAGTAACATCGGACCCTCTCTGTATCAGTCACGCTTGCTGCGTCATTCCCCTCTACGGACTGGATACGTGTGCTTTATTGCTTCTCAGTTCAGTTCCCCTTGGCGAACCCTGCTGAAGTTCCTCCCGCACCCTCGGCAGTCAGGCGTGGTGGAGCGCCAGACGCCAGGTCCAGCACTCGTGTGTATGCCCAAGGTCAGCCCTTGTGCTGGGCTAGGTGCCCGTGTGTAGTGATTCCTCTTCGGGTGATCCCACATGTGTATTCTTCCATGGTATGGCTCCCCTCACGGTCTTTCCCTGGCAGAGACCTTCTGCCATCTTTGCTGTGTATTTATCTCACCCCAGGCTGGCTGAGTCTACCTCAGAGACTTCCATATGTAGTACTGCCCTTGGCCAGTGTAATCTGTAATCTCCACATGGTACCTCCTTTATGCAGGATGTGGATTCCGTAGCATTCCCCTACTTGGGTACGCTTTCCCAGTGTTATCCATACCCACTGTATGGAACAGCAGTGGCTCTCATCTCTGCCTAAGCCCTGTCCTATCTTCCATCCCAACTGGTGTGGGGGGAATTGCTGGCTTCCGCAGGGCACTGGAGGGGGTCAGCAATAGTGGTGTTTTCATAGGGATCCCATTTACATCAGTCACTATAACGTAACGTCGAACGTGACTGACTGAAAGGGAATGTCTCGGTTACATATGTAACCCTCGTTCCCTGAAGGAGGGAATGGAGACGTTACGTCCCGTCGCCACATTTGCTGTATTACCACTGTACGGCCGGGGCACACAGTCTCGGCTCCTCAGCGAAAAACTGATGTGCGTCTGCACGCGCTCTCCTTTCATACCCGCGCTGCGGGGCGGGGTGCGCGTGGCAAAGCACGCACCCCAACTGTCATTGGCTTGTTTTGTTAACACTCGAAGGTGATTGGGCTCTCGGGCGAGATCCCATTTACGTCAATCACTATGACGTAACGTCTCCTTCAGGGAACGAGGGTTACATATGTAACCAAGATGTTTCCTAGAGTGATTCTACTAGACACTGCAAAGAATTATAAAGTACATTAGTGTTTTGGCTCTCTTATAGGCGGTTCACTATTTCACAGGCCAATTTATAGACATATCAGATCATAATAAAGGAATTAATTTTTCTTTCTCATGAAAAGACTATAGAAATTGCATTTCATCCAACTTCAAAGCAACATATTGAAGTCTGTCAGAGATATGGATCAGCAAGAGCATTAACTCCAGCAGCCTCCCATCTTCTGACAAAACAGATTATAGAAGAATGTCTTCAAGTTAAACACAAAAACTGTAACTGAAGGCAATTTTCACACATTTCATTCAGGCCTGACAGTTAACAAGATTGGCAAAAACCAAAAGCTGAACTTTTGAAGGTGAAGTGAGAATGGCGTTATCTTTCAGTGTATTGAATCATTAATCAGAGGAGGGCTGATAGAACTGTCTGCTGAACAGAGACTGACAGATACTTGTGTAAAGGCCTTTCACAACTCACGTCAGCATTGCTTGATGCATTAAACTGTTGAGCAAACCATGAATTACAACATTACCTCCAGAGCCATGTTGTCATTCAAGCATTGTAACATGGCATTCAAACAATTTCATCTTTGACCCCATTTGCTGTTCTTTGAAGCGCATCCAATGATTACCAGACAATTTGCAAATGACAGGTCTCACTTTGCACCTTGGCATTTTACTCATGATTTTGATTCACTAATGACGTCTTTTAATCCTCCTAATTTCCAAGAAACTGCCAGACTTTAAAAATGAGGGTACAATGAGTCAAATTTCTGTATAAAGAACATATACATATACATCATATACATGTACATACACATTTACTCATATTTATAATCCTGTGGAACAGGAAGTCATGGCTGGACAATTTCATGCTGCTAGTCACCCTGGTGTGCTAAAAATATAAATATGAATGGGAATATACTTCAGATATATTTTACTCATAAGAATTTCTAGGGGTGCCAATAATTGTGGCCATTGGAGAAAAACATGTATTTAATCACAAGATTTTCTCCCCATTTTCAGTTGTTTTATTTCAATGATAGGTTAGAATTTTGTGAAGTTTTTTGAATGAAAGATCAAAAGGATGGTTACATTTCATATTTTATATCAATCATCTGTATTATTCTGCTTTACTTAGAGCTACAAATTTAGTTCATGCAGATTTCACAGGTGTTCTGTAGTTTTTATTTTTTTATTTTTTTACTGTGCCATGCACAGTAGCATTTTAGGGGAAAATAACATTCTTTTACTTTAAGTGGCCTTTGCACCCTATCATAGAGAACAGCATCTGTAAGGTCATAAATCTTTTCAAATATTGTCAAATATTTTAGGTGAAATTTTATCCAGATTTTCAAAATGAATGAATGAATGAATGAATGAATGAATGAATTAATTAATTAATTAATTAATTAATTAATTAATTAACGAACGAACGAACGAACGAACGAACGAACGAACGAACGAACAAATAAAGCTGCATAATAAACTGAAAGTTGATTTTGTTCTGCTTGATTGACATTCTTGACATTGGAGCTTTAACACATAAATCATTTGTCCACATTGTCAAAAAAATAAAATAAAATAAAATAAAATAAATAAAACAAAATAAATAAATAAATAAATAAAATAATACCTACATATAGTCCAGAGATTTAAAGAGTACCTGAAATCCATACTTGAGTACAAGTACAGCGAAAAAGACTCCATTACAAAATACAAGTCACCAGTTTAAACACAACTTGAGTAAAAGTCTTATAGTATCTGATTTTACCAGTAGTTAAGTATTTTACTCATACTGAATAGGCTCAAAGATGCACCTCTATACCTAAGAGAAATGCCAGTGAAAAACAAGAAACAGTTGATTTGATAGAAGAGCAATCACATATTTATGTTCGCTAACACTTTATTTTAAGGTCCAATTCTCGCTATTAACAAACAATTAACTATGACTTTGGCCTCAATAAACTCATAATTTGCTGCTTATTAATAGCTAGTAAGGTAGTTGTTAAGTTTAGGTATTGGGTAGGATTAGGGATCTAGAATATGGTCATGCAGAATATGTGCTTTATAAGTACTAATAAACAGCCAATATGTTAATAATAGGCATGCTAATAAGCAACTAGCCAATAGTGAGAATTGGTCCCTAAAGTGTTACCCTATTTCTTAAAATCAATATAAAACTGAACACCTCAAAATTTCAATAAATCAAGGTCGACACAACAGTCTCTTAAATGTCTACAAATACCGAAGTCTCACTTAGGCTCTATTACTCAAAAATTGCATAAGTAAACCAATCTCCTTCAAACAGGCCTCAGCAGTGTCCTCATCTCATATATGAAACACCAGCGATTCACAACTACCAGCTAATGCATTCACATTTGCGTAAAGTAGCCTTGTCGATAAGAGTTGGTGCATGAGGACAAAACACACAAGATTAAGTACATACGTTGCACTGTTAATGGTGATATCACTTCTTTTTTAGCAGAAATAAACTGCTCCAAAAAAGTTAGGTGTCATGCAAATTGTAACGACTAATTGCATTACTCATTACAAATGTATTGAAGAGTACGTACAGTATACTTATTCAAAAACAAATGTAGTCAAGTAGAGCGTTAAAGTTGCTAGTATCTTTGATACTCAGAACAATTACAAAGTAGTCAAAAATACTTAAGAACAGTAACTAATTACATTTACCCAATACTTTACACCACTGATAGTCTATTGTCTAGTGATGTAATTGATATAACAGCATAGTCTATCATGTGTTTATTGTACAATCATTAGTAAAATAAAAAAAAATAATAATAAAATAAAAAAAATAAAAATAAACTCATTCAGGCTGATACAAGATCCTGTTATCCCTTTTAGTTTGTATGATGGCTGGCTGTACATTATCCTTTACTTAACTAAGTTGTAGTTGTTTTTTTTAGCACTATGGACAGCACTTTTTTGTATGCTTTCCATGTAAATGTTCACACTTCTATGTTGCGCAAAAAAAAAAGTGTACTCTTTTTCTCAGGAGAAGGTCAAGCTGGTTGTTGTCCAGCCTGAAGCGAGACAGAAACCTGTTGTCATGGTGCTCCAGTTTTTCAACTAATTTAAATTCACTAGGAGCATCCAGAGATAGTAAAGTTCAATGTTCGATGTTGCCATTTTTCTTCCTGCAATTTATCAAAGCCTTCACCGCAACGTTTATTCGGTTCCAAGCTCATATACA
Source organism: Spinibarbus caldwelli (assembly GCA_039654775.1). NCBI lineage: Eukaryota > Metazoa > Chordata > Actinopteri > Cypriniformes > Cyprinidae > Spinibarbus > Spinibarbus caldwelli. The sequence goes on from CM077218.1 coordinate 19,884,694, forward strand.
TGATTTAACGGTTTACTTTGTACACTTACTGCCTTCTCGTCAACAGTTTGACAAAGTCAGACTGATTACAAGCTCACATTCATGCAGGTGTCACCCATAGGGTATTTCATAATAGCCTTCTGTTCAGCTCTAATAAAAACTACAGCATCCAAGAGAAGTACAAATGAAGCGCTTTAAAATCTTTCAGGGATATTTCGTATATAACTAGAGCAAACACAACCAGACTGTTGTATGTATATGGGAGCTGTCCATAGTGCTGAAATACACTCTTAGTACTGTATGCAGGAATTTAAAGTGGCACTTGTTCTTTCTGGGCCACTCGGGGCCTTAGGCAAGGTAAGAGATGACTAAAAATAAATCCACATAAAATAAAACATGCAAAGTATAGTAGGGTTAGGTTAGGGCTGTTAAAGGGTTACTCCACCCCAAAATGAAAATTTTGTCATTAATCACTTACCCCCATGTCTTTCCAAACCCATGAAAGCTTCGTTTGTCTTCGGAACACAATTTAAGACATTTTGGATGAAAACTGGGAGGTTTGTGACTGTTCCATTGACTGCCAAGTAATTATCACTGTCGAGGCCCAGAAAAGTATGAAAAGCATCGTCAGAATAGTCCATCTGCCATCAGTGGTTCAATCTGAATTTAATGAAGCGATGAGAACACTTTTTTTTCTGAGCAAAGAAAACAAAACAACGACTTTATTCAACAATTTGTCTACTCTGGTTCAGCATAGCGACATTTTGGAGAATATCCGCTGGATGCATGCAGCATACGCTGTTCTGTGTCGGCCGTGCCACAAGGATACGTCTTCTACGTTTGTTTACACTTTGATTTGAATGAAAACGGCGTATCCGGTATGCGGCTGACACAGGAGAGTGTACGCTGCTTGCTTCCAGCAGATATTCTTCAAAATAAAAAGATATTCTCCCGGCTATCTGCTATGGTTTCATCTTCGCTTCCTCCCTCTATACAGTTATCATCTCTTGATGCTAACACTGCTACTGATACTTTCTGCTCCACTCTGTCATCTTGTTTAGATACTTTCTGCCCCTTATCTTCCAGGCCAGCCCGTACCACCCCTTCTGCCTCTTGGCTATCTGATGTTCTCTGCGAACATCGTTCTAAGCTCAGGGCTGCAGAGAGGGTATGGTGCAAATCACAAAATCCTACTGACCATAATTTATATCGATCACTCCTCTCTGACTTTTCTGCTAATGTCTCTACTGCTAAAAGAACATACTATCATGACAAAATTAACAATTCGCCTAACTCTCGAATGCTCTTTAAAACATTCTCCTCCCTCCTTTGTCCTCCTCCTCCCCCTCCTTCATCAACTCTAACAGCTGGCGACTTTGCCGCATTCTTCATTAATAAAATTACAAACCTCACTGCACAATTCTCCACACCACAAACTGTCAAACACATCTTACCATCAAACATACACTCGTTCACATCCTTCTCTTCACTCTCTGAGGCAGAAACTCATCCTTTCCACTCATCCTACTACTTGTCCACTTGATCCTATTCCATCCCATCTCCATCCCATCTCCTTCAAGCCATTTCTCCTGCAGTTGCACCTGCACTCACTCATATCGTTAACATATCCCTTCACACTGGAGTTTTTCTGGACATTCGACCGAAACTGCCTTGCTCTCAGTTGTTGAAGCCCTAAGACTTGCAAGAGCGGCTTCCAAGTCTTAATTATTTATCTTGCCGGCTCTATCCACTGCTTTTGAAACAGTCAACCACCAGATCCTCCTGTCAACCCTATTGAGAAAGGGCATCTCAGGAACCGCACTCCAGTGGTTTGAGCCTTACCTCTCAGATAGATCCTTCAAGGTATCTTGGAGAGGTGAAGTATCCATGTCGCAACATCTAGCTACTGGGGTGCCTCAGGGCTCAGTCCGTGGACCAATTCTCTTCTCTGTCTACATGGCATCACTAGGTTCTGTCATTCAGAAACATGGCTTTTCATATCACTGCTATGCTGATGACACTCAACTCTACCTCTCATTCCATCCTGATGATCCGACAATAGCTTCTCGCATTTCAGCATGTATAACAGACATTTCTTGCTGGATGAAGGGCCATCACCTTCAACTGAACCTAGCTAAGACAGAAGTGCTTGTAGTTTCAGCAAACCCATCACTTCATCACAATTTCATCTTCCAGTTAGGCTCATCAACCATTACTCCTTCAAAAACAGCCAGAAACCTTGGAGTTGTGATTGATGATAAGCTGAATTTCTCAGACCACATTGCTAAAACTGCCCGATCCTGCAGATTTGCTTTATACAATATTACGAAGATCAGACCCTTTCTTTCGGAACATGCAACACAACTCCTTGTTCAAGCTTTTGTTCTGTCCAGACTTGACTATTGCAATGCTCTCTTGGCAGGTCTTCCAGCCAATTCCATCAAACCTCTACAATTAATCCAAAATGCCGCTGCAAGATTAATCTTTAATGAGCCGAAAAGAATGCACGTCATACTTCTGTTCATCAATTTGCACTGGCTACTAATAGCTGCTCGCATAAAATTCAAGGCATTAATGTTTGCCTACAAAACCACCTTTGGCTCTGCACCCCTTTACCTAAATTCAGTACTTCAGACCTATGTGCCCTCTAGAAACTTGCATTCTGCAAGTGAACGCCGCATTATTGTGCCATCCCAAAGAGGCACAAAATCACTTTCACAGACTTTTTCATTAACTGTTCCCATCTTGTGGAATGACCTGCCCAACTCAATCCGAGCAGCTGAATCCTTAGCCATCTTCAAGAAACAGCTTAAAACCCATCTCTTCCATCTTTATTTGACCCTCTAACTCTAGCATTCTCTTTTCTAATTCTATTTTATCTATCTGCCTTCTTTTTATTTATAAAAAAATAAAAAATACACACACACATACACACACACACACACACACACACTTGACCCTCTATCAATTGCATAATTATTCTCTAACTGCTAGCATTTCTTGAAAAACTAACACTAGCTTTATTTTCTATATTCTATGTACTTGTTTTAAAAAAAAAAAAAATTACCTTGCTATGTATACTGCGTTAGGCTAACTGAGACTTGTCATAGCGCTTGCATGTTGTTGCTCTTTTGTTGGTTTTGATTGCTTCTATTGTCCTCATTTGTAAGTCGCTTTGGATAAAAGCGTCTGCTAAATGACTAAATGTAAATGTTAATGTAAATAGTGTTACGCTGAATCAGAGGAGACGAATTGTTGAATAAATTTTCTTTTCTTTGCACAGAAAAAAGTGTTCTTGTCGCTTCATTAAATTCAGATTGAACCACTGATGGCAGATTAACTATTCTTACGATGCTTTTCATACTTTTCTGGGCCTCTACAGTGATAATTACTTGGTAGTCAATGGGACAGTCGCAAACCTGCTGGTTTTCATCCAAAATATCTTAAATTGTGTTCTGAAGATGAACGAAGCTTTTACGGGTTAGGAACGACATGGGGGTAAGTGATTAATGACAAAATTTTCATTTTGGGGTGGAGTAACCCTTTAAGTTGTTGGCTGCAGTTCACTTAATGTTCACCGGTGTCGCTAATAACAAGGGTTTCTGATTTCTACATATAGCCCTTTTAACAATATGTAATACATAGTGTATCTGATCACATTTTAATGTCACCGTCAAAACAATGCAACTGAAGCACACATCTGCACAGGCCATCAGATCATTAATAGTACCAAAGCAAATGTTTGGCTTCTGAATATTAATAATGTAAGAGTATTATCAAGAGACTCACCCCTGCAGTTCTTTGACTGAGAGTGATATCTTGAGGTTATGTCCCAGCACATGAAGGGTGGTCAGGATGTCTGCCCATTGGACCATCTCTCCAAGCGGGCCACCCTTCAACACTTTTGGACTGAACACATCACCAGATTCCTCTGTCAGAAAGCCCACATGCACCAGGATCTGAAAGGAGCAGGAAAAGAGGTTCAGAATAACATATTACCATATTACTAATAATACATAATACTATTTCTGCAGAATAATATGTCTACTGTGCACATTATGCTAAACTCCTGTAAGCACAGAATGATAACCTACTAAATTTGCCAAAATCAACAATTTGTTTCCAGTGGGATAAATTAATTATAATATACTAATTTTACTGCCAAAAAAGCTACCTATCAATAATAAGTCAAGTAGCAGTTTTGACTGTCCACAGCCTTAATACGAGTACATACCAACTAGATAAAGACTTAGCCAGCCAGAGCTAGGGTGTAAAGGATTACATTTCTCATGATTTTGTTTGTATCACAATTTCAGTTCAGTTTGGTAAAGACTTGGCATATCATCAAGATAATTTGTTTTATTATTATCTTATATTTATTTTTCAAAGTATTAAGCTATGTTGTGACAAAATGCACCACACTGTAAACTCACTAAAATTCTGTAAGTTACTGAATCTGTAAACTTACTGATATTTCAGAGGTGTTATTATAACTTGAGTACCAAACTGTTTTAATTTAATTTAATTTAATTTAATTTAATTTAATTTAATTTAATTTAATTTAATTTAATTTAGTTTAATTTAATTTAATTTAATTTAATTTAGTTTAGTTTAATTTAAGTTTAGTTTAGTTTAGTTTAGTTTAATTTAGTGTTAAGGTAACCATTTCAAGTGGCAAAAAAAAAAAAAAAATAAATAAATAAATAATTAAATAAATAATAAAAATAAGGGCTTTTAAGTATAAAGTCATGGTCAAAAAAAAATCTTTATTATTTGAATTTATACAGTTTTTCCAGTCACCACACAAGGTTGATAACATTTGCCCTTTTGATTACAAACGTCTTGGTTATGTACGTAACCCTCGTTCCCTAATGGAGGGAACGGAGACGTTATGACGACCGACATTATTGGGATTTACTTGGAAGCCCCAATCATCTCTGACTTTAAGAGAAAACGCAAATGAATATTGGCTAGTGGATTTTCCATACCTGAGCCACTCCCCGTGCACACGGGTATAAATAGGCGGCAGGTGCATCCACTCATTAGGTTTTACGCTGAGGAGCCGAGAACGAGTCCCTGGCAACCAGCGATAGTTCAAAATTGTGGCATGGGGACATAACGTCTCCGTTCCTTCCATCAGGGAACGAGGGTTACGTACGTATCCGAGACGTTCCCTATCTGTCGGTCACTACGAGTTATGTCGACCGACATTATGGGGCCCTGGAAAGCACCACAACCTGAACCCCGTCACAACCATATAGCATAGCAAATGTTGGCAAGCAACCGTGTGTCAGACAAATGCTATGCAAAGGTCGTAACCTTCCCACAGCCCCAGCGCAAATTCGCTGACCTTGGTACCACGCAGGGACCACAGGTGAGTACATAGCCAAGCCGCTGTTCCTTTCCCCACAGAAATTCTCAACAGAAGGGATTTCGACCTTCAATGAAAGATTTGCTTAAAGTCTTTCCTATTTGTTGTTACAGCTTGGCAGTAACGATGGGGAAGCGAGCCTTCTGGAGAAGGACGCTACGGAGGCCACATCCTACCCACAGGGAGGTGACGTGGAGACACTGCTATGGACTGACCCAAGCCTGGGGCAGTACTACATATGGAATGGCCTCTGGGGCAGGTCCTACCTAGGAGTAGGGAGGAGCAGCTGCCAGCAGAGCCTGACAGAACGCTCTGTCAAAGGGAAGATACGGGTTTACCGAGAGGGAAACCTTACCATGGAAGAATATACATTAGGGATTGCCCGCAGATAATCAAGCTATATGGACACCTAGCCCAGTAAAGGGGCTGACCGGGGACCCGGGCAAGCTAACACCAATACTGGGCCTGGCGTCAGACTGCTCCACCCAGTCTGACTGCCGGGGGTGCTGGAGGATACTCAACCAGGGTTCGCCGTCCGGGGAACTTACTGGAAGGCACTCGCATCCCCGGGTGAGGGGTAATGGTGAGGGGTAATGGTGCAGCAAGCGTGACACCGGCCAGCTCTTCCCCCCACTTACCTGTTACCCAACACACGGGAAGAAACTGACTCAACGCGGAGCCTGTCTCGTGAAGTTGTTCGGTGTCGCCCAGCCCAGCTTAACAGATGTCTGCCAGAGAGGCACCGTGCGCCAGCACATAGGAGGAGGCAACACTCCGTGTGGAGTGAGCCCTCACCCCCAGGGGACACGGCTCATCTTGGGATTGGTACGTCAAGGCGATGGCATCCACTATCCAGTGGGCCAACCTCTGCTTGGAGACAGCCTACCCTTTCTGCTGAACTCCGTAACAGACAGAGAGCTGCTCAAAGCTTCTGAAGCTCCAGGGTGCGGTCCACATATATGCACAATGCTCTTACGGGACACAGCAACGCCAAGGCTGGATCTGCCTCCTCCGAGGGCAGTGTTTGCAGGTTCACCACCTGATTGCGAAAAAGCGTGATGGGAACCTTGGGCACGTATCCATGCCGGGGTCTCAGGACAACGTGAGAGTAAGCAGGCCCGAACACAAGGCACTCTTCGCTTGCCGAAAATGCTAGGAGGTCCCCGACCTTCTTGATGGATGACAGCGCGGTCAGGAGCGGTCTTCTAGCAGACAGGAATTTAAGCTCGACTGAACCCAGCGGCTCAGAGGGACCCCTCTGTAGTCCAGCTCAGACAACAGAGAGATCCCAGGAGGGCACCGGGGGTGGCCTAGGAGGATGTAACCCCCTGGCACCCCTCAGAGACCTCACGATGAGATCGTGCTTTCCCAGGGACCGGCCGTCCACTGCATCATGATGTGCTGCGATAGCAGCCACATACACTTCCAAGGTGGAGGGTGACAGCCTACGCTCCAACCCTGCTTACAGGACAGAAAGCACTACTCCAATCGTGTATCTTCGGGGGTCTTCTCAGCGAGAAGAACACCAGTTTGCGAACAGACTTCATATAGGGCGTAGGCTTGCCTCGTAGAAGGAGTCTGCCGCGTCTCGTCTAGGAGCCACACATGGAGGCTCCAAGAAGTGGACGCGGGTGCCGCATGGTGCCGGACCCCTGAGAAAGGAAATCCTTCCTCAGAGGGATGCGCCAGGAGGGGCTGTAACGAGGAGCATGTGTTCCGAAAGCCAGGTCCGGCAGGACCTGTTCCTCATCCTCGCTGACCTCGCTGGCATCCATCGTGACAACGACATGCTGACACTTGTTCTAAGGGCACCCCGACCCGTAGAAAGACAACGTCTGTCCAGGGGCTGCATGAGCAGTAACACGTTGGCGTGAGGTGATATGTGTGTGTGTGTGTGTGTGTGTGTGTGTGTGTATGTGTGTATATCTATCTATCTATCTATCTATCTCTCTCTCTCTCTCTCTCTCTATATATATATATATATATATATATATATATATTTTTTTTTTTTTTAAATTTCATGTTCACATGAAATATTACTATTTCATGATTTCATGGTGCTTTCTAAAGACTTCAAAATACATAATTCATGAGATTATTTTTAAAATTCTATTTATAGTTTTAAAATATCTATTATAGTTTTTAACAAAGAAATTAAAACAAATCTGCAAATATTCTGAACAAAACAATTAAAATAAATAATAATAATAAATAAAGTTTCAAAAACTTTCATTTTGGAAAAATTTATTTAATTCTGTTGTCATTATAATGCTACACTTAATAATATAATTTCTTTTTTTTTTTTTTTTTTTTTTGTATGATAATACCCTATAGTGTCTTTATATTTTATGAAGAGTGCTTTGTAAAGGTATCACCATATTTGGGGATGAATATCTCTGAAACCCTCCACCTCCCCCAGCTCCGCCTGTCTAGATCTGTTACGAGATTTATGTATGCCTATTCATGCAGCAACAGTATATTTTGTATGTTTATTTATTGGCAGCAGGAGGGTTCTGTCATTGATGAGTCTAACTTAATGGTGGTGAATTGCAAAGTTGGCTGTGAAAATGAGGGCTAGATTGAGTTCTGACTGAAGGGCTCCTCATGAATGATCAAGTGCACTATTGACATTTCCAATCAAAACATTAACATTTATTCATTTAGCAAACACTTCAGGTTAAAATGGCTAAATGAGGACTTCTACAAACTAAAATGATTTTTAGGAGGCAGAAACACACAAAAAGTACATAATATTCTCAGTAGAAGCCACATTATTGTTGACTTGTCATTTTTGTTTGGCCACATAAGACATGTCACTGAATGTGAAGAAATGAAAATTATACAGTCGCCCACCTTAATGTTTAATTGAGGGCAAGTCAGTGACAGGTTTAATGGATCAGCACTAATCGGAAGCAGTCTGTGGCTACATTTTGCTGTTTGTTTTCCTTCTCTTCATTTATTCTTATTTCTACCTATTCATCCCTCAATATACTGTCTTAGCATACAGTGCCTTCCATTAATATTGGCACCCTTGGTAAATATGAGCAAAGGCGGCTGTGAAAATAAATCTCATTGTTTATCCTTTTTATCTTACATTCAAAAAAATCACAAAATTCTATCCTATCATTGAAGTAAAACAATTGAAAGTGAGGGGAAAATCTCATTGTGAAATAAATGCTTTCTCTAGTTCGAGAATAATTGGCCATAATTATTGGCACACAGTTATTGCAACGTCCTTTTCCCGGGGTAACAACTCTGAGTTTTCTTCTATAATGCCTGAAGAGTTTGGAGAACACCTGATAAGAGATCAGAGACCATTTTCTTCATACAGAATCTCACCAGATCCTTCAGATTCACAGCTCCATGTTAGTACTACTTCTCTTCAGTTCACCTCACTCATTTTTTTGTAGGGTTCAGGTCAGAGGACAGGGAAAGCCATGGTAAGAGATTCATTTTGTGTTCAGTGACCCATTTTTGTGTTTATTTTGATGTTTTTTTTGGATTGTTGTCCTGGTGGAAGATCCAAACACGGCCCATTATAAGATTTCTAACAGAGGCAGTCAGGTTTTGATTTTTTTTTTTATCTTTTGGTATTTGATAGAATCCATGATGCCATGCATCTTAACAAGATGTTCAGGACCTCCGGCAGATAAACAGGCCCACAACATTAAAGATCCAGCAGTATATTTAACCGTGGACACGGGGTACTTTTTTATCCCTGTTTGTACTAAACTCATCTGGTGGGTTTGCTGCCAAAAAGCTCTTTTTTTTTCAGTTTCATCTGACCATAGAAGCCAGTGCCATTTGAAGTTCCAGTCGTGTCTGACAACTGAATTTGCTGGAGTTTGTTTTTGGAAGAGTGAGGAGAATTTTCTTTGAAACCCTCCCGAACAACATGTGGTGATGTAGGGGATGTTTGATATATATGTTTTTTAGGTTTCTGACCTCAAGACTCAACTAATCTCTATAACTCTCCAGCTGTGGTCCTTGGAGAGTCTTTGGCCACTCAAACTCTCCTCCTCACCGTGCATTAGGATGATATAGACACACGTCATCTATCAGGCAGATTTTTAACATCTTTAGTTGATTGGAACCTCTTAATTATTACCCTGATGGTGAAAATGGGGATTTTCAATGCTTTAACTCTTTTCTTACAGCCACTTTCTATTGTGTGATGCTCAACAATCTTGTTCTGCACATCAGAACTATATTCTTAGGTTTTACTCCTTGTGATGGATGATTAAGGGAAGCTGACCTTTGTGTTCCTCATATTTATAATCCTGTGGAATAAGAAGTCATAGCTGGACAATGTCATGCTCCTAGTCACCCTGGCGTGCTAAAAAATGTAAATATGAATGAGAATATACTTCAGAGATATTTTACTCATAAGAATTTCTAGAGATGCCAATAATTGTGGCCAACATTCATTGGAGAAAAACATCATGAGATTTTCTCCCCACTTTCATTTGTTTTACTTCAATGATAGGTTAGAATTTTGTGAATTTTTTGAGTGAAAGATCAAAAGGATAAATAATGCAGATTTATTTATTTTCTTTGCTCATATTTATCAAGGGTGCCAATATTAGTGGAGGGCACTGTATGTAAACCAACCATGTGTGATTGAATTGTATAATTCTGTAATATCAGAAGCTGTGCTAAAAGATTCAGAGGCCTGAATCAATCAGGGCATCATTTTCTTGTGAATAATTAGCATTTAATCACATAGTCTTTGCTGTTTAAATGTTTGATTGAAAAAGCTGAACTGAGTGACAATAAGTAAATAATATTTTCAACTACCAGATGCTCTTTTTTGTATGTATAAAGACAATGATAGTGTATTTTTAGTTTTAAGGGGAAAGCAGTTTATTTACTGAACTTACAGATGGACTACTATTTTCATCTAGAGGGTTTATTGAGTAAATGTCACTGAATGTACCTTAAATGAGTAATGCAGCTCTCAAATATTTCAAGGTATTTCAGAATGATTCATGAAGCTCATTGTCTTATCTTAGGTGTTTTTTTTTTTTTTTCCTCCCCAGCCATTCACAAGCATTGTTTGCATGGTGTAAAAGTGTGAAAGAGTTGCATGGCCTCCCCTGAGATGATGACAGACTAACACCTCTGAAATATTTGTGTGTAACATGCATTTATTAACATGTTGATATATTACAAATGACACTTTCTCAGACACGGACTGACACTCTCAGCATCACAAACTACCCTTACAGTCAAATGTCTATTGTTTTTAATATACCATTGCTTTAGAATATGTATTTAAAGCAATATTTATCACATAATTATTAAATAAATTACAGACACATGACAAGTATATTTGGAGATAGTGAGCTAACAGAAAAGTGGATTTTTTTCTGCTGAAACTGAATGATGGAATATCATAGAATATTGGAGTCCAGACATGGACTCAATTTCTCTATCTGTGGTTTTCCAATGAAATCACTCTCAATGAAAATGAATTGCTGATAAAATGATAGACGGGAATAGAGGCCAAGTGCATGATCAATACCATTTTTAATGTGCTGCACAGCAACTTCAGCCACTTTATTTTCCCTCTCTGTCTAAAATATGTTTTCATTAATAAATAACATATTTAAAATTTTGCAATTAATTAATTTTATTCGTTGTATGATTTTATTTTGATTGCATGGGACATTGCTTGTCTGTTCTTTAAAGAAGTACACTTATTATAATTATAATATTAATATATGATCATTAACTATTGAGCATTAATATATTATTAAATTAACTTGGAATTGATTCTAAGCCAAAATAATTAGATTCCTTAAAATTCTCATGTTACACATGGTAAACACAGTCATCTGGTAATCCATATATATTTTAATAGCTGTAGACAGATTCAACCAACACTGGCTTTTACAGAATGTTAAATGACTCAGTAGGGACATCAAAAGTGCACCAACCGAAAGGAATGTTGAGAAAACATGAACAAAGACAAATCGACAGAGAAACAGTCCATAATTAAAAACTACCACATGGGAAATCTTTGCAACCAGCCACCACAAACATATTCAAAAGTACCTGCAATTATCCTACACTTACCAGTCAAACTCATAAGCAGCAGACTTCACCTACAGTAAACAGCTTTTCATGGTCACAGTCAACCTCTTCACAGAAAATCACTTCTCTATGTGACAGAACCGAGAGTGTGTATCTGGTCTGTATCTCGCTGTGAGACTGATTTAATTTAATCCACAGTTTTTCATTCAGGCTTGGCTCTAGGACAGGAAATGAAAATAATCAGTCTGTAAAGGCTTATTTGCAACTGATTTCTGAAAAGCGAACGGTACAAACATTACTACTAATCACTTTTTTTTTTTTTTCTGTAACAAATGTTCCTATTCAAACTATTTTTTTTTCCCCAGAGAAGGTTAGGTAAATGTGTGTTTTGCAGACCTATTTTTCATTTTAATATCATCCAAATCAAATACTGCTGTGTTTTTCTTATACAACCTCTATAAAAAATTGTGGAGTAAATACTCTGTTGGGTCTTCTGAGAAATCTAATCCCATCTTTATACCAACATCTGTGATTGCGCTATATGATTGTGGTTCTCATTTATTTTGACCTTCATCAAATACCATATCTACAGCTAAACTTCTGGTTTGAAGTCCCAGTCGCATCCAAATCAATACATGACAGGACAGACTTCCTCTGTTAATAACAAACTCAAATGTCACTTCAAAAAAAAAAAAAAAAATCATCCAAATAATGTGAAGAAAGAAATGAGGAAACCGCATTATATCCTATAGTGCCTTTAATTCAACTTCTTTAGACAGTGTGTGACAGCTCACCCTCTTCTGCTCTCTGTACTGACCGCGCAGTCGCTCGTCAAGTCTGCGTGTAGCTGCAGCCCACTGTGCAGCCAATCTGCGCATACGCCTCCTCATGAAGCTTAGAGATTCTTTTCCCGAGCCAACCCTCTCCAACAGTAGAGACAGATCTGAGCGGAGATATGCCTATAGAAAGAGATAAAGTTAGAGAAAACAGGCAAAGAAGTGTACAGATCAAATTTATGTCCATAAATGCAGATTATTTCACTGACCAAACAAATATATATTCATAAGTAACGTTATACTTTAGAAGTACACTTTAGTATACTATACTTTCAAAAAGAGTATTAATATGGAAATAATGTACAGTAGCCTGCTTTAAAAGATGTGTGAATGGACCATAATATTTTCAGACGCAACTGCATGCTGATTGCAATTGAATGAAAATGTGTTATAATTTCAATTTATATTAAATGCAACTATCTGAACTTTAAAGGGGACCTATTATGCAAAAATCACTATATATATAATATAAGGTGTTTGAACACAGTTGTATGGCTGCAGTGTGTAAAAACAATCAGCCTATAATGTAAAAAATCCACCAACTCATTTTTTTATAAAACCAATAAATCATGAACAGTCTCTCCAGATGAGCTGTTTCAGATTCTCCCTCTGTTCACATCACCGAGGGGAAAAAGTCCCGCCAATTTGTGATGCTCTTTGCCCTATTAGCATAAACACAGCCCTTAGTGAGAAGCTGCGGTCCGCCATTACTGGAGATATATACAATGTCAGCTCCAAAGAGGCATTACAAGTGTTGTGTTTTGGGATGCACTAATGAACATAGGAGTCGCCATAATCTCCCCCCATCTGAGCCGAGGACACTGTGGTTAAAGGGGTCATATGATGAAATTTCAAGTTTTCCTTTCTCTTTATAAAAGTTAAGACTCGACCACACCCCCCTAAAACAGCTCATTCAAACACGCCCCCACATGTCTACGTCACGGTGTGGGGAGATTTGCAAAACACCACCCAAACGTATACACAAAGAAAGAGGGCGGGACTTTTATTCTCGCTGTAGTATTGTTGCTGCTGCCGACGCCATGTCCTGGAGATGCTGTCTTTCATTGTGAAAGCGAAACTACTTTGTTTGGGCTTCCAAAAGAGGACACAACTAGAAATCTGTGGTTAAGTTGTATTTACAACACTGTTCCAGAACAGTTCAACCCAAATATTCGAGTGTGTGCAGCACATTTTACGGAGGACTATTTCCTGAACCAGGGAGTAGCTTGCCAGCTATGCTCAAAGACTGTTTCTATAAAGTGGGGCAAGTCCAACTTTGCAAGGACAGTCTGGCGCTTCTGACTCAAAGCCTGTAAGTATGTTTTCATTAGGTCTGTCAATCGATTAAAACATTTAATCGTCATTAATGGCATGATTGTCATGAGTTAACTCACGATTAATCGCAACTTAATCGCACATTTTTATTTGTTCTAAGTGTACTTTAAATGAATACTTTTCAAGTTTTTAATACTCTAATCAACATGGGCATGGACAAATATGGATGCTTTATGCAAATGTATGTTTATTATTATTGAAACCAAAGTCAACATAGATCATAAAGACTAGACATGTTTCAAAGGTCATCAATGTTTTTCAAAGAACTTGTTCATGTCTATTAAACACATGAAAAAAGAAATCGGAACCAGGTTCCCATTACTTCTGTTTCTTTGCATTGAGCAATTTACTTAAACAAACCTGTTTACATTTTTGCACGACAGGGCAGCTCTTCTTCTGAACATGCAAAATGTACATATATTATTTATTATTACATTTGTTTCCCTCTCTGTGCCCACATACTATATTTTGATGCAGCTAAATTCTCAATAAAACTGTTTTCATTTATATATTTTTCTGTTTCTGTTGTCAGACAATGGAATGAATATGAAATAGTGACTGAAATGCAACCCATTGAGACTTCATAACCAGCTCTCCCTTCTAGACGTTAATCTGCACAAAAATCCTGATAATCGAGCCGTCGTCTGATGATATCAAATAAACATAAGATAAAGACAATAGCTGTGCTGTGATTTCGGCAATACTTGCATGTAAAATTAGAGAAGCAACATAATATCTGTGTTTAACTAAAAGTGCTGCTCCTCTCCGCTGCTCGCTGAACAGAAACTGAGCAAATGCAGAGAGAGAGAGAGAGAGAGAGAGAGAGAGAGAGAGAGAGAGAGAGAGAGAGAGAGAGAGGTGTGCGCGCACTGGGAAAGCATGGCAGTAACAGCGATTCTCAGAAACTAAATAAGGTTTGGGCGCTTTTTTGAAGGGAAAGAAAGTCGCTAAAGGGGTCTGCAATGTCGTTAAGTTGGCAACACTGTGCATCTCCATTTCTCCAACTACAGGCTAGGCCACGGGTCAAACAGAAAATTCGCGCTGCGTTAATCGTGCGTTAATAAAATTAGTGCCGTTAAAATGAATTTTTGCGTTAATGCATTATTAACACGTTAACTTTGACAGCCCTAGTTTTCATATTTAAAGAATTTGCCACTGACTATTCAAACGCGAGTTTTGAGCTATGTAGAGTAGTGCTTGTTTTTTGTCGTTTCTCCGATCACAAATGCAGACATGGTAATGTTTACACGTCGCGCTGCAATGCGACGCGTAAAAAGACAGTATAAGTCATTATAATCAGTAATTATGTCCCCACTGGATGCGACAAATGCCCTGTTTCTAATGGGTTTTATTGTTTTTGTGTCGTCGCACCGGGACACGGCATCACAATACGGTAAGGGCCGTAACATTTCCGTCTCATGCTTGAGGTATTCGGCCAATCACAACGCACTGGATAGCTGGCCAATCAGAGTAAGCCTCACTTCTCAGAACGATGAGCTTTGTAAAAATCGACGCATTTCAGAAAGGCATGGCATAGAGGAGCAACAATAATGTGAAAAAACAATAAAAACAATATGTGGAAAATAATGTTTTTTGAACCTTAAACCGCATAAACACATTGCATTACACAAAATACACAAAATAATGTTCTATTTAGCAACGTCATATGACCCCTTTAAATTTCATTTTCGAAGGAAATATCCCGGAAAAAATCGGTAACGTCCCCTAAATGTTTAGGAATCAATACCAGCGCTTTGTGAGCGAACGTCAGCTCTAGACAAAGTAAGTATCACGCGTTTGTTTTCAAAATTGTCTTTCTGAAAGAGCTTCTTGTCACTCTGTAAGGCTAATTGCTAAAGCTGTCATTGTCTCTGCGTGTTTTCACTGATGCTGCCTTCAAGTGCTACCAGAATGATCTTAAATAGGAATGTGGTAGTTAAAAGTTGTATATGAAAGGAATGTGAGTCGATCGCTTGAAATTGTCAAGCTCATGATCAGAAGTGGGACTTGCTCCCCACGTGCTCCCCATCTGTATAATTCATAAATGCGAATTTATTGTGCACAGTATAATCAGATGACTGACTTTGAAACCGAGTATGTTTTCTGTAAAGATAACAGGCTTGTACTAGTAATGGAATGTTTATTTGCAAAGGCTAGCACTGCTAATGCCGGAGCTTGAGCTCTTGAAGCTCCGCCCTCTTTTCTGGGAGCAATAGCTAATTTGCATTTAAAGCAACATGCTCAAAAGCGTGGTTGGGCTCATACCTTAAAAGTGGCAATTTTAACAAGCTATAAAATATTATCTATGGGATATTCTGAGCTAAAATTTCACGTATATGCTCTGGGGACATCAGAGACTTATTTTACATCTTGTAAAAAGGGACATAATAGGTCCCCTTTAAAGTGCTTTTTGATCTACTTAAGTACATCTTGTGTATGTAATTTTATAACTGATTGTATTGTCTTTGAAATATGGTTAAAGTGTACTACTGAATGTACTGACAATCATTTATAGTAAACTAAATAATACGTTAATGTAATTTCTATTACAAACTGTATGTCATGTATTTAAATATATTTGTAATTACACATTTGCAATCATAAAGTTGCAATTTAGTGCATTAAATATATAAATATATTTATAAATAGACATAAAACTGCAATACTGAATAACACACTACAATTAAAATTATAATCAAGTACTTTACATTAAGTGCCCTTTTATTTCATTAATATTATGTTACAGTATGCTACTTTTTAAATATACTTTTAAGATTTGAAGTACACTACAACTGGACATTCAATACAAATATGTGCACTTCTTTTCACAAGGGTATACAGTAATATGCTGTTCTGTCAATCTAGAATATTGCTATTAAATGACTTGCTACTAAACTCTGAATATCTTTTTGAATATAAAACATGTAAAATCCAGTGATTAGTTCTCAAAAGCTCAAAAGCAGTACTTAAACACAACGTAAATGAATGGACTCTAAGTGGTCTGTGGACATGAGGTTGAGGTTAATCAGGGTTTTGCAAATGAAAGAACTGTCATTTTAAAATAAGAGATTGTGGCATATTTCTAAAAGAGTTCAGACGTATACTGGTAATAGCTGTGTGGAATTTACAGAGGTAATTTTGCTAGGCAAGAAAATGCTACAGTATTTTATGCCTTAGGGGAAAAAAAAATGAATAAAATGATATCTCATTTCAGTCTTAGCACGGCTTAGAGGCATTGTGAATAACAGTTAAACAGCTGGAACTCTCTCATTTGAAATAACACACTGTGAGAGTAACTAACCAGGTGAGAACACACATACTGCTCACACAGTCTCTGTTCTAAAACCCACTGAGCTGCCTTGCTTTCTATACAGCCTACTAAGTCAGAATTCTGACAAAAATGAAACCTGATTTGGAATGTTGTATAGGTAACAACTTGTGCATCCTAGGATTGCCTTCCTGGTAAAAGATACCTGCAATACTGCCTATGTATGTAGGCAACTCAGTGGGTTTTGGAAAAGAGCCATGTGCTCTTAGCCATAATCACACTTCACTAACTCCTACACTTCTCTGTTGCAATGAATTCAATGTAGTAATTATTGACTCTTTCAGGAACTCACCTGTCTTTTTGGCAGACTGCTGCTTGTTGGGTGGCTGCTTTGATTCCTCCAGGCCAGCGGAGGGCAGAACCACTCGACTTCACTAAGGTAGATGAGGAAAGAGCAGTCGGAGCCATCTACTCCATAAAAAGAGTAGCAAGGATCCGATGTCCACCTGGCTCTCATCCACTAGAAAATAGAGAGATGAGTAACAGTTAAAGTTGTCACTATTTTGACATTTCACTGAGAGGACCGAGGTGTGATACCTGAACCAAGTGCAAGGAGAACCAACAAATGAACAGTTTTCATGAATAACTTGGGGTTTTCTTTTGCCTTTGGGTTTGTAATCATGCAAGCCTCACATCACCAAGTACAATGACAAGCATTGAATGGCCTTGTGTAAAGCAGTGGTGTCCACTCCTGCTCCTGGAAGGCCAAAGTCCTGCAGATTTTAGCTCCAACCTGCACCAACACACTTGCCTAGTTTCTAGTTGCTAGTGAGTCAGAAGACCTTGATTAGGTGATTTAGTGTGTTTTAAGTTAGGGCTGGAGTTAAACTCTCTCCAAGAACAGGACTGGACACCCCTGGAGTTAAGCATGCCACCACTGGATTCTGGAGCAATGGAAACTTATTCTGTGGCATGATGAATCATGCTTAACATTCATTCATTCATTCATTCATTCATTCATTCATAACTGTTTGGCAGTCTGATGGGCGAGTCTGGGTTTTTGACGTATGCCTGGAGAATGTTACCTGTCAGATGTACCAAATGTAAAGTTTGGAGGAGGAGGGATAATGTTATGGGGCTGTTATCAGGGGTTAGGCCCCTTACTTCCAATGAAGGGAAATCTTGATGCTTCAGTATACAAAAACTCGAAACACACTGCACGATTTTCGGCTGTCCCAGACAAAATTGGCATCGTGAAACATTCGTGGCGATTTCTGTGATCGTGGCTCCTAATCGGTGCTCTTAAGTCGTACAGTGAGAGACGTTCAAAGACAGCCATTGTCATGGCCTTGCAACCAAAGACAGCCTACGAGAATTTTCTGACAGAGTCAGAAATTCAGCATGATCATTGCAAAGTGTGTTTGCTACTATGACCCACGTTTACTGACCAGCCAATAAAAATGCAACATGAAATCAACGCGACATGGCGCTAAAACATAAAACTTATACTTTTCTCTTTCGCCGCTTACACTTTTTTCACCACACATAAAAGGTACAATTGTTTAACATGATTCGTCATTCTCTTTTTGTTTACCACTAGCACATGCTGATGATGTTTTTTTCTTCTATAGTAATGTAGCGTACGAGTCAATAGATGTCATCATCGTACAGTCTACATGCATGTCGTACCCAAGTTTATTAGATTTGCAGTGATCTTACAGGATTGCTAAAACTGTGCAGTCTGTAGAAGGCTTAAAGGGACAATATGTAAGGCACATATTACGAATGTGTATTCGTAATAAAATATATCCAAAAACTACTTGCACAGTGTGATATATTTCATGCAGTTGTGTATTTATTTTATGCCAAAAGTTCCCAAGGATTTGTAAATCCAGAGAAATTCCAATTTTAAATAATGACTCATCCCTGGTCATTGTCGCCTATCAATGACATAATATCCGCATATCCTCAGTTTCTGCTTGTAGAAACTATGGCAATACACAGACACAAATGCTGCTGTACAGTTAAACTAAATCCATTATGGCTGTCGCGAATAAAATGAAAATTAAATGGAAAGTGTTGACCGCAGAATTAGATCTGTTCTAGGTTTCTATGGCAGAATTAGATCTGTTCTAGGTTTCTATGTTCCATGTTTTTTTACGTGATTTTACAGTGTTGCACATTATAAACAATCACACACGAGTCTGCTGAGCTTATGAATGCAATGGCCAATCAGAGGCATTCAGATGAGTTTTTGTTCAGTGCACGCGCTCGTTGACTGAAATCGTCTCTCACGTGAATTCATCTTAAATAACAAAGTGCAGATGTACGTATGATGTAAGAGATTCATTCATAAAACAGTGGATAGACAGCTTTACTGATTATAAGGAGAGTTTTTTTTTTTTTTTTGAGAGTGCTTAAACTCTAGAATTGTCCCAGTAAATGCTACAATTAAGTCAGTCACATTGTTCTTTGACAATGTAAATGTTCTTTGCTTGCATTTTCTGTATAATTTATTTGCTGTTTTAATAGCTGTGAAAGGTACAGGTAATAAAAAAATAATTCATTGCCTCACCCATGAACATCCTCCTTTATAGCGTCATCAAGCTTCGCCTTTGTTATTGTTTTGAAAATGCGACCTCTAGGGGGGAAAACTTACATATTTTGCCTTTAAGACACAGCATATCAACTCTATATTAATATCTATGTATTTAGAATGTGCAACAATCCCTAATAGTTTAATGGTCAGGTGTCCAATAATTTTGTCCATATAGTGGATTTCCCTGCATGGGAACCTTGACATTGTTCTAGCAGCTGAGCATCAGGTCCTGATAGAGGGCATGACGATCTTTAATGAAAAAGGTCGAGTCAATTCAGGTCAAAGGGTCTTATTTATGTGCCGAGTTCAGTCGTCACCTCAATGCCTCAGCAAACCTTTACAAGAGCATAGCAAACGGAACTCTATGTGCTTTCACACCCAGCTGATTTTTTTAAACCCAAATGTATATTCTTTACAAGCAAAGATTGGTTTGATTTAGCTGCTTTCAGGATTTGTTTGGAATGGGACTGCTGAACAAACATTTGACCTAACAGAATCTCTCATCCATACAACATCCACTTCACATGGATGATGGATGGTGTCATACTTATTTGAATCAATCCAGACCTGAATGACTGACTGAACAGAGTGTACAATTCTAACAGTCCTTTCACACCAAATGTGAAGAAAAACACAAAGTGTTTTGCATTTTTGTATGGTGGAATTTAATTAGTGAAGGTTAGCAGCAAAAACATCAGTAAATAAAGTGAGATAAAGTCCATAAACTCTATTTGATGTATTATTTAATTATTGTTTCATAAAATTCAGTGTTTACATTCATTTTGAGAAATACTGAAACTGTTATTGCTGGACACTGCGGCTGAAATATATTTCTTTATAGTTTCTTATCTGTATCTGCACATCTTTTATGTGCTCATACATTTTAGTAGTAGTATAAGAGTAATGAATGTAGGAACTTTATAAGGTAAGGTGAATGCAGTAAACAATTGCACTTCTGTGCACTGTATTTCAGCCCTAGCCCTAGTTTCTTATTCACTAATATAAGTTTTAATGCAAAGTGAATAAAAAGTGAAGGTAAAAACATGTTATAATGTTTACAAAAGATAAAAATGGTTTCCACAAAAAATATGTCAGGTTTTGGTGGTCTGCCTCCATAATATAGCAATAGAGCACTGAGGCAGTTGTGAGATCTGCACTGTGTAAAATGCGCTCAGCACAGATTTTCAGGGCATTTTTGAGCTGTTGCCTGATCTGCATAATTAATTTAGTGAATCGGGGGCTAAAGCAGTGCTGACAGCACATGCAAATAAAATTCATTCTTAATAAATTCCCCCCTGTATGCATTAACTACAATACAAATCATTAAATGCATCATAATTATTTTAAACTTTTGACAGCCCAAGATTTTGTTTCATAAAAACTCACTTAATGCAATGGGGAAAATAAGCAAATGTTAAATGTGTGGTAGAAAAGGGAAGTGTGGCCAAATATGGTGACCCATACTCGGAATTTGTGCTCTGCATTTAACCCATCCAAGTGCACATACACAGTAGTAAACATACACCTGGAGCAGTGGGCAGCCAATGCTGCGGCACCCAGGGAGCAGTTGGGGGTTTGGTGCCTTGCTCAAGGGTCTCACCTCAGTCATGGTATTGAGGGTGGAGAGAGTGCTGGTTATTCACTCCCCCCACCTACAATCCTTGCCGGACCTGAGAATCAAACCCACGACCTTCGGGTTACAAGTCAGACTCTCTATCCATTAGGCCACAACTGCCCATACTGCCCGACTGCACAACTTGGAAGAATGTCCATGTAGGTAAGTGTAAATGTGCAAAATAGAGACAGAAAAAGATTAATGAGGATCAACTGTGTGTCTCACACAGGGCAAAAGTGTGAATGATTGCTGAGTATTTTATGTAAACAACTTGTTTACCACAGGTTATGCATGTAGTTCATGAAGACTAAAGAGCTCATGAACTGCAATCATTTTATTTAATAAGTAATTTTCAGGCTTGCGCTTAAAAGCGGGAAGTACAAAGACAACAGTAGTTTTAAGTTGCCACCAAAAGCTCTGATATGGGATGTTCACCATAAAAATCTGCATTATTTATTTTACTTTTTTGCATCTTTTTTGTACTGAATATTCACATTGGAGTGAAAGGACCATAAGACTCCATCCAAAATCACCTCAGTCACCATGAATGCAACTCAGATTGCAGTTGATGTATCCAATATTCATACAATACATTTGTTAACCATTTATTTTACTTGTATTTCTTTTTTTAAAGCCTATTAGAACATTTTGTGAATGCACTCTGAGTTTCTTGTGGTAACTGATAGTGACACTTGTTATACTTGGCTTAAAGGCTGAGCACGTCTTGGTAAAGTGTCTGGGATGGTCTGATTTTAGGGGAAAAAAAAAGAAAAAAAAAGAGAGGACAAACTGTACTCAAACAAACAAAGGAAAGAGACATCATCTAAAAAACAACATCGTCAATCAATGAAACAGGTGTGAAAACACTCCGCAAGAAATCCATTTGTTGGTTGCCAGTGTTTGCCTTTACCAATTTGTTTTTCTCTAAGGCAACCAAGAAATAAAAAGACCAGACATAAAGGAGTGTGAGAGTTTTTTGAAAAAATCTCTGTCAACTCACATCCACTTTACTAGCGCAATCCGGGTACCTGGGATCCTTCGGGACTTCGCACTGGCCTGTAACTCCATCTTGGCCTGTAGATGAAAAGGACAGGCAGTCACAGTCTGACAGCATTCTTCCACAGTACAGCAGCTTCAGTGTGGAACACCAGTGGGATCCAAACGCTCTCGGTTTTAATGAGGCTTTGGGAGAGCCCTCCATATCTTCTTCCATCTCCTCAACTTTCTTTAAGCTTGCTTTATTAAACATTATGAAAGCGGCCTCTTGCCCTCGTACCTCTTAGTTGTCTGAGTAATGCTTGCTCTGGGCTTTGTTAAGAACTCTGTACTGCTTTGTGTTCAGTTGGGTAGAAAAAAGGAACAGAAAATTGCAAGCATCCCCTCGCCTTGATTAATAAACTCCCATCTCTCACTGGTAGCCGGTCCCAGTCAGCCTAATTAACGAAGAAAGAGGTTGTTCTTTGTACAACAGGCTACTTCAGATCCATCAAGCATGCTCACAGAGAAAGGAATTATGGGCTATTCTGCTTGATTATGAAAAGATACTAAGCAGCCGAAAAACACCCTTGAACTTTTCAATCAGAAGACATCCAGTGACTCCATGTGTTCTGTACACACAAGGAACATTGATTTAAGAGATTCACTCCCACATCTTGCATTTGTCACTCCTTAAACTTTTAAGTTTGTAAATGCTCATTGAAATCTCTTTGATTGCAGTTTCTGATATCTTTAAAAAAAAATAAAAATAAAAAAAAATAAAATAGAAAAGAAAGAAAAAACAATCTGAAACCCTCTTGAGGAGACACTTTGATATTATTGGTTTTTCTCAGGAGAAAAAGTTTAAGAAGCAATGCACTTTTTCAGTATTAACTGTCACATGATCCGTCATAAATCATTTAAATATGCTGATGTGGTGTTCAGTTATTATTGGTGCTTAATCATTAATAATCTTTCTTATTATTATCAGTGTTGAATTTTTTTTTCGCTGAATAATTTGTGCAAAATTAATATAAACATGGTTTCTAAATAAAATAGAATAAAACAGTTTTCAACATTGATAATAATAGGGAAAGTTTCTTTAGCAGTAAATCAGCATATTAGAATGATTTCTGAAGGATAATGTGACACTGAAGACTGGAGTAATGACTGCTGAAAATTCAGCTTTGCTTTACAGGAATAAATTACATTTTAAAATATATTCGGTCACACTTTATTTTAAGGTTCTTGCTATTAACAGTCCATTAACTATGACTTTTGCCTCAATAAACTCCTAATTTGCTGCTTATTAATAGTTAGTAAGGCAGTTGTTAAGTTTAGGTGTTGGGTAGGATTAGGGATGTAGAATATGGTCATGCAGAATATGTGCTTTATAAGTACTAATAAACAGCCAATATATTAATAATACGCATGCTAATAAGCAACTAGTTAATGGTGAGAATCGGTCCCTATACTAAATAATTACCATATATTCAAATTGTAAATATTTCTAATAACATTTCATAGTATTACATATTATAGTACAGCACTTTTGATAAAAAAAAAAAAAAAATGCAGAATAACACGTTGAGACCAATTTTCACTATTAACTGGTTTCTTATAAGCATGCTTATTACTAGCACATTGGCTGTTTATTAGCACTGATAAAGCACATATTAATGCCTTATTATTTATGACCATGTCTTAGATTCCTTAACCCTACCCCATACCTAAACTTAAGTAACTGTTAATAAGCAGCAAATTATAAGTTTATTGAGGCAAAAGTTGTAGTTATAGCCTAGTTAGTTAATAGCGAGAACTTATCCCCAAACTAAAGTGTCATCAAATACATTCTTGTCTGGGATTGTGTCACATTTTCATATTTTCACATTCATTTTGAACAGGCAAAATCACTGGAAAATGAGAACAGGATGTATACTTTATAGATCAAAAGATACTGTAATTGGAAACGTCCAAAATGTCATTAAAGCACAATTTCAATAGCACACGTAGTGCTCATTTTCAACATAAAAGTTCTCATAAAGTAAGCGGAGTATGAGCTGAATTCTTGAGCATTCTGCTCAAATGGCAGAGCAGAAGTAAGAATTCTGTTTGTCTTACATTAATAGTTTAAATAAACCTCCCACACAGCTTGCACATATGCTCGCTAAAATCCTGCTGGAATTCAACCAAACTCTGTTGGCAAACTTTAGAGATATCAAACCCTACAGAGGTGCTCGCTGTACAAATAGCGGCAAAAGATGATTGGCATTACAGCGATCGAGTCCAAACAAGTTGCATTAAATAATAAAGAGCGAATGTGCTGTCCTGAAAAAATGGAACCGAGCCCAGACCTCTTCATGTCTAATTTTAAACAGCGCATTTTAATGATTTTGGCTCACTAAGAGACTAAAATGGGAGTTTTTGGTGAGTTATTCAATCTTGTGTGTTATGTGTAGTTCTTCAAAGACCTAACAGACTTAATTATACTTAATTTAAGGTTAGACAAAATGAATCAATTGTTAGTAAATTATAAAGTATGGAAGAATTGGGAAATGTAAAATACATGTGGCAATCATAGCTCAGATCATTTAAGCTTTTTGATTGGAGATTTAGTTATCTTGGCAAATAGTTTGAAATACTGTTTGAAATATCACTGATCAATCTCTTCTGAAACTCAAGAGGAGAGTAATATGAGACCTTTATTTGCTCTGTGAAAAAGCAAGATGCTTAAGTATGTCTCCAATTGTCTTCCATTTAATGGATTGCTAATTCCTATCTGATTATATCTAAATCCTACAATATCATTTGCAACAAGGAAATGTTCAGTCCTTGCCACCCAAAAATAAATGAGAGATTCACCTCTGGTGGGGATGTTAGTCTTCTTCAGAATCTGCTCCATTCGTACAGCCATGTCTGACACATTCTGGGCGATGGCCTGGATTCGCTCCACCAGACCCACCGGCTGGAATCTGGAAAAGTGAACAGGAGTAAGAGAAAGAAATGATGTGCAGCAACAGGGCTATTAAAGAAATAGTTCACCCCAAATGAGGGTGGGCTACTTTGATGATACTCTTCTGTTTTTAGGAAAAAAATCAGCTCAGACATTTCGCCTAACATGTTGTGTTCCACAGACAGTTAGAACAACATTAGGGTGAGAAAAAGATGGCTTTAAATATGCAATATGGAAATGGAGCAAACCTTACAGTACCTGTGCCTAATGAATATCAGAAATTATTAATGGATGATTGTGTGTGTTTAATTTAAATTAAAATGCACCTACACATACTACAGCCTTGAGAAGAAACAAGAGTCTGAAGCACCTCTTCTGAAGCAAGTCTTTCTATTTATTGTTGAACTGAATTGCAACATCCTTGAATGGTATGATTACCCATCGGACATGCTAATTGTTTGAAATTTCCTTGAAGCATGAAATAGCGATGCTTCTGCACTGACAACATTCACGTAGATAGATAATGAAAATGACAAGTGGCATGTTTAGGCTTGGCCCTGAGAGAAAAACATGTTACAGCAATTAAGTTGGTAGCAACTTAATTCCCTTGATGTTGACAGCATAAAAAATGATCTAAAAGATTAAAAAGCTGGGTTAAAATGAAAGGGAATATTGCTTCATTTAATTGTCCCAGGGGTTGATTTTTATTAAAATGAACAGATTGCACTGTTTTGTTATTTAAAGGAAAGTTTTAACCCTGTGCTCAATATTTTCAATTGCTTTTTATGTGTCATTATGTATTGATTATAAGAATAATTTTAGGTTGTTATAAAGTAAATACACAATCAACATGAAGTCAGCACACCTGAGAAACTGATAGGTGCGTAGGAGAAATATTCAAACAATGTTGTTTCCTGTAATAAATTTCTATATTTAGCATGGACTGATAGTGTGCGGGATTTTACTTTTTATTAATAGATTGTTAAAGTAAAAAAATAACCCACAAAAAGTGTGAAACAATTATAAAACATTTCAATATTTAAAGGTAGGGATTACCTCATATCTCATTCACCAGTGATAAAATATTACAGTAAAAGCACATAATATTACAATGAGAACACTTTCCATTCTCACTCGGTCTGCAATAGCATAACGAATACGCTGATGACGTATCATTTCTGCGCAAAATATGCAAATACATGTGATGACATGCAGGTAGGACAGCCTATCGTAGCCCTCGGACTGAGGGATATGATTGGACGAAAATATTACGGTTCTACGCCTTCCACAGTTTATATAAATACACATAAATATATTTAGACAGCTTAACTTAGTGATTGCTATCGGATGTAAAGAGACTTTAAAACAGCATAACCTTTTCTTGTTTTTTTTTTTTACCAAATCACCTACCCTGCTATTTTTTTATACAAAGTTATGAATGTCCCACAGTTAGTGATGGGATACACAGTAATGCTACAGAAGGAACACCTATCCTTGAGTTTGAACACTTGAGTTTCTAGCTCAGCTCTTTAACCATTACGCTTCACTGCCCCATAATGCTGAAAGACAAGGCTGAAATGAGCCTTAACAGAATTGCAGGTACTGGTTGAGTACTTCAGTACTCAAGTATTTAGAAGTGATAGCAGTTGAACAACCTTTGTACAGCAATAATGGCACAATTATGTGCAATACATCATGCTGAAATTATTTTCAATATTTTAGCACAATTACCCAATAGTCAATTTGCTAATATCTGAAAGTCAGAAAGACACTGAAAATGACCAAATAACAATAGAATTATCTGCATTTACAACCAAATAAAAGATCCAAATACTTACCCATATGTTAGCCCTAAAAATATAAAAAGACAGAATGATCAAATAATCAAAAATGTTCAAGTTTAGATGTTCAGTACTCAAGTACCTACTGTACTTTTCAAGCTGTTCAATTCTAGTTATTTTTGACTATATTTTTTTCTCTTGCATCTGAAACTATTTCAATAAAACTTCAATAGGTTTTATTTCAGGTATCTCAAGAGACTTGAAAAAATATTTTTCAGAGAGACAGGAAAATGTCTTTCAGCAAGCTTAAGGAACGCATTGTCATCTTTGTTTCACACCAAGAGCTTGATTTCTTTATAATACAGCTCACATGAAACGCCTGCAACCTTGTGCCCTGCAGCTACATCAGCAACACGCTGAAGCAAACAGCCCCCCTCTGTGTGCAACTCTGTCACTCCCAATAAATGTCACTTCCACACGGCACAAAGCTGAACGCTCAGAAAAACACGCCATCTGAACCCTGACCTTTCTGACTTCACACCCAAAGACAATAAAGTGTTCAGGCGGAGCTGTCACATGCATGTTTGACTTCCGCAATCTCTGCACTTCTGAGATTTCTTTTTTTAGATACTGTCAGAGCTTTTTACCTCCTGTGGTCTTTCATCCACACCAATCATATCAGCTTTAGAAAGAACGTCAGTGGTGATTTTTCAGTCCAACAGACACATTTCAAAAACACAAGTTATAAGGCTTTGCCTGATACTAGACCCAATTCAGTCGGTACTGTATTTCAAACCCGATCATTACGACTGACTTTCACATTTCGTGAGTGATGACATTGGAGCTGTTTGTTCAGATGGTGTAGTCAATATCCGTTATATCTACATTGGTTGCTGGTATAATTACTTCGGCAACAATATGATGCCCAGAAACTTTCTTCTGCAACAACACAGAGTACAGTGCTCTGAGGCATTGTTGTATTTTACACCTTCATGAACATGTCCACTCATTCACTATTTACTATATAGCAAATGGCACACAGTTCACTACATGGTGAAAGAGTGAAGAAAAATGATATCTGGCAATGACTGTAAACTGCACATTATATATGACAGCACAGTACATATATACTATATCCACAAAAAACAAAAACAAAAAACACTCAGTGTCTGATCTTATATCATTCAGATTGAGACAGATGTCCAAAAACCTTATTTTAATTGGATTTTAATCATATTGTAGTTCTTAATAACTCATTTTATCTGGTTTCATGCTGTTCAGTCTACAAAACTTGAATTTGAGTCAGATATGGCTACAGATTCTGGCTACCAAAATCTGTTATATCGACTCCCTTACATTTTACACATTATTCAACTTTATTTTACAGTAACTCAAGTCAAAACTATCAACCTAATTGTAAAAGATGACTCTTTACATCATCACATAACTAAAAAGCATTGTGTGTAAGTTCGCAATGCTAATATACTTGTCCTGACCAAACCAAAACTGTAACATAAAGTCCTTTAACGGAAAATTACTAGTAAATTTCCATTTAGAAATCATGTGACAACAGGACCTTGTGAAAAATACCAATAAATTAGTCAAGGCAATTTTCCAGGATTAGATATTGTAACATTAGCAGTAAATTTATGCTATAATGCTGTTTGTGAACAAAACATTAGATTACTGGTATATGAGCATGTACAATGTCTGTAATAACACACTCCCTGCTACAAAGACTCAATAAGATAACACAAATATTTACTTGTGAATGCACTACAAATCATATTGTACTATACGCTTCATACCCTAAAATACCTCTTTTGCACTTTCTCATTTACAGCATACTGTATAGCTTGTCTTAGATTATGTGTATGTATAGTCAACTATTTATAGTATATGTGTAGTTCAGTATGTTAGCTATGTACAAGTTCCAAATTGTTTCTTACTTTTATTGTTTGATGTTTATATGTTTAATTATGTAGCACTGTTGTCATGCGAGACACAAAATTTTGTCCCACTGTATGTTCACACATGTAGGCGAATGACAATATAGCTCGACTTGACTGGTCTGATGTAAGAAATCTGTCTTGGGACAAAATATGGTTTTGACAGTGATGACGTGATTACAGCACACTGTTTACAGTAATAACTATTATTTGTATTTATTTATTTATTTTTATAAACGTGCTAGACAGACATCTTTGTAGCAGGGTGTCTTTTTGCTTTACCCTGTCTTCTTTTCCATTCATCAGTGGCTCTGCACTGAATATTATTGTGCAGTGTCTCTCTCTCTTTTTTTCAAGCAAAAATGTGTTCTGTGAGATCATTCCCTCATGCCTGCCACTCAGAATTCAAAAAAAGTTGTCAAGTTGGACAGATAGTTGAAACTAAAGCGCTTCTCCTCATCCGGGCAGACGCAGAAAACGGTGGACCGTTTAAAAGTCATTTCTGTTGACTGACATCATGGAGATTATTGGTATTTTGGTACTGATGTGTGAATGGTATTTTAGCAGTAAAAAAATGTAAAGCATCTGTGTATTTACCAGAAAAGTCAGTGTAGTAATTTTACGGTAATTTACCAGGTAAGCTTCAATAGTTTGACAGTTTAATTATTTTTGCACCAGTGGCGCAAGAATGACATACTTCAGCTTTAAACTATCACTTCCATTGATTACTTTTCAGCGAAACAGAAGAAATAGAAAGTTGACATCATACTTTGATGCGCATCAAAGATTGTAGAGCTGGGGTGTGTGGGTGTTTTTATACTCTAAGATTTGTTGATGTCTGGAGAAATCACAAAGTAAAGCCACGGCACCAGCGCACGTTTGAACTTCTGATGTGACAGGCATCGGTTTCCATGGAGACAGCTGAAAACTCTGGGAAGTGTCTTAACTAACTCATCGGCAAGAAGTTGACTGTGTCTGAAACGTTCAGACAGCTGCTGCCTTCAAGACCTATTGGGAACTTCCCACTTGCAAACTCTGAACTTGTCACTGTGTTGTGATGTGTGTTCAAGTGCTGTGGCTGGAAAAAAAATAGATGCGTTGAACATTTTTTGTGAGGGTCAAGTGTAATCTCTATATTTTCTCAGTTTATGTTTCTTTCTGCATTCTCATGCAGCCACAGAAAATGATGACAGATGTGTTTTGGTCATGCTGGCCAGTTGCTTCATTATCCAGCAGCTATGCTAATGTTTTCTGGCGAGACTTATCGCTATTCTTCACCACTTACACAAAATATACGCAAACCAGTTTTCACAAAGCGATAGAGCTCTTGGAAAACATCCGTAAAAATCTAATCAAATCAATGTAGTGTATCAATTCTTAAAATTAAAACATTCTTTATTAGCAGCTGTAAAACCTCATTTGGTTACATTTTAGCTTCACAGACTTGATTAATTTGTCCTCAAGCCGTGATGAACTGCATTTTCAGTTGAACCATGCACTAACAGCACAAAGATAAACATGGAGATAACTGGCAATTAAAACGTTGTGGCGCCGTTCGTGTGCATTCATCTTGTAAATACGATTATCCCTACGTGACTTGAAGGCAGCAAGTGACACCTGACTTGAAGAATGTCACTGCTGCGCTGTAATCATGAGTGTGAAGCTGCACCTGTGGAGAGCAGAGCTCAACTCCTCCAATCTGTGGGACTCGCTGCTGTTGCTCATTTTTGATAAGGTGTCGATCCTCTTCATGATTATCTCCAACATATCGCTGATCTTTCTCAGGACCCCACGAGACTCCAGACCTCCCAACACTGCCACACAAAACAATGAGGACATGTCAGTTCAGACTGATAAAACAAGCAACATGTTATGCTTACAAACCTTGCTGAAAAGATCAAGGTGAGTTTAAGAAAGGGATAATTAACTCAAAAAATGAATATTATTTACTCATTATAAACCTGTCATTCTAAATCAGTATCACTTTCTTTAATGGAACACAAAAGGATATATTTTGGAGAATGTATAGAAGAAAATGCAACATTGTAACACTGTCACATAAGATATGTTTTAACCACTTTATATTTAATAATGATTTTTACGTATATAGGACTTGGTTTGCATTTTACTGTATATGTGTATGTCTTTTTGTGTATGACTAATATACACAATTCACCTGCCATGTGAAAACAGAACAAAAGACAGTGCAGTGTAAGATCCAAAAATGCAAAAATGTATTGACATACAATATTGACATAAATGTCTTCTGAAGAAGAGCCTGTGTGCTTGAAACATGTGCTTGTGTGATAGTCCGGTAATACATTTTTGCAATATTTTGGAGCTTTGGTTATGGTTGCCAACCGATCCGTATAGTACAGAATTGTCCCATCATAGAAGTTTATATGCCATATGACCATCAGACCATATGAATAACAAATTCAAAATCGATAATTAATCATTCTTTTTGGACAAATTATTGTTTTATTTGTTAGCGTAGCTGTTCAAGGAAGGCTTTTGCAGAATCCCCTGGTTACTTTTGCTTCACAGTGAGCTGGATTTGAGCTAACGGCAATTTCCTTCACACGTCCACGTTTTAATTTCAACAAATCAGTTTGGGAAAGTGCAAACAAAGTGATTATTGATCATGAGTCAGCCACACAAGAAACAATGCAATCTATTTGACGGAAGACGTCTTTTACTATTGTAAGTTAATGTTGTTAAACAGAGAAAAAAATATGCATTTTTAAAATTGGAAATTCTAGCGTAATCTTAATCTTGGACTTTATTGAAGCACAAATTCTTAGAACCAAAAGCAGCCCAACTCGTTAAGTTCTCTTTAATTGAAAAATCCATCCATTCATAGGCTATATGGTTGTAATAAAACTTTAGTTCAAAATTTTAAGTGTCATTGTTTAAAAAAAATGCTTTATTGACTGACGTTTCATAGACGTTCAGTTGTTATTCTTTCAAATGTTATACCATATCTATGTATGTATGTATGTATGTAAATTACTACACCACTTGTGCAGTCACAATTCTACAGTAGTCTTTTACTCAGGCCAGTGGTTCGTGTATGACATTTTTGGTATGACATTAAACTTATTTTTTAGAATAACTGTACATAAATAGGTTAAGCAAAACAAAGGTGATTATTTCTGAGAACCTTCTAAACACCTTTTATAAACATACCTAATTGCAGACACTCAAATGACATACATTATGTGGTACCATACAAATATTTTGAGCATCCCTTATTCTGTCCAGTATTTACCTATAAAGAATCACAATTGGGATTAATAAGGGATTATTTTCCATTTCTGAAATTGGCAACCCTAGCTATGGTGTACCAACCCAAGTTGATCATGCGTTCATTTTTAATGAACAATCACATGACAGGAAACTAGAAAATGCACCAGTGTTAAAAGAGCAGCATGGGAATCAAAATGGCTGTCACCAAACACAAAGATAGCTGTGGGGGATCACTGATACTCTGGACTGTGCATTTCCCTATTTGTGGGCTTACCTTCCCAGAGACTGGCTTGAAGGGTTTTGGATGATCAATTTTTTTGTGGATTTTATATACACTGGTGGACAGATTTGGACTTTCAGCACACTGGGAATCTTAAAGGCTGTTTGAGATATGGTGCAAATGGAGTCTATGCTTCAGACAACCTATTTTATGTTGTTTTAATTTCAGTGTGTTTTAAAATCTGACAACTCATAATTAAAATCTGAGCCCATTATGACTTGTATCTCAACCGAAAGGCACTACTTAACGTATATATTAATATAAATAATTGGACATATGAGAACATTAATGATATTTAAGAGCAGCTGAGAATGTACATCAGTGGTAGGAAGTATTCATAAAGCTAATTTCTTAAACATTTATTATTATCAATAATTAAACCAGTTGTGTTTCTTAATATTTTTGTGGAAACGTTTTTTCAGGGTTCTTTTGAATAGTGTTTATTGGAAATAATATGCATGTATAAGTAGAATGTACAGTATACTGTAAGTTATTGTCATTTGATTAATTTATACATCCTTGCTGAATAAAAGTATAAACTTGCACAACACTGCTTTTTCAGTAAGCTTCAATGACATCTTAAATTTTAACCTAAACTACTGCCTTTTTTTGTAATTTTTAAAGCTCAGCAGACCCATTCCCACTTCACTCTTCATTGTATGGTGAAGATGAATATGCCATGAATTTGTAAACATCTTTTTTTTGTTCTAAAAAAATGAAAGAAAGGTTTAGAATGACACAAGGGTAAATGATGGAAGAACAGTTGACACCACAGCTATGCAACTAGACCAGCACCAGTCCAGCATGGAAATTTATTTTGGCCTGGGCCAGTCTTTTCAACAGAGGAAAAACACAATACAGAGATAAATATACTCTAGGGCTGCACTCTCTGCTGAGAAAGGCTCAAAAACAAAGTCATGGCAAAACAAAGAGCCTAAATGGAGACTGAACTCAAATTCGCTGGCATATTAGTTGTATTTACTCATAATACAAACAACAGGCTGAGGGTTTTATTCAACAACATTTCAAAAGCATCTCATTAGCACAGCCTCTCTCTCTCCAGAGCATCAGTGGTGATGCAGCCTACTTCAAGTCTCATAACTGAAGAAAGGACACAAACAGCACAATACAGGAAGGGGACCAATTAGGCTGACAGTCAAGTTTAATTTCAGAGCTTTCCGAACTCCTGCCGTCTGTTTCCCAGGAAGCTGGTGCAAGTGAGTGGATGCCTCTCACCTGGCCAATTAAACAGAACACATCTACAACTGCGAGGTCAGTAGGCCTTCAGAACATTCCGCTCTGACATTCTCTGTTCCCACTCGCTCTTGAGATCATCCTGAAGTGAATGCATCTTACTAATGATGAAGGCTACAAGAACATTATAGTCGAGTTATTTCAAAACTTTCTTTTACCCATATGAAGGCATCTCCTCCTACATTATTTTGGGGTCAACCCTTCTCAGAGTTGGATTTGTGCACATTTATTGTAACATTTTCACCAAAGCATAATTCTGTGATCGTTTACTCGCCCTCATGTTGTTTCAAACCTGCATGGGTTTCTGTCTTGTGTGGAACACAAATGAACATATTTGAAAGAATGCTGGGGTCCAAAAAACACTGGAACCTATTGATTTTCATTGTATGGATACTAGGTCAACTACAGTAATTGGAAATTAGGAAGCCTGTATAATTAGTCTTTAGCTTATGTGTTTATTTGAAAGCGAATGGGCGTTCAGACGCGTCCAAATGTAGGGCAGGGACTTGGTTCTGTACTTTGGTTCTTGATTGGATGGAGGCAAATCTGAATGTGAACTTGTAGTCAATTGTAAGGAAGGTGCAGCATTTATGAGAAATGTCACCAGTAGATCGAGTTATGAAAATTTTAATTATGAGAAATTGAAATTAAAAAAAATGCATGGATGAACTGTTGACAGTACAGTCAATAATATGCAATTAGAATATAGATTAAATTTTAATGTCATGCCAACTTTACGTTTATCCTAATACTGCATTAAAACAACAAACTGCTGGATTGTGACCCATTCTTAGTTAATGCACTTTAATCTCTTCACAAGGTCTGGCTCGAAAGCAATTATGATTTCATATCAAACTTCAAATATCTGTCAAAACAATGATAGGTAATATCTGGTAATCTACAGTAGTTGAACTATGTCCAGTAAGAGTTTAATAGCATTCTGGTCCAGATACTTTGGTCTGCTAATTAAATGACCACTGAGTGCTTTTGATCTCACTGGATTTTGTGCAGAGAGTGCTCTCATATATCAGACCGCATAGCGATTTCATCCAAATCAATTGGAAGATGTGTAAAAACTATTAATGGGTTGGATTTGGCCTGCAGGGTGCTGTTTGAGGATGATCAGATGTATCTGAAATACTGTTCTGTATTTTAACATGATACAAAATAAGTAAAAGAATACTGGGTTTGTTTCAATGTCTTTCAGTTAAAACAAATAAAAACATAAAAATAAATAATAATAATAATAATAATAATAATATATATATATATATATATATATATATATATATATATATATATATAAATGGGAAATTTAGTGACACTGTCAGTTCTAGCAGACAAGTGTTCTACAGGGTTTAAAACTAGAACTGTGGTGCTCTTTTTTTCTCAAAGCACTAAACTGAAATCTTGTTTATTATTTAAGCAAGCAGTGATGATGAGTCAATTTTGTGTAAGTAATAAGTGAGACATCATAAATTATGTTTTGAAACCTCAGAGTCCCTTTTCGCTTACTGTTTACCTTTTAATGTAAGCGTTAGCAGCATAATTACTTAATTATTACTTTGACCTCGCATTACTCCACTTAATAATATATCTTCACAAAGTTATCTTTAAAAGGTTGTGGGCAATCCCTTGAAAAGCTGAAAAAAGACTACATACTGCTGGACTTTGCTGGTTTAATTATGTTTAGCTGGTGTTCAGCTGTCCAAAACCATAACCAGACTAGCTTGACAAGCAGAAATCGGTAACACTTTAGAATACTGTTTGTTACTTACTGCATAACTAATAAGGAATTATTGAAGAACTAACAGGTAATTATTCATTAACACTTAACTCACTACTGTTAACTACTAAGGAAGATGTGTTAACAGTATGTAATACAATTTTATGATTGTGTTAAGTAACAGTTAGCTAATCAATAACTACTGTATTCTGTCACGTTATCGCTGGGAGCTAGGGAACGAATGAGCAAGGAGACGAGGGAATCTTCAATCAAACAGTCTTTATTAATCCAAAATACCAGGAGAACACACATCAAGCGGGGTGAAGACATATAGACATATAAGACCGGACTCGAAACACAGTGCTTATAAACACATGGAAATCAAACGAGGAAGAACTGAAACAGGTGAGGAGTAATTAAACCCAGATGGAGACAAATCAACATAATCAGGACAGGAACAGGAAAATGACCAAATAAGTAAAACCAGGAAAGAAAACGGGAACATACATGTGACACATGCTTCCTGAAAAACTACTATTAATTATCTACTAGTTAAGGTTCAAGAAAAATAACTATGAAATAACGAGTACTGAACAGTTATATGCAAATAATCACTATAATAATCAGGCTGTGGCCCACAATTCAAGTACTTGAGTAAAAGTACACATACCCCAATAAAATATTACTCCAGTAAAATTATAAGTAGGCCTATTCATTTTCAAAATTACTTGAGTAAAAGGACAAGTTCAAAGTACTACTACAGTAGCAACTTTGTTACAGTCCACTACTACTATTATTAGCCTATGATGGAAATGAAATATGCATTTTGTTTGCTGCACAACCAAAAGGACTCATTACTCCAATTGTACATGAGTTTTTGCCTGTATGGTAAATAATTGCTTTGTGCGCATGTTCTGTAGGAAATCTGCTTCAGAAAGGAATCCCAACTTTACTGTTTTGCCATAACTATCCAACTTACTACAGAGACACTCTGTAAATTGGTGGTTTGTTTATTTATTTATTTACTGAAGCACTGGGAAGAAGTTGTTGGGTCATATCTGTTTTTTTTTTTTGTTTTGTTTTGTTTTTTAGTCTTGGGTAGTTTTTGTGTTGTGTTAACGCCTACCCCCTTGATTACACTTGAATTGCTTTTAAATGTTTAACTTTTGATTCTAAAATGTTTGTTAAATCAGTTTAAATGTGGGCAGTATACATGTTAAAACGGAATAAAATATGCTGTATTAAGAAATGTTCTCATCTGAAATAAAGATCGTAAACAAGTTGTGTTGTGTATTTTACAAAGTTTATGATTACTTTTATATTTTTTTTTTTTTTAGTGTAAGTTTGATTTGAGTCAAAATGATGTAGTAATTATTATTTACTAATAGGAGCTTTCATTGTGCATACAGTATCGCTTACTGATTATGTTTATTTTATTTATATTTTAGTTGTATTCCTTTTTTTTTTTTTTTTAATAGAGATACTACCTAGTCATTATGTGATTATGGGGCCAATGTTGGTGCTTCAGTAATGTGCAGGTTTTTGTTGATGCCACGGATCATATTAAGGGGTGCTGGCAAATCAAGATTTGTTCTTGGTTTGATCTGCCATAGTTCATGGGAATGTGTTTATGTTTTTTTGAATAGTGACAGAAAGACTGGGGGTGGGGGTGGTTTAATGGTAGACTCAACTGGTTTTATGTTCAAACTTGTATTTTGTCTTATTATGCAGTAATTCTGTTCGATACCTATGACTGACCTTAATATTCTGAGTTGTAATATTAATGGCCTAAATGGCCCTCACAAACGTACAGGTTTTCTGGATTTTTTGCGAAGAAGAATGATTGATATAGTGATATAGTGTTCAAGAATCCCATTTGAAAGAGGAGGATATACGCAGGTGTAATAATAAGTTTTATGAAGTGGTATCTCACTCATCTTCAGATACTCAAACCAAGGGTGTCCTAATATTGCTGCGAGTGATTTTAAATATTACTATTTTAGATAAAGGTTGTGATACAGACGGTAGAATAACACATAATAAAACAATAGTGGAGAATAGGAATATTGTATTTCTTTCAGTTTATGCCCCTTGTACTCCTGACCCTACTTTTTTCTCTGTTTTGTCAAGCTATCTCTTGAAATTCTCAAATTTTCAAATTGTATTGGTGCAGATACGAATTCTGTAATGTCACATATCCTAGATAGACCTGGACCAAAAGAATCACACTCTCAAGCTTTTTGTTCAGACAAACTTCGGCAATGTGTAACCTCATCCTCATTGGTGGATAGTTGGAGTTTATTAAATCCTTCTGCTAAGTCTTTCACTTTCTTTTCTGCTACTCATAAATCCTATTCGCGAATCGACTATATTTTCATTTCTACTTCTTTATCTTCAGCTGTTCGTGATGCTGATATCTGTTCCTTATCTCTGTTGGATCATGATGGAAATTTGTGCAGATTATCTTTGATCCCTCGGCCATCTCATGCCACTAGATGGCGATTTAACCCTAAATTGTTACAGGACGAAAACTTTTGCAGTCAATTCAGAAATAAATTTGCTGAGTTTATTGAAATTAACCAAGGTTCAGTGGATGATCCGCGAACACTTTGGAATGCAGTTAAAGGATTTATAAGGAATAACTCAATTTCATATGCCTACTTCCTTCAGAAAAAAACTGACACAAAAAGATAGTTGAACTGGAATCACAGCTCCAGAATCTGACTAGAGATAATCAACGTTGTTTCTCAGACAATACACTCAGTAAAATCATGGCGGTTAGGTCCGAACTCAATTCATTACTGAGATCCAGGGCAGAATTCCTGATTCAAAGATCTATCCTGATTCAAAGATCCAGGCAGAATTACTATTTTGAAGGGAGTAAACCAAGCCACCTTTTAGCTCTAAGATTACGAAACAGTGAAAAGTTTGCTAATATTTCAGCAGTGAAATCCCAATCTGGGCTCATTATGACAGACCCAAAAGACATTAATATTGCCTTCCACTCTTTTTACTCTAACCTCTATACTTCTTCTGCTGATGGTGACCCTGACTCTTTTGCATCTTTTCTGTCCAACCTTGAATTACCTAGGCTGTCAGATTCGGATTCGGAATACCTGGCTGAACCGATCACTCTTCAGGAGTTGGAGTCAGCAATCCGATCTATGAACAAGGGGAAATCCCCAGGCTTAGATGGTATTCCAATCGAATTGTATACTACTTTTTGGTCGGATTTAGGCCCCCTCATGTTAGATATAATAAATTTTTCAGTTACTCAAGGCTCATTTCACCCATCTATTAATACAGCTGTTATATCTCTCTTGTTAAAAAAAGATAAAGATCTGACTTCCTGTTCTAGTTATCGTCCACTTTCTTTGATAGGGACTGACATTAAATTATATGCTAAAGTACTATCTCGTCGTCTAGAGAAATTTATGAATAGGCTAGTTCATTATGACCAAACAGGATTTATTAAATCTCGCTCAGCTTCAGATAACTTACGCAGGTTATATCATATTATTAATTCAACGAATAGTTCGTCCTCTCCTTGCGCAGTATTATCTCTAGATGCGATGAAAGCTTTCGACCAGCTAGAAAGGAACTATTTATGGGCGGTTCTACAGCATCTGGGTCTAGGATCGAGTTTCATAAATATGATAAAAGTTCTGTACACCAATCCAGCAGCCACTGTTCTCACAGGTGCTGTTCGCTCTAACCCATTCATACGTACTCGTCAGGGTTGCCCGCTTTCTCCTCTGTTATTTGCCCTATCCTTGGAACCCTTAGCTCAAGCGGTCTGACAATCTGAAACTATTTCTCCCATAATTATATGGAATACTCATCATCATATTTCTTTGTTTGCTGATGATATCTTATTGTATTTGGAGAAGCCGTCACATTCTATTCCTCATGTGTTGAATTTATTTGACCATTTTGGATCTCTCTCTGGGTTTAAAATTAATTGGAGTAAGTCATGTCTACTTCCCCTCAATTCTAAAATTGATTCCATGTCCCTTTCTATATCTATTTCATTGGTTCAAAACTTTAAGTACTTGGGGATAGATGTTTTTCCTTTCCTGCAGGAAATTGTCTCAAAAAACTATAACAGTATTCTAGCCAAAGTATCCTTAGATTTGGAAAATTGGTCTCGTCTTCCTACTTCTTTTCAGGCTCGTATATCGGTGATTAAAATGAATGTTCTCCCACGTATTAATTTCTTTTCTTCCATGATTCCTCTCGCTCCACCGGTTGGCTACTGGAACAAACTTGATGCATGTGTTTCATGGTATATATGGGATGGGAAACGTCCTCATATTAAACTGACTACCTTACAACGATGTAGATTACATGAAGGTCTTTCTTTCCTGTATGCTCAAGCCTCTTGACGCTTCTGTGTTTTGGAGAGCAATTGAGGAATCTATTGTTTATCCGTATAAATTGAAGCATCTTGTTTTTTCGGGGGTTCCACTTAGGCAGCGTAAATCTTGGTTTGGTCCCATTGTAACTCACCTCCTCTCCACATGGAGGAATGTTGAAAGACGTTCACTAGTTACAATATGGCATAGGCATTTGCCTATTTTCCACAATAATAATCTTTTGTCAGGCAGTACTCCATTTCATTGTCCGCAATGGACTCATAATAAAGTAAACACTCTGGGAGATATCTATGATGATAGTGGTTTAAAATCCTTCCAGAATCTCAAAACTCAATACAATCTGCCAGGCACCTCCTTTTTTATGTATTTGCACATTAGATCGGCCCTACGGGCATATGGGGTGCCTTCGAACTCTCAATTGCCTGTTCACCCTTTGCGCAAACTAATCCTCCTGTCACAGTCATGTCTGTCGTGTCTTGTGTGTTTCCCCCTCCTTGCCCATATTTGGTCCTTCCTGTTCCTGTCCTAGTCAAGTTTGATTGTTTATGATTTCTTTCAGGTGTGTGTGTTAATTATCATGTGTTTTTATTTCTTGCCTGTTCTGTTCATTTTCGTCTGGTCTACTCGTTACTCCCCGGTGTTCCTGTGTGTCCCAGCCTTGCCTTGTCTTGCCCTGTCTGTTTTGGATTTATTAAAGACTGTATTTTGAGTTTATCCTCGTCTCCTTGTTTCCCTCATGTGTGCACCGTGACACCTCCCTTCTGAGGAATCTCCCTCCTCTGCTTCAGTCATCCATCTCTTTCTTCTTGAGCATTCATACAAACCTTTATCTATTACAACTGTTTGGGCTAAGGATCTTAATGAGGATGTGCATGTTTTATTTTCGGATCAGGTATGGGGTATGTTTAAATTGTCTTCTAAAAACCCTAATCACCAAATGATTCATTGGAAATTGCTGCATAGGGTTTACTTGACTCCAATGAACCGTTTTTATATGAATCTGTCATCTTCTCCTAAGTGTCGCAAAGATCTTTAGGCATGTTTTTGCATTTTTTTGGGAGTGCCCCTCTCTCTCAGATTTTTGGACTCAGCTCTAACAAGACCTATCATATTTGTTGGGTAATGAGATATGTTTGACTCCGCACCATTTTTTCATGAATGACTTTTGGGACTTCACCTTGTCCGTCCAACAAAGATGTTTACTGTTAGCTGCTCTCACAGCAGCAAAAAAATTGCTAGTCAACCGTTGGAATCCTCTTCACACAATGGACAGACGAACTTGGACTGTGTATTTGTTGGACATCATCTTGATGGAACTCTCAACTTCTCATATAGATGGATCTAATGTGAAAACTGTAAATTTATAGCATTCAGCTTTTAATGTTGTGTCATCTTTTCTAAAATCTTTGAAAAAATAATTTTATTATTTATTTATTTATTTATTTTTTTTAAGTCTACAAGGGGGTGGGATGGGTTGGGGTGGGTTCTAAATTTGCATAGTTGCTTTTTGTTTTTTACTACTGTTTCCAGAAGAAAATTTAATAAAAGGTTGTTAACTAAAAGTACAGGCCTACTGTTTCAGGTTCGAAATAAGTCCTGCAGAATTATTTGATAATTATTTATTAATTACTAATGGGTTCTCTATATTTTCACTTTAGAATACTGTTTCAGGTTCTAAGTAATTCTTGCAGAATTATCTAATAATTCTTTATTAATTACTAATGGGTTTCCAATATTTTCACTTTAGAATAGGCCTACTGTTTCAGGTTCGAAATAAGTCCTGCATATTTTTTGATAATTCTTATTAATTACTAATGGGTTCCCAAAATTTTCACTTTAGAATAATGTTTCAGGTTCTAAGCAATTCTTGCGGAATTATCTAATAACTCTTTATTAATTACTAATGGGTTCCCAATATTTTTCACTTTAGAATAGGCCTACTGTTTCAGGTTCGAAATAAGTCCTGCTGAATTATTTAATAATTCTTTATTAATTACTAATGGGTTCCCAATATTTTCACTTTCCCTCAGTCCTTGCCTTACATACAGGAATTGAATTAATGGTAATATGGTATATGCTGAGGAGGCAAATATTCAGTACTGTATATAAAATATAAAACTAAGGTAAGTTATCGCATGGCACTGGAATGTTGTTGGGGTTCCTATCGGAAGCTGATTTCTTACAAAACACACTCACAAAACAATTCACTACACAGGTGAAAGCTCTATAAAATTTATTGCATTTATTAATATTGCATTTTCATACTACTACTACTACTACTACTAATAGCATTTATATTAAAGGATCACAACTTAATGTAATTGCGTATGATTGTTCATTAGTAGTTACTTCATAGTTATTTTTGAACCTTAACTAGTAGATAATTGATAGTAGTTCTTTAGGAGGTATGACAGAATACATTAGTTATTGATTAGCTAACTGTTACTTAACACAATCATACAATTGTATTACATACTGATTAGTTAACACATCTTCCTTTGTAGTTAACAGTAGTGAATTAAGTGTTAATGACTAATTACCTGTTAGTTCTTCAATAATTCCTTATTATTTATGCAGTAAGCAAGAAACAGTATTCTAAAGTGTTACCTAGAAATCAACCATCATGGTGGCAAATTAAGAACAGCAAACCACTATAGTTTGGATTTTTTCTTTTTTTTTTTTTTTCTTTTTTCTTTTTTTTTTTTCCCCCAGAAGGGATATTAACTGAAAAAGCCTGCTCAGATGCATACTTCAAAACAGTACACCATCTGGGATTCTTTGGCATACTGTTTTGAGCGTAGGTCTACCATTATTTGGGATGCAAATTTTTAATCATGCATTCAATTCAGGACAGATTGTATGCAAATTAGGATGCAGTCAGTGATTTTTGAATAGTTACGTAACATCGCTTTTATGTCCCCCTGCACTGAGAAAAAAATATACAAAAAATAAGGTGGGTAAACAACTACCATTCACATGCCAACGTGCAATTTTACACTTTCAAAATCCGGTAGTTTCCCATAGACTTATTCACTGAGGGTTAAATCGAAATTACTTTGAGAGGTTATTGACAGAAGGCCACAGACTGTGGGTTAAAAATATCCTGGAATATTTCTTTACGTCATTCCTTAATTTCATTCAAACTACAGAATATAAGCAGCCTAGCAGTAAGGTAGGCATTATGATTCAAAACTTTTCCTTTTGTGTTCCTTAATCAACCCTATTATGCAGCCAGAACTTTCCAGATAGCAAAACCGGCTGCACAGTTCAGTCATTACTGTCCATGAGAAAGTCACCACCATTTGCTTAATTACATAATATGTGGTGGTTATTGCATTTTTAATCTGATGAGAAGTCATATTTCTGCTTTGAAATGTGGAGGTGGACTACATAGTGCTTGAAGTTTTGGAATACTTATGTCTTTGAATATCCCTGCTGAACCTGAAAACCAGCATGACCTGTTTTGGTTTTTCATCAAGGCTTCTTTATTGTTTTATCTTGGTCGGCCAGCCAGTGTTGTAGTACTTGAGACTGGAGTCTGCAATGAGTCCGAGGATGTATTTTCAGTCTTGGTCTTTCACGGACTGAAGAGCACTTGTCATCTGTCCTGACTTAAACCTGAGATTAGATTCAACTACTACAGCACTGCAGCTACATTTTTTGGTTTGTGCCGATTTGCGAATCTGTGCTATCGTGTCTCTGGACCAGAGCACACTGTTAGTGTGTTACAGAGGTTCACATAACACTGACATGAAACCAGCCTTCATTCAACCCAAAGGAAAGCATATTTACATGGTCTGAGACATACAGACCCTCTTCAAGTATCTGTCTTGACTTCAACACAGATTCAACCTCCTTCTTGACCAAGTAAAGACCAAGTCTGTGCTGGTCTACCAGCAGCAACCCAGCACTACAACCAGCATAAACAAGCCTAGCAGCATGCAAATTCATCCAGGTCTTGTTCCATGTTTTATCCAATGAAACTAGTCTCCAGACTGGCAAAAAGTGTCTATAGGAATTACAGTAATACACATTTCAAAGTATGTTCACTATACCACAGTATAATCCCAGCTGAGATGTAAAATCACTATCCCTGTTTCCCAAAACCCTCCTGAACCTTAAGCGATACATTTGATCTTTGTGCTGTTCTAAGGCTGACTTTAATGCGGACACCATTTTCAAAGCTCTGGATCAGTGAATGATGCGAGCAGCGTGTGCTTACTAATCCCACTAACGTATGCTGCCTCAGCTTCCTGATGTATTTATTAGCTTACTGAAAATCCCCTATTTGTTAAACGGCGAGGGCTGATAGAGTGATTCGTGACACCCACATGCGGCTGTATACTGCTGACTGGAGCCGGATCTTGGAAGGAATGTTTGTGTGTGCATGTATGCAGGTGTCTGTGTTAGAAATCCTTAAAGCCATTATTCATGTTATGTGTGGGTGAATGGGTTTAAGTAATACAGTAATACTGTATCTAGTATTCTCTATCACAGAATATTTATAGATTTACAGTCAAGATTTTTTTTATACAATTTTCATGACCATTTTCCACCCTCACTCTGACCATTACAACTGAACAAACCAATAAGTGCTAGACTGACCAGTCTCATCTAGTGTAGACACTAGTGTAGATCCATAAATGAGACTATGGGATTATGCTATGTTGGGTCTAAAACCCAACAAACTTTGTA
Organism: Spinibarbus caldwelli; assembly: GCA_039654775.1. NCBI lineage: Eukaryota > Metazoa > Chordata > Actinopteri > Cypriniformes > Cyprinidae > Spinibarbus > Spinibarbus caldwelli. The sequence continues at coordinate 19,928,971 of CM077218.1, forward strand.
ACTTTTTTTATTCAACATTTTGTGGTTACAAAGGGATGAGGATGGTATTTGGGAAAGGGCTTTAGTTTATTACACACCAGGCCAATTTTCTGGATACCGAGTAGACATATCCCTGCTGAAATTCCCAGCATTGCTGGTCAGCATAAGGTAACTTTTGCAAAATCTGACCAGAATGGAAGCTGATTGTTAGTATGCTGGTTCCCAGCATGGCAAGAGCTCAAACCAGCTCTGTTTTGCTTGAGAACTGCATGACAATGCTGGTCCACCAGCTAGAGCAGCACTAACTGGCATAAACCAGCCTGGATCAACATAGAATTTGTGTTGATTTATGCGGGATGTACTCATGGTTGTGATGACAATACTGTGACAATTTGTAAGTCTAAATGAGGTTTTTGCAGAGCAATTTCAATAAATGGTCTGCATGGACCAGAAAGGATTTGTGCTGTCTTTGTTATGAGGGCTTTTTCGCTTGTCGTTCTAAACACTGTAGGGAAACACTTGTAATTTAGAAGAGGGATTAGCACCGGTTTCTTCTCATGGTTATGAAACTCTACTCTGGAGTGAGGTTAGCACTTCTTTTACAGTAATAACCCCGCATTGTGGTGCCAAACATGCACAGTTATACTTTATTTTGATAGTCCACTTTCCACTTTAGACATTCTATAAATATAAGTAACTTTGCAACTAATTGTCAATTAACTCTCATAAGAGTGTTAGCAAACTGTTAGCGTTAGGGCAATCCTGCTTCTGGAGGCCAATGTCCTGCAGATTTTAACTCCATCCATACTAGATAGCATTTTATTTCTCCAACAACCATGTCAGTAGACGTACCCATGTACATATTCCAGGATGACAATACCAAGATTTACCAGGCTAAATTTGTAAGAAATTAGCCACCACAGAGTCCTGACCTTAAACCCATTGACTGTCTTTGGCATACACTTTATAGATTTTATACTGCCCGTCCAAAAAAAAAAAAAAAAAAAGAAAAAAAATTTTTCACAGTCTAATATTTAATTGGACCGCATTTAGCTGTGATTATATCATGCATTCATTGTGGCATTGTTTCGACAATATCATGCAACATCACTGAATTTATTTCCATCGAGAGCTGCATTAATTTTTTTTGCAGAGATCTTGTATTAACAATGGGAGAATCAAACCACTCTGTAAAGTCACCTCCGGCACATCCTAAAGACTCTCAATGAGGTTAAGTCCAGGACTCTGTGGTCGCCAATTCATACAAGAAAATGATTTTTTGTGCTCACTGAACCACTGTTTCACAAATTAAGCCTGGTGGATCTTGACATTATCATCCAGGAATATGGACATGGGTACACACTGCATCAGTTTTGCATCCTAAACTCTGCAGCATTTGCTTATTTAAATACTTTAAATAAGTGTGCATAGTAATCCTATTTCCATGATTCTCCCCTTTTACCACATGTTAAAGGTATTCTTTTGTTCATGAATAATAAAGTACCAAGTTGCACATGTAGTACTTCGTAAGGCAAGCCAATGGCAACACTTAATACTACTTTCACAGTTGTGATAACACTTAACACAACCTTCAGCGAAGTCAGTGTCTATTGCATCTTTTGGAAACTCCAAGATAAGCTTCAAGCAGCTCTCTGATAGGTAAACACTCTGAGTCAGTGCAGGCTGTTGGGTAAACATTCACTGCTGGCTGCGAGCTCCTGAATATGGAAAAGTGTACCGCTGTGATTGACTGTGGCTTAGTATTGTAGCATGCTGTAAACCCCGTTGGCTTAGTGCATAAGACATAGCCCATCTGAACCAAGGATTGTGGGTTTCAGTCATCTGAGTTTAGGCTGAGTTTAGGCTGAGTGAGGCAGTAGATGCATGCTGGGCACAACACCTAGAGGTCAACAGATAGAAACAATCCTCTGCTAAGACTGCTCATTACTCCTGAACTTCCCCTCAGGGGTCAATGCAGTGCATCTGCCTTCTAAGAGTTGAGCATCTTCTGTTCTGAACAGCTGGAAGAAATGTTTCCAGCAGTGTGAGTGTGGTGTGATGGGCTTCTTCCTGCAGAACAGACAGATGTGTTATCACTAATTGGCAGAAGGATAAAGTCACAATATGTTCATAGAAACCCACATATGCAGAATGTTGGGACATGGATTTAGAATTCTGTGGCAAATGTGATCTAGCAAAATTGAAGTTTGCCAAAACACGCTTTTGTCATTTTTGCAATTTTAGAAAAAGCCTTTTGAAAATATCGTTATAGCCGAGCTTTGCTAAATGTTCTTATGGTGTTCTGGATGGTTGATTAACTTTTCTGTTTGCGATTAAGATTGTCTTTGTGGTTGCTAATGCAAAGGTGTTCTAGGTGGTTTAAAAGGTGTTAAAAGTAGAAGCTAGAGTGTGCTGAGCAGTTGCTAGGTGCTCAAAGTGTTTTCTAGGGCTTTCCTGTCAGTGGTGTACAATCCTCCAACCAGCACCAACACACTTTGCTAAAAGTTTCTATGTAGTGAGTCTGAAGACATTGATTACTTTGGCTTAGGTGTGTTTAATTATGCTTGAAGCTAAATTCTGCAGGACAGTGGCCCTTTAAGAAGGTTACACTTTATTTTTGATAGTCCACTTTAGACATTCAACTAACTATAAGTAACTTTGTAACTACATGACAACTAATTCTCATTAATTTGCAACTAAATGTCTACTAACTCTCAGAGTAGACTGTAAGGTTAGGTTTAGGGTTAGTAGAATAAATTGACATATACGTGCAACGTTTCTAATAGTCCATATGTTGTATGTTGTGGACCCATCAAAATAAAGGGTTAGAAGATATTAAACAGACAGTCTATTAATACTCTAATGGCTGCTAGTTGACATGTAGTTGCAAAGTTACTTACTGTTAGTAGAATGTCTAAAGTGGACTATCAAAATAAGGTTACCTTTTTTTTTTTTTTTTTTTTTGACATTATTATATTACATACTTATACATATATTGCATACCAAAATGGAAAAGCACGATCTCAAACAACTGTAGAAGTTAAACAAACAAACAAATTCTACAAAAAGTCGAATATATAACTTTAAAATATAAAAATATATAACTATAAAAAATAAAAATATATAACTATAAAAAAAAACTATAAAAAACATAACTTTGAAAAAAGACATTAAAATAATATACACAATTTAACAGAATAATTCTCCAAATTAATTACCATTGTAACTGCCTCACTGTAATTTTGAGGACTTCTATTGTGTTTCTAGGTGGCAGATGTGTTTAACAGGGTGTTTTGGGTCATTGCAAGTTGGTTGATAACTGCCTCAACTATAAATATGTGCAATAAAAGTATAGCATTGTTAATGGTGTAGCTAGAAAGCACACCCACACATGCACGTCTATGGATTAACTGAAGCAGTTGTGTGTGTTATTCAAGTGTTTTATAATGTATTTTCCTTAAGTGAATGCAAACTGCTGGTAGTTTTGATAAAATTCTCAAAAAATAAACAAACGAGAATCAAAATTATATGCCTTGCCTCTCCAAATGAATATTAGTGATGACGGTTAGTTGCAGTGAATGCCCATCTTACGAGTGTAGCAGCGGATATATTCGGCATGTCAAAACACAAACTACTAAAGTCTCTCCATGCCAAATGAAGTGCCATATCAGTGAAACTGAAAATAGTTTTATATAGTGCCACTGGATGAACTCACTCGAGAGAAAAAAAAATAAAATTAAGTAGGTACACGCAGGATAAAATAAGTAATGAATTCTCAATTTTCTCTTGAAAATTTAATCCCTTGCTTTCAGTGTTCTACGATGAGAAAATTATATAAACAAATATCAATAAACATATCCTGTTTTTTCACCTGCTCCACACGTCACACTCACAATCTAATAGCACAGACACCCTCTTGTCATGTCGTACTGCGTCTCATCTGTGTCTCACAAGAACTCAGGGATGAGAGCAGGTTTAATTCATGTCACGTGAGTGTGTGTGTTTGTGTGTGTGTGTGTGTGCTTCAATTAGCAAGCGCTCACTCAAGGATATGAAATCGGAGTAAATAGGCTTGCGGGAGGGATTAGAAAGCCTGTGACAGAAAAGGGAAAAGAACTGTGGAACGATTAGGAATATTTGAGCCGAGTGCAGGAATATATTTCCACAGAAACCAAGAGAGAGAGGGAATGACTCACAGCTACAGCTCTTCATCACACACTTCACTGCTCTTACGGCTTTAAACGATGACCACTGCCACCCAGAAGAACGTGAGTGGCTCTCATCGTGCCACCATCCCAATATCTCATTCAAATAGGAAAACAAAAGCTCCATTTCAGAAGCTACTGACCTAGCAAAGCTAAGCAACATTTTAGTTATCATAGATGCACTCCTGCTTTCACAAGTGTGGGTTTGGCTTTAAATGATTAGTTCACTGTTCCGGACTCATGACTCTGGGAAATTTTGTAGCACTAACAATGAGGACTGACGTGTTAAAGATTCAAAAAGATGCAAAAGCAGCATGAAAGTATCAAGTTTGTATTCCATTTGACTTGTGCAGTATACCTCAATTTGTAATGAAAACTTTGTGATAAACAGCAAAATGTAAGTCGTTATTCACTTAGCTGTTAATTGCTGTGGCCTTATTTACTGAGTTGACCTCAAAAACTAAATAAGTCAAATTTGTGAATGAATCATTCAGGACTGTGTTTCCCAAAAGCAACTATGGTCCATTGTTACCAATGGAGTTCAATGGAATTAACGACTATAGTTAGCTAACGATGATTTTGCGAAACGCAGTTTTGCAAACTCGATCAGCAAAAATAGAAAAAGGGCAAGAGTTGAAACTGAAATTTAAAGGCTAAAATTAAATTTTGTTGAAATTCACACTAAAAAGCTGTGGCATTCTTAATAAAGTTTTTAAAAGTATTTTTCCTCACTTAATGTCACTGGACAATAAAGAAAATATTTTAAAAAGGAATTTCTATGGTTTGACTTCAGAACCCAAACATCATTTATTAATTTCCTTGTTGACACATCACACATTGACCTAGAACAATTACTCAACACTCTCTTTTTTTGTGAAACAACCACAAAAATACCTCTGCTCCTCAGTTCATTTTTAGTAAGAGTACTTTATAAGCATTTTGTGTGTTATCTTTTTCAATACATATTCATATTGTAGGTTGATCCTCAGTGATATAACACACAAATTTGATTCATTGAGTCTTTTGAATGCATTGACCAATGTGCTTATTGACCTTCTGAGTATTATGAGTCAGTCACTTAATCATCAAGAGATGTATTCAAACATTCTCAATTCTCACTCATCCTACTATCTTTAATAAAAACCTACATAAATAAACGTTCATAGATAGATAGCAGCCGGTTGCATAAACCACTTAGTCATCTTGGTTAGTCATCTATTTTTTTTTTTTTTTCTCTTCAAATTAGACTTTTTTATGTAGGTTATTTACATAAAAATGTCTAATTTAAATCTAAAAAGTCAAAATTTACTAGTGACAACTAGTGACTAACTAGTTGTTTAGACTAGCTCTTATGACACAATCTTAAACTGGCTGTGCTTGTGCAACTGCCCCCAAGATTTACTGTAACTATAATCTATAAGACACAAGACAGTAATGGCCTAAATAAATTAATTTTGAATTTCAATAATGTTCTTAATCTCTCTGTAAAATCCTGTAGGCTACTGGCAATTAATGTCATGTGAATTGAGTATGGTCATCAGTCATTTTTACTATGCCCCCTTTGTTCTGTAATTGTCCTCTGTGGGAAACTTTCAGATTATTATTAGTATTTATTTATTTATTTTTACAAAATTACAAAATACTGACTACATTGTGTCCGTGTGTGTATGTGACAAAGCATAAGTTAAATATTTGCTCTACTTCCATTAAGACGACCACAATATAACTAAAAAAAAAAGTCATTGGAAAGGGTGTATAAATTAATTGCATGTCAAGAGCACGTCAAATCATCATTAATATGTTTGCTTCCTGTCAGAGCTGAGTCATTTTATGTCTTATCTTGGTCAAACCACATTTTTGTGAGGCCTAATGGATTTTCGGGATTTTAATGGAGTTGGACCAAGAAATCAGCTTGTCTCTCTGAGCTAAAAATACATCCAGATAACTGAGAATTACCAGCACAGTTTGACCGAAAGGTGAATTCATGCAACAGTATATCAGACTATCATACAGTGCATCATTTTTTTAGTCATGAGAGGTCCCAAGAGACATTGTATTTAAAATTCTAAAATAGCTTTTAACATTTCAAAGCCATGAACCTTGTAAACTTGGTCTAGTTCGGTCAACATTTTGTATAGTAGATTATTTTTTATGTTTTAATGAGTATGCTCCTTCTTTTAAAACTTTATGTTTTCTCAGCGGTGGACCATAGTTTGGTACACAGTAAAAAGTGTAAAAACACTGGGAACCATTCAAAGGTAATATAGGGCAATCATTGCTGATGAAATAGATACGTATAGTTCATTTTTAGGCCTACTATATACATATATAAAATAATCACAAATATCTACCCAGTTCACTTCTCCACTAATGGGCTGGTAAGTGTATTCAGGTGTGTCAGATAATAATGAAAACCAAAATACACAGTGCTGGGCCACTCCAAAACAAGGAATGATCTAGAATGATTTAGTCAGCTCATCCACATCCCACTGTCGGAGATGTCAGATAAATGCAAGATCTTTCTGCACAACTAACAGTGCTTTGTGGCACATCATTATTGGACACAGACATTTGTCACATTATCCACATGATGGTAATTGGAATAAATAATAATTTATTATTAATAATAAATATTTATTAATAATTAAGTATAAATATATAAATTTATATTATAAAATATAAATTAATATTTATTATTATTATTGTTATTATTGTTATTAATAATAATAATAATAATAATAATAATAATAATAATAATAATAATAATAATAAATAAATAATAATAATAATAAACTAAGTATAATTCAAATCTATTTACTGACATATTGCTTACTACTTACTGATATAAAAATTATAATTAAACTTTATTTAGAGTACTACTTGCGCACAGTACACATTTCTTAAAGGGGTCATGAACTGAGAAACCAAACTTACCTGTATCTTTGGACATATAAGTGGTCATTACTATAATCATAACTTGAAACTTTTTCATTAGTCTAAAAACAGCTTATATTGAAGGCAGTCTTCCAAAACAACAGCTTTTGAAATGTTCTACTCTATGATGAAATAGTGTGGCTAAACTCTGCCTCTGCAGAAGAAGATCAATGCTTGCTTCTACATCACTGCCTGTTTAGCCCTGCCCACCGAATTGCACATATGGGCCATTTCTCAAAAGGAAGGCTGCATCCTCCGGAGATCGCATTTGTAGGCTGCATACGTCATAAAGAAAATCTTATTTTAGAATATTAACAGTTATAAATTTGACCATTATTCTTAGTTAAGCGTAAATTGTTGTAATATGCTTATGACTCGCAAATGTAATGCTCAGTTAACTGAAATAAACCAAGCTTGATGACATATGCAGCCTGCAAAAACGACCTCCAGAGGATGCAGCCTTCCGTTTGAGAAACGGCCATAGTGTTTACAAAATATGCTAACGCACAGGTCTATACAACCAAACAATAAAGATGCTCCGAAGACAGTGCCAAGCTGTGGAAAAACTGTATTTGCATTGCCTTCCTTCTAATTTCAACATTCGTAAAGAGTGGATGAACTTTATTTTTAAAGTCAGTAAGAACTTGGTCCTTTGTTCACTTCATTTTACTGCAGATTCGTTTACAAACAAGGCACAATTCGACATGAGATTTTCAGAAAGACTGAAACTAAAAGACGATGCTGTGCCGACTATATTGGATCCGACATTAATGTTGCAAAACACAAGTGTAAGTAACTATTTTTATTTTGTGATCACTATTGCTTTGTCTGTTGAACAGATAGTTTGATACGAGTATTTATGCGTTTTTAACCTAAATCACAGCAGCGTTCATCTGTGAAGAACGTAGACTGTCAAACTATTAGCTTTAGAGTTATATGATCTTTGTATAATAAAGGTTTTTAAAAGCAATATATTTAAAGTGTACTTAAAGGTTACTTGCAATAGTTCCACTTTAGCACAATCAAATATACTTCAGTATATCTTTAGTTGGACTTCAGCTCTACTTCCACACAATTGAAGTGAATTAAGTACAAAATTAGTAGTTACAATTTAGCAAACTTTAAGCATACCAGTTTAGTATATCAAAAGTACAATTGCAGGGTATTTTTATTAAGTACAAAATATGTAGCTTTATTTGTAGTATACTTAGCATGAAATACATTTATTTCAAATACATTTTATTATATTTCTTTTTCACTAGGGAACACATCACATTTCATGAGCTGACTTATTCCAAAGGTGGAATCACTTCATAAATAATTTTGTTTCTTTGTGAATGCAGACTGAATGGCTAGGTGCTTGATTTTATACACCTACCTGTATGGCAATGAGTCTGACTGAAACACCTTAATTAAGAGAACCTGAATTAATGAAGAAGTGTGTCAAAATATTTTTGTCCTTATATGCAAACAAGGAGTATCTTCTTTTTTTTTTTTTTTTTTTCTTTTTGTCCTCACAATTCAAGCACTAACTACATTTAGTAATTCCACCTATTTTCCCCCAGATGTGTTGGTGTTAAATGTGAAGAAAACAAACACAGATTATGTCTAGTAAGTCAGTCTGAAATTCAGGAGGTCTTTTGCTCGACTCTGTCTGACAGCAGCTGTGGGTGTATGTGGTAGAAGACAAGGGATTTTGCCATGAAACCGCATCAGTTTTCTGATGATTCACTAGCTGTAAGACGACCTGAGGGCTTCTGTAAAGCAGCAGGTCAAACTCACAGCTCCAAAATCACTAGCTCCAAATGCAATGTGTGCCCACATCTGTCTAAGATATTTAGCATGGGATGGCTTGAAGGCATACATACAGTATGCAAAGTGGTATAAACACACACATATTTTAAAATCAACATAAAATCTAATCTGATATTGTTTACATGATGTTGTTTATACTATTTAGAAGAAAAAAAAATGTGTCAATAATACCGGGAATGCTACCTGTTTACATTCATTTCAATGGCTCATTTGCATACACTCAAGTCGTTCTTCAGAAATAATCTTGAACTGTGAGCTTGAGTTTGGGTTCCTCTTACTTTCTTACCCTTTCACTCCAACCACTTGTCTCCATTCTAGCATGCAAAACTTCTCAAGACCCAATCAACTCCCAGTGGAGAAAATCATGACCAGCACTACTTTTTTTTTTTCTTCCTTATTGACTTGTTTCACTAGGAAATACTCTAGGAAATATATTCGTTTACAGAATTAAAATTGGTTGAGAACTGCATTTCATGTTGACTTTTAAGGTCTACTCCAAAATGTTTGATCTAATCTGCAGTGAATTTGTGTTTTAATTACAGGGAAGTCTTCGAAAATATGCTGAAGCAAATATTTGCAGAGTTTATTTCACCCCAAGAACCCAACAGCAGACTCCTTGAGAGTGTGTGTGAAAGAACACAGCTCCTGTTCCCATTAGACCGTCATTTAGCATTATAAATACACAACAGTGCATGGAGAAAAACATGGATGCCTGTGAAACTAGGGCACATCCTGTGCTAAGAGGACTGGGGATTATTATATCAGTATCTATATTCTTTCCATATGTAGTGCATTTCAGTATCAATTCATTTAATTTGTTTTTAGAAAAATAATAATACTATGCAAAAAAAAAAAAAAAAAAAAAAAAAAAGTTTAATTGATTTTGCAACAGTCATTTGACCCAGAAATAGTGCAGAACTTTGTTTCTACTTCATTTTACATCATGACTTGTCTTTTTATTTTGTTTTTCATTTTTTAAAACACATTATTTTTTTATTATTATTTTTTTTTTTTTTTTTCTAGATGAAAAATTAAAATCTGAGATCTGAGACCAGATTGTCAGTGTGGTTGTAGACATTTGGACCCCGCTGTATATACAAGACAATGAAAAAAAGACATCTCTTATATAGAAGAAGATATAGGTTTTTAATAGAATCTGTGTTTTCATCTCCTGCTGTGCCTGTGTGCCACAACTGTCAAAGGCCACAGTCTTTGAACTCTGCATTGACTGTCTAAAGGAAGGAGAAGCATTGGTTTTCATCTTAGAGCAGTGCAGATATCTGCCGGAGTGTGATGGAGCACAGGGACGATTCCAACTGAAATCTAAAACCTTTCCTAGAGGATGCTATGTCAAAGCCCTGGAATCCACAGATTTATATGCCACTGGCAACCAAACACCATATGAAACACACGGGAGACTCGACTAACAGGGTTGAGCAGCATTCAGAATAAAATGGAGCAAGCGAACAAGATGCAGAATAGCTAATTACTGTAAATATGAATGAAAGGATGTTGAATTAAAATTATGAAAATATCATATAATAATATATGTTGAAAGACCTAATACCGTATGTTGATAGAAATCTATTTTACCCCAAACTTGTATGTGCTATGCATTTTTATGTTTACTAGACTGTAAATTCAGCAAGTTTTGTTGTAATAAATAGTACTTTAAAATACATTAAAGTGTACTGCTAAGGTCTGTGTACATTTTGACAGGTCATTTTTTTTTTCAATTTGAAACGAATTAAACAGTGCTTCTACCAACATTTTTCCAAAAATGTACCTATACCTACAATTTGCTGCAGTTATCAGTTGAATGAACACTAGTTGGAAAAACACTAACAACTTTTATTCCATTTCATGCCAATTATGATTGAATGGTAGATGATCAATTAATGGTTCCTTGTACAATCCTATCAACTCAAAACTATTTCACCATAGTGCATGATTTGTATATATACAGGTGCATCTCAATAAATTAGAATGTCATGGAAAAGTTCATTTATTTCAATAATTCAACTCAAATTGTGAATAAGACATTTTTAGTGAATTGTTGGCCTTCTGGAAAGTATGTTCATTTACTGTATATGTACTCAATACTTGGTAGGGGCTCCTTTTGCTTTAATTACTGCCTCAATTCGGCATGGCATGGAGGTGATCAGTTTGTGGCACTGCTGAGGTGGTATGGAAGCCCATGTTTCTTTGACAGTGGCTTTCAGCTCATCTTCATTTTTTGATCTCTTGTTTCTCATTTCCTCTTGACAATACCCCATAGATTCTCTATGGGGTTCAGGTCTGGTGAGTTTGCTGGCCAGTCAAGCACACCAACACCATGGTCATTTAACCAACTTTTGGTGCTTTTGGCAGTGTGTGCAGGTGCCAAATCCTGCTGGAAAATGAAATCAGCATCTTTAAAAAGCTGGTCAGCAGAAGGAAGCATGAAGTGCTCCAAAATTTCTTGGTAAACGGGTGCAGTGACTTTGGTTTTCAAAAAACACAATGGACCAACACCAGCAGATGACATTGCACCCCAAATCATCACAGACTGTGAAAACTTAACACTGGACTTCAAGCAACTTGGGCTATGAGCTTCTCCACCCTTCCTCCAGACTCTAGGACCTTGGTTTCCAAATGAAATACAAAACTTGCTCTCATCTGAAAAGAGAACTTTGGACCACTCGGCAACAGTCCAGTTCTTCTTCTCCTTAGCCCAGGTAAGACGCCTCTGACGTTGTCTGTGGTTCAGGAGTGGCTTAACAAGAGGAATACGACAACTGTAGCCAAATTCCTTGACACATCTGTGTGTGGTGGCTCTTGATACCTTGACCCCAGCCTCAGTCCATTCCTTGTGAAGTTCACCCAAATTCTTGAATCGATTTTGCTTGACAATCCTAATAAGGCTGCGGTTCTCTCGGTTGGTTGTGCATCTTTTTCTTCCACACTTTTTCCTTCCACTCAACTTTCTGTTAACATGCTTGGATACAGCACTCTGTGAACAGCCAGCTTCTTTGGCAATGAATGTTTGTGGCTTACCCTCCTTGTGAAGGGTGTCAATGATTGTCTTCTGGACAACTGTCAGATCAGCAGTCTTCCCCATGATTGTGTAGCCTAGTGAACCAAACTGAGAGACCATTTTGAAGGCTCAGGAAACCTTTGCAGGTGTTTTGAGTTGATTAGCATGTCACCATATTCTAATTTGTTGAGATAGTGAATTGGTTGGGTTTTGTTAAATGTGAGCCAAAATCATCACAATTAAAAGAACCAAAGACTTAAACTACTTCAGTCTGTGTGCATTGAATTTATGTAATACACGAGTTTCACAATTTGAGTTGAATTACTGAAATAAATAAACTTTTCCACGACATTCTAATTTATTGAGATGCACCTGTGTATATATATATATATATATATATATATATATATATATATATATATATATATATATATATACTTTATTTTTTTATTTTTTTTTTGCGTGACATAATCAGCTGTGTATGCATTGCTTTTCCAATGTATTAAACTTGCTTGGTAGCCCACCTGGTACAGCATTGCATTACAGCACTGCACACAGTTTGGTGAAAGAGCTCAAAGCCATGTATAAATTGCACTGTTATTTAATTTAATTTAACTTATTTATTTATTTAGCAGAAAATGAATGAATAGTTTGAATATTCTAATTCCTAACGACCAATGATTGATCGACCAAAGATCTACCCGTGCTATCATCAGTTCTTATTAAATTCTGGACTTAACGGCATTAGTTCTTGCATTTAATGTAGTAAGTCTGAAAAACATGGTACAGATGAAATTTGAGTGACACAAAGCTATCGTATAATACCAGAAGATATAGTAGTGCATAAGTCCTGCTTTTCTTGGTGTTGTTTGTTTAATTTTGAGCTTGGTTGTATGTATCATTATACACTTTCATTGCATACAAAAGATAAGTTTAGATAAGATATAAGTTTAGATTAGATATTTTACCAAATATCTGTATGTGTTTTATGGTAAGAATAATAATAGGGATATAAGGATGAGGCAGTAATGACAAAATAATTATTGATTGATTGACTGATTGACTGATTAATTGATTGATTGATTGATTGATTGATTGATTGATAAACATTTAATGGAACCATTAAACAAGTGGAATAGTAACAAGAATCTTTATATTTTCAGCCCTAATAATGAAGCATGTAAAACTGCAATTTCAAACTATATTTCAGGCATCTATAGGCATATATAGATCATATTATAGATGGATTAAATCGGGTGAGTTATACTTTTAGTTTGAACAGTAATGGCTGAGAATGTGTTCAGTGAAAGGACATATTCTGCGGCCCATGAATGCTATGAGATATTGAAACCCAGTTTTGGCTCTAATACTTGGCATCCTGTATTTACTGCTTAACTAACGCACGTCTGCTATTTAAAACAGACGAAGTGTTCCCTGCATCAACCCACACACAAGCTTTCATTAAAAATGTATAATAACAAACCTCTCTTAGAATAGCCATTAGTATCCATTAGAGGCATAATCCCAGAACATATGCTGCATGGTATTACTCAAGATAGAACACGGCCAGAGTGTAAAAGCTGGAGGATCTTTTATGTGGAAGAGGATTAGTGAATCAGCAGGATTTCTCTCAGGAACCAAAAGAGAACAGCCATTGAGATAACATGTATACTACTGGAGCTTAGGGCTAGATCAGTGATCAGTGTTATAGAGTAATAGATCACTGTTATATTGTCAGGAGTCAGGATGCACAAAGAACAACATTTATTCAAAATAGAAATATCTTGTAACAATATACACTACCGTTCAAAAGTATGGGATCAGTTATTTATTTATTTAATTATTTATTGTTTGATTGTTTGTTTGTCTGCTGTTGTGTTGGCATTGATAGCCTTGTGGGCAATATGCCGACATACAGGCGTCCAGAGTTCGAATCTGTCACGATCCCTGTCTGTGTTCCCTGTGTCTGTGTTCAAGTACTTTTAGTTTGTAGTTCTATGTCCTTATTGTTGCCTTGTTCCCCTCCTGTTTCCCTGCTGCTCTGCTCCCTTGCTTGTTGTCATGGACACTCATTGAACCACACCCATCTCCTTAGCTCTCTGTATAAATAGACTTTGTGGTTCCCTTGTGCTTTGTCAGTTGTTGAATGTTAGTGTTGCTGCTCTGCTCGTGTTTCTGTTCTTGTTCCCAGTGTTTCTAGTTCTTTGTTATTTTATTAAACTACCTGCATGTAGATCCACACCTCAGCCTGTTTCCTTCTGCTCTTGCATCATAACAGAACAACTGACCAAACCATGGATCTAGCAGGAGTTTTTTTGTGATCCTGTGAGTGTTCTCTGCTCCATTTATCAAGATGGCCGACCCACTGAAGTTTAAGTGGAGGAGTTTGTGTCTTACTGCCATCTTGCCCCACTGGATGATGTAATGTTAATGGAATGCTTTTGGAGTGGTCTGGATGAGAACATTGGTCGTCTAATACCAAAGGGTGAGTCCAAGTGGACTCTGGCACAGTATATCGATTTTTGCCCTGAGGCTGTGTGGATCCCCTCTAACTGTGGGGGAGGTAGAGGAGGACCATGTTGAAACCCCAAATAATTTTTTTTGGGGGGGGCACCATGCATCAAGCTCCAGTTCAGAGCCTCTTCCCAAGATGGACGCCAGTCCTGAGACACTTCACAAGATGGCCACCAACTCAAAGCCACTGTACAAGATGGCCGTCACGTCAGAGCCTCCAGCTGTTGTTTATATCAAGCCTCAGTCTTCAGCCATCGTGGATGCCACCCCAGTATTCCAGAGCATCGTGGATGTTATGTTTGAAGACACCAAGGCATTTCAATGGAGTTTGAGTTTGGCGTACAGTCTGGCGGACCCACCGTTGTCGGTGCGTGCAGCGGGTGTTCCAGGGGCTTCAGCACTGGCCATCACAGAGACTGTTCCCCTATCCTCAGTGTTCTCTGTTATGGCAGTCACCATTCTGTGTGTTTGGGCTACACATTGCTCTGTTCCTGCTTCAGTTCGTGAACCCACTCCTGAGCCGACTCCATCCAATGAGTCCGCCCCAGTCCTCGAATCCGCTTCAGAGCCTACTCCAGCTCCTGAGGTGGCAACTCCCGCTGTGGAACCTCCCAAATTGGTGGCATCCGCTCCTGAACTCGCTGTCTATCCTGTCACAGTCTAGGAGACCATCTGTGAACTCTCTGACAGTCCTGTCATGGCCATGGAGGCCGTTCCTGAACTCTCTGACTGTCCTGCCATGGTCAATGAGGCCATTCCTGAACTCTGACTGTCCGGTCACGGCTATGAAGGCCATTTGTGAACTCTCTCCCTGCCTTGTCATGTCACAATCCCTGTCTGTGTTCCCTGTGTCTGTGTTCAAGGACTTTTAGTTTGTAGTTCTGTGTCCCTATTGTTGCCTTGCTGCTCTGCTCCCTTGTTTGTTGTCATGGACACTCATTGAACCACACCCATCTCCTTGTTAGTTTCCCTGGTTACTGATTAGTTCATTGCCTTGGCTCTCTGTATAAATGGGCCTTATGTTTCTCTTGTGCTTTGTCAGTTGTTGAACATTAGTGTTGCCACTCTGCTTGTGTTTCTGTTCTTGTTCCCAGTGTTTCCAGTTCTTTGTTTGCTTTCCTCCTGCTCTTGCATCATAACAGAATCTCAGCTCGAAGACCTTTAAAAATCCGCTTCCTTTCAACTCTAAACTATCCTATCACAATAAAAAAGGCAAAAATAAAATGCTTTTATCCTGTTCTTTTTCTTTTCTTTTTTTTCTGTATTTATTTTTAATACTATTAACATTTTTATTCAGCATGGATGTGTTCAATTGATTAAAAAGTGGCAAATAATTAAAATATTTTGTTTTAAATGCTCTTTTTAATTTATTCATCAAATAATGCTGAAAAAGGTTCTAAAAATATTAAGCAGCAGTAACTGTTTCCAACATTGATAATAATAGAACGATTTTTGAAGTATCGTGTGACACTGAAGACTGAAGTAATGTCTGATGAAAATTCAGCTTTGCATCAAAGGATTAAATAACATTTTAAAGTATATTACAATAGAAACTGATATTTTGATATGTAATATTTCACAGTATTATAGTTTTTTTTTCTGTTTTTGATTTAAAAAATACAGCCCTGATGAGCATAAGAAACATAAAAAAAACATAAATCTTACAGATCCAAAACTTTTGAAAAAATGTCCCAGTGCAAACCATATTCTGCTTGAAAAACTCATTTTACTTTGCATAGATAGATAGATAGATAGATAGATGAGCTATATTAACTTGCAAATATTGTTATTCTTGTGAATTTATTTGCATTCATTCATAGCAATGTAAAAGTAACTAAAAGTCAGATTACAATACTTGTGATATTTGAACTTGGACACTGATTACATTTTAAGTAATTCAAAAGGTAATTAGTTTGACATAATTAGTGATTTGTAACTGTAATTCATTTTAATGTAACCCTCACATCTATATCAGCGCTGGACTCCCAAAACACAGTGACGTCCATCTCTGGCTGATCAGCAGGCAGTGTTTAATGAGCGAGAGCCAGATGCTTTCTCAAGGCTTCAGCCTGGGAGTGGTTAATTAATCAGATTGTGCTCTCTCTCAATTCCTCTTTCCCTCTCTTTCTCTCCCCTCTTTCCTCCATGCGACCTCACCGACAACATTACAGAACACTAATCCATCATCTTCAGCTTTTTACTGGGGTTTGCTGAACACACCATGAAGCAGTTTTCCAATTTTCCAGCAACTGAGTGGAGCTCTTAAGATGGCTATTTGCCACATTTGGGTACACCATTTCCTGTTGGGCACAGCAGTGTTGAAACTAGAAAGGAACTGAATATTAAACATTTTGGCTCTGTTCCAAAACCTCTGCAGTGAGTCCATGTAGGCAGAATTTTAAAGCACTATAGGTGTGCTCCCAACATGAAAGCTTTCACAAAAGGTAGACAGCATAATTATGCTGCCTTCTGAGATACCTTCTTTTTTTCCACTAAATAAAGTCAGTATCACATGTATCCTTTACAGAGAAGACAATCCCAGCCAGGCCACAGAGAATCTGTGAAGCGAAATCTTTATATTTAAACCATCCTTATTTTGTAAACTTTCACAAATACCCTGATGAGTGAGTAAATGAAGACAGAATGTTCATTTTTGGGTGAATCTTTCTCATAGACAGGTTCTTCTTGGGATTTGCAGTGAACGAGACCTCTAGCCTCTAGCGTGATCTATTTTCATACGCATAAAAAGTGATGACTGATGACAAATGGGAACTTCTGCAGCCAGAGATGCTATTCACAGCACACTGACCCCTGGATAATCAAGCCTGTTAAAGGCCAGCACAAAACCCTTCATTACCCCCATTAAAAATCCCATAAAATGACGCTCTCTAAATGTCATCGGATAAATTAGACATGCATACGGTCAGCACAGGTAGACGTACAGAGCTGCCAGTTATTAATGTACCTTCAGTTCGGATGCTGAATGGG
Source organism: Spinibarbus caldwelli (assembly GCA_039654775.1). Classification (NCBI taxonomy): domain Eukaryota; kingdom Metazoa; phylum Chordata; class Actinopteri; order Cypriniformes; family Cyprinidae; genus Spinibarbus; species Spinibarbus caldwelli. The sequence continues at coordinate 19,946,422 of CM077218.1, forward strand.
GAATCGCCCAGTCGCTTGGCCGAGAACTGCCCCCCCAGAGAGGTCATTAAGAAGCACAGACTGAAGAAACCGATCCCCGCCACAAATATCCTGCAACAGACAGACAGACAGATAGGAACAAGAAAAAAGCCAGACAATGACGAGAAACCACCATGAGAAGAAGTATAACAGCTAGAAGGAGTATATTATCCTTGTGAAACTTTTCCTTTGGAAGAAAAATTAAAGCTTTGTCACTGTTTATTCACCTTGTTGTTGCAAACCTGTTCACTTTTTATTTTTTAAGAAGAAAAATATTCACACAGGCATTTTCTATGAAGGTGTAGTACACTGACCACATCTGCTAAGCTAAAAAGTAAATAAATACATTAAAAAAATAAAAATAAAAAAACTAAATGTAGTCCAAGTGACTCATTCCCTGTATTCCAAATATTCCATCATATAACATGTCTGTGTAACAAACAGAGCAAAAAATTATTAATTCAATTAATTCAATAATGTTTCGCTCCATCAGACTAATAAAGTGCTCCAATGATGACACATTTTTGTATGCCAACCTGGAAGTTAGCAAACAAATCCATCAAGATATTTTTTTTTATATTCAAGCAGTTGCTTCCAGCTTTAAAAAAAAAAAAAAAAAAAAAAAAATCTGAATCAGGAGAGAAATATGCACAGATCAACCAAAAGTAGTCCAAAACAATTTGAAACTATTATGTTGGTGGGTTTTGATGTGAGAGGACAACAGGGAATGGGGTTTTTCACTGGAGGAAGCATTATGATGGATTATGGACTTGAATTTTGGCCTAATGCAATGGTTTAAAGTCAAAATGCCATAATGATGGATTTGCTTCCTACAAACACAAAGCCTTTCATTTCATTCTGATGGCACCCATTCACTGCAGATGATCCATTGATGAGCAAGTGATGTAATGCTACATTTCTCCAAATCTGATCAGATAAGGAAACAAACTCATCTACATCATGGATGGCCTGAGGGTGAATACATTTTTCACTTTTATTTATTTATTTATTTATTTTTTGGAATGACGTGGTGACAGAATAATCTCATAACAATGGCAGAAGTATCATTTTTGGGTGAACTGTTTCTTTAAACGTCACTGACTACTCAGTTTACATAAAACTAAAGTTTTATGTATTCATCCTAAGGCAAATTCACATTTCACATTTGCATTACAGATATTTGAAAAAAAAAAAAAAAGTGGATGAAATTCAAAGTATTATTCATGTTTTTTAAACAGTAATGAAAATGTACAAGGCCACTCATGTTGACTGAAGCCCACTAAAAATTAAGCGTGCTTTTCATAGCTATATGCAATTCACATTAACATAAACTAAGTATAAACCACATCTTTTGTTAGGGTTACAGTATGCTGTAGCCTGCAGGTTAGAGCCTTGGATGCGTAAACAAAACCTTTGAGGTTTAACGGAGATTTACACAGTTTGCCAGTTTTGTAAGCCTGCAATCGATTTATGAACTGTTGCAGATCATCTTTTTTTTTTTCTCTCTCTCTTTCTCTCTATTATAAATTATATATAGAAGGAAAGAGAAATGTCATGTCAGACCAGACATGGAGGGTTGCAACTGGACGAAAAAAAAAAAATGACATATTATTTTTGCATAATGATTAGTTATTTATATTTTAGTTTGTAGAAGACAAATATTGGAATATTAGAGTAGATCCAAGTTTGAGACATGTAGTCTGTAGCAGGAAAACTCCCCATACAGTCTCCTCTACTAAATTACTGTTCCTTGATGACAAGGAACATGACGTCACTTTCCTTGATCATTCTCCAGAAAGTGACGTCATGTTTGGTGGTAAAGTAAAAGCAAACATCAATAAGTATTATAAACTAAGCTAACTGTTCGTCCTTCACTGAGCACTAGGTAACTTTGGCTCTCATTTTCATTATGTAAGGCATGTTTTTCATTTTATTTGCATTGTGTGTCCTAATTGAGTTTGACCAGAGCATATTTCAGTACTATTTCATAGAAAAAGCTTGCTTAAACTACAACACAAGCATTATTATATTTTATTTTTTATTTTTTAAGTTGCAGAGCTCAGGTAGCCTAATGCAGAACAGACTGACCCACATATTCGCGCTGCTGGATTCCCGCCACTGCGAGAAACAGCGCGAAAGCTCATCAACGAGACTCAGTTCTTACACCATCCTCACATCTTTGCCTGAAAGTCTCCTGACACCCTCAATGAAACCCTTTCAAGAACCGAGAATAGTACCACCTCCACCACCATGTTATTTACAGTAAGCCGTTACATCTCTTTCTTTGTAGATACACTTTTATGTGGTAACAATAGTGAACACACAAAGTTTGACAGCTTTCAGGTTTTCAGCTTTGTTCAATTAAGAGAACCTGAGAACTTCGATAAAGTTTTTTTTTTTTTTTTAAATAGGCTGTTTTTATTATTATTATTATTATTATTATTATTATTATTATTATTATTTATTAGCGAATTATTTATTTATTTATTTATTTTTTACAAAAATTAGCACGATAGCCTTTTTTTTTTTTTGTAATTTGTATTTAATTATTATTTAGCTATTGCAGTAAAACATTACCTGGTATTATACTACACCATCAATAAATAAATAATAATAATAATAAAAAACCCTTAACAGTAGTATTCTTAACGTTGTTGCACTGAAGATCTTACATTAATTTTTTAACTATTTGAGCTTTCCTGTAGCTCAAATAGTAGAGCATGGCACTAGCAACGCCAAGATCATGGGTTCGATTCCCAGGGAAAGCAAGAGCTGATAAAATGTAAAAAAAAAAACTGTAACTTGAATGCAATGTAAGTCGCTTTGGATAAAAGCGTCTGCTAAATGCATAAATGTAAATGTAAATTAATTTAATAAGATTTTACCTTTTAAAAAATACTGTAAATGTGGCATTTTGGCGGAAACTTACTGTTGTCAAGGTGCATTTTTGTAGGGACTTAACCTAGTGGTTGACCACAGACACAAAACGAAGACCTCAGTCACAGTGGTCAAACGCTACCAATTCGAGGTTTGTCTAAACTGTCAATGTATTCAATATTTGAACATAAATGTCTTACAGTAGATTATGTCACGTAAATCTTACCTGAACGGTTTGAACGTCAGCAGGCATCTTCTCGTCATAGTTATACACTCGCTATTTACAGCAATCATTTTCCGCGCCGACTGTTTAACAACATACCAACTATAAAATGCATAATTTACTTTAATTATTTGTGTTTCTTAATATGCGAGTTTAAAGTAACAGCCCTAATTCTGTCTGAAAGCTCTTTGATGAAGTTGCAAGAAGAAAGGCATCCGAAGATTGCTGAGCGAAATAATCAGCAGGTCATTCAGTTGGTGATATTGAACTCTTATTCATGATAGTTTCCAAATAGCGTCAAGAGTAATCCAGTATAGGTCCATCTCCGTACATTTAGTGAAGTATCAATGAAGCTCGTGAGGGGAATGAACGCGTCAGAACTCCCTGCGCAGCGCGCGACGATTCTGGATCAATTCACCAGCACGACTGGCGTTTTCTGTGATGTGAACCATCACTTTCACCTTCTTTGAGAATAATGCTGTCTCTGTGGCTCAATATGAACATGCATGCAGTTCAGCTGATTCAGAGGAAGCGTCTAAAAGCTTAAACCGCTCCTCTGTAGTTTCAGAGCCGTGGACAGCTCCCAGTGCACACGCTATAAGGCACCAAGAGCGCCATCCCATGGATTTCTACCAGTTTACTGGGATTATCCGATCTGAGATATGCTGAATTGGGTCTGTATGAAGCGTGTTTTTGTGTAAGTGCTTTTAGTAGAACACAAGTCCACTGATTGGATATGCGAGTTGCATTTTAAATTTAAAAAAGGAAGAATGACATTTCATAAATGTACGGCCTTAAGTCTTCTTTTGCACATTATTTTCACACCTGTATATACATATATCATATATACATAGATATATCTAAATATTTAGATATGTATATATCTAAATATATACAGTATGCACAATTTACTAGATTACGGGGTGACTCATTTTACCCCACTCTCCTCTACTGCCTTTAATGTATATGCTGATAAACACATTGTTTATGCTACCATTGTGTCTAGAGAGGATGTTTCATTACAGTATTAACAGTAATGAAAATCTAATGAGAATCATTATTCAAAATAATGAGAGTTATGAACAAACTCAAAAGAAGTCAAGCATTCTCAAACTCTACGTGTCTCTGGCCCAACTGATGGTTTCTGCTAGTTTCATTCCCATCATTTCTGAACCCTGAGAACCCAGAGGACTATTAACAGTGCAGCCCGCACCTCTGGATGACACACTTCATATCCAGCAGTGAGTCTGACAGATCGGCCATTAATGAAAGCCTCTCTCTGTACAGTTTAAGATGCTGAGGATCTGCTTTCAAAAAAAAAAGAAAATCAATAGTTCTCTATTTCCTAGACCCACAGTTTCAGAGTACAGCAGTACAACTCCAAAAAGGACAGCAGTGTACAACACTTTCAGGTGAAGTGGAATCCGTATTGTTTCAGGGCTACTTCAAGATGCAGAGATTGTGAACAACAACAAGATGATCGCCTTGCCTAACAAAACAAACATACAGCATGCATTGATTGATGCTATTAAGTGCTCCTCATTTCTCTATATAATTTTCTCTTTGAAACAACACCACAGACGAGAGAAAAATAAGGAACGTGAGGTTTTCTTCAGTCTGCAGGGTAAAAAATGTCTAGACGTGATAACATGCCTTTGGAACATAAACCCCAATAATGACAGACCCAAATAGCTGCAGTTAATGAAGCTTATGGACTGGAGACATAATTGCAAGCAACATACATCACAAATAGTTCATTACATTCTGGAAGGCAAAGAATGAAACTGACATGTTTTTCTCGGTCTGCTGTGTTTGATGTCATTAGTGAAGAGCTTGATGTTCTTGTGGTGTCATCAAACAATCCGCATTTTCATTTTCCTCCAGGCACAGAGGTGATTAGTCACATGACATTTATGGCAAAACTAAGTGCTTATGAGCAGTGTTGAGGGCAGTATATTACAAGCAACACGAGTTACATAATCAGATTACTTTTTCCGAGTAAACTAGTAAAGTTTACTTTGTTTTCCCATTTATTGACTGACAGCTCTCCTGTCCCCATGTTGAGAGAAATCAGGAGTAAGTGCAGAGGCATTGTGTGCGCTGTGTGAACATGATGCTTACTGTAGTTCTAGATAAAATTAGATTTAATCTAGAATTACAGTAAGAGCTACAGTAAAAATAACTGTCGTATTCATATGACAAAAACAGATCCAATATTCCTCAAAAAGAATTAAAACATTGAAATGCAAACTCAAAAACCTGGAATAATTAATTGCATTCCCATTTGCTCAAATAACAAAATATAAACTCCATGATACTGTTGTCATGACTTTCAAAAAAAAAAAAAAAAAAAATGAGAGAGAATGATAACGGCAGTCAGAAGAGAGAACGGTGTCAAATTTACTGTCCCAGAGACGCTTCATTAGAAACACCCTCGCATTAGTGTTAACTAGATTTTTATTTTTATTTTTTTGTAATTTGATGCAAAGGTAATATAATACAAAGAATAGTGTTATAAATGTGCATACATTTGAAAAAAAAAAAAAAAACTTTCGAGGATTTACGATGCTGATGACTGTTAAACGCGTCATCACAGTCTTGTGAAAAGGGTCCATTGTAAAGTGTTACTAAATTAATAATGCAATATGACTCTGATCAGAGTGACATTGATGTGAAAGTGTATGTTCTACTATGATAACTAGAATACAGCTATTAGAGAGCTGTAATGGGCTACTGATCCGATTTTTTTGAACCCATTGTAAATAGACTGTAGCGTTCAACTGGTTTATTGTTTAAAAACAAACAACCAATGACAACAACGTCAAACACTGAAACTTTAAATTAAATATCATCTTAGAATGTGTGGTTCACACACATCACTAAAGCAACACATAGAAATAAACAATGCTAGCTGCACATTTTAGGCTACTTCAGCCTTCCAGAAATTGAATTTATCTCAGTCCATTCGTCATAAGCCAGCCAGTCACTTGTGTGTTTAGATGCCAATAAAGCACTTCAGGCTCACAACTCATCAAATTCAATTTACTCTCACTGTGTGCTAACGGCTCTCTATGCACTCTAAACGCTCTCATTCATTCATGTACATTAAGAGCGATCAGCCCACTGGGGCTATTGAGAATCTAAGTGATCTATTCAGTGAAACCTTTAAAATTTGGTGGCAAAGCACCCTTCAAAAGCAATACAGTAAGGACAGCTGGACACGTGTACTAACATTCTCAGACCTCTCAAGTCTTAACTTGATCATCTTGACTGCAGTTTTCTGAAATGATAGAAATAACAAAATCAGGCTTCAAGATACAGATTTCAGATGATTTTTGGTCAAGTCTTCAAGTTGTGTTATTAAAAAATAACTGACCTAGAAATGTGCTGTTGTTCTTGGCGGATAACAAACAGGTGACAAGAAAAAAAACAAAAAAACAACAACAACAAAAAAAGGGATAGGGATGAGAGCCATCTTGGAGGTAGACTCATTCAAATGTTTCAATAAATTTAAATAAAGCTATTTATAATGCTGTGTCACTGATAAAACAGCAATATTAGCATGTCTTCATTATGTCCTTCACCCTTCATAAGAGAATTTGAGAAATGACACCCACACCATTGTTTTTTGTTTTAAATATTTATGGACTCATGTTGTCTGTGGCTGTTAACAGCTGGTTTATAAAATCTTAAAATACCCAAGGTTTTATTGTGTCTCTGGTTTTCAGAATGTTTAAGATCTAATTAATCTGCTTGCTAGTATAATAGTGAATATTTTTCAAATTCATTCTCTTTCTAATGATTTCATGACGGTGTTATAGATATATGTGGCATACATCAGCATTATATCACCATCATATTGGCATTAGCTATTAAAAAACCCATATCTTTTACCCACCAATTTGAACCCTCTTAGCAACAGCTGATCCTGACTGGGTCTTTCAGCACCATGAACAGAAAACTCAAACATTCAAGAGGTGAATTCATAAAAAAGCCCAACAGCAACAACACTGGATTCACTGTTGTTATTAATTCATTAATATCATCCAAAATTGAAAAAAGGACACTCACTACAACAAAGCCACAGGCATACAACACAAACACTTGCTATGCACCTTGAGAGGAAAAAAAAAGGATGCACCCGTACTTTGGACCTTTTTATTCTTCCCTCAATCTCCTGGTCACAGAGAGTGCAAGACACACACGCGCGCACACACACACACACACACACGCAATCAGCCCTTGACACAGTGTTCCTTCGTACTTGTGTTTTCATTACAAATGGCCAGAGGGATGGATCTCAGACTGAGTGATGACCAAGTGAAAGTCTTAAGTGACCAAATCCATCCAGTCTTAAAGGGCACCTATTATGCAAAATTCACTTTTACATGTTGTTTGAACATAAATGTGTGTTAGCAGTGTACACAACCTCCCTATAATGATAAAAATCCACCCACTCCTTTTTTCTTAATCCCCATAAATCATAAGCATTGTCTCGGAGTGTTTGCAGAATCTGTAAGATGTGATGTCACATTTTACATGCCCCGTCCACGACTGTTGACGGACACTGAAATATAAGCAGAGTGAGTCGTACACAATCCACAATGTTTTTCTTCATGCTAGAACATTTAAAAGCAGCATTCAAATAAGAAATGTCTTCTTATTAAAGGTGCATTGTGTAATATTTAGGAGGATCTATTAAAATAAATGCAATATAATATACATAACTATGTTTTCAGAGGTGTATAACAACCTCAAATAATGAACTGTTATGTTTTTATTAACTTAGAATGAGCAATTTATATCTACATACACCGCGGGTCCCCTTACATGGAAGTCACCACCATATTTGTACGCAGATGGGAGTTTTACTTACTTAAACATGTTCTGAGGGCAGAAAAGAAAATGACTGGTTTACAGATTCAACCAATGAAATTGAAGCAGAGGCAGGATCAGGAAATTTGGACGTGTGGAGGGAATACTTCAGACAGATACCTTACTAACGCTTCGTGGGAGGCATTTATAACAAGGTAAGTGAATTTACCATGTATTTTCATGAAAAAAATAAAGATCTCTGAGGTTTAGTGAGATAATTAGTGAACAAAGATGCACAGAACAAATAATCATCGACTAAATATACCATATAGTATGCATTTTAATTAGACTGCTTCATCAGTCGATTGCACCAAAGCTGCTAATGAGGTAACTGAAGGAAAACATGCTTTTCCAATGCTACCGCACTGTCTGTGAAACAGATATGAGCGACAACAGAACTCGTTCAAATCTCTGTGACATTTCATCATCTCAGTTAGCGTTAGCATTAGCATTGCTCTCAGGGCAGGAGTACTCAGTATTCATATTACTGTTATTTTTACTGAACTATGCGCTGCTCTTGGGGCAGGAATACTTAATATTCATATCACTGTTATTTTTACTGAACTATGCGCTGCTCTCGGGGCAGGAGTACTTAATATTCATATCACTGTTATTTTTTCTAAACTATGCGCTGGTCTCAGGGCAGGAGTAATCAGTATTCATATTACTGTTATTTGTACTGAAGTGTGCGCTGCTCTCAGGGCAGGAGTACTCAAAAGGTCCGTATTACAGTTATTTTTACTGAACTATGTGCTGCTCTCTGGGCAGGAGTACTCAATATTCATGTTACTGTTATTTTTACTGAACTATGTGCTGCTCTCAGGGCAGGAGTACTCAATATTCATATTACTGTTATCTTTACTGAACTATGTGCTGCTCTCAGGGCAGGAGTACTCAATATTCATATTACTGTTATCTTTACTGAATTATGCGCTGCTTTCAGGGCAGGAGTACTCAATATTCATATTACTGTTATGTTTTACTGAACTTTGCGCTGCTCTCAGGGCAGGAGTACTCAATATTCATATTACTTTTATTTTTACTGAACTATGCGCTGCTCTCAGGGCAGGAGTAGGGGAGCGCGGGGCACAAAGTAACACGGGGTTAGTTGTAACACGCGTGGTTTAAATATTTCCACACATACTAGCATAACCAAATTTACAGTATTTACTAGTTACCATGTCAACATTATATAGAGAAAAAAGTGTGCCAAAATTCAAAAGTCTTTTGAAGATATCGCTGAACTATGGTATTTATTTTACCATAGTAAAATTATATTTCTGGCTTAAGTAAAATTTTCATCTCAGTTTTTATTACTTATTTAAAATGAGACAAATCTGCTATTATTTTAATCTCCAATCTGTTATTTATCAGTTTAGATTATTTTTTAATGCTTCAATAACTAGCAGAAGACACTAACCGGTTTTAAATTTCATTTGCGCAGATGGGGTAAGTTGTAACACTGCGTTACAATGTGCCCTGCCGTGCTATTCTATGACATTAGCGATGTAATTCACACTATTTACTTTAATAAATTTTAATGAGAAACGACGAGAAACAGGTGAATAAAGACTGACAGTCAATGTTTAATGTTCAGAAATTATTATTTCAAGACATGTAAAGCATTTTGGCTCGTTTATGTGGGCCATTCCGAGCATGGTTACAATGTGTTCATTGTCAAACTCAAAAATCTGATTATTTTTAATTCTTAAAAATCGCCATTATTTTATTTGAAATAATAATTATTTTTGTTTTATTGACAAAATATTTTAGTTTGTCTTTATATTTTTTCATGAGATCAGATAACATTTTAAGCTGTCATACAGTCATGTTACAACGTGCCCCTCAGATGTTACAATGTGCCCCACCTACGGGGCATGTTGTCACATTTCACTTCCAATTTTTGAGAATAAATAAAGAAAAATGTATACACTGTAATTATGAAACAAAGTGGCATATTTGTACTGGACAAGTGTAAAATTACTGTGGATAAAAAAAATATACTCTGAACCCCATGTGGATTTATACAATTTGAGAAAGTCAAAAAGTGTTACTTTGTGCCCCGCTCTCCCCTACTCAATATTCATATTACTGTTATTTTATGTGCTGCTCTCAGGGCAGGAGTACTCAGTATTCATATTACTGTTATTTGTACTGAACTATGCGCTGCTCTCAGGGCAGGAGTACTCAATATTCCTATTACTGTTATTTTTACTGAACTATGCACTGCTCTCAGGGCAGGAGTACTCAATATTCATATCACTGTTATTTTTACTGAACTATGCGCTGCTCTTGGGGCAGGAGTAATTAATATTCATATTACTGTTATTTTATGTGCTGCTCTCAGGGCAGGAGTACTCAGTATTCATATTACTGTTATTTGTACTGAACTATGCGCTGCTCTCAGGGCAGGAGTACTCAATATTCCTATTACTGTTATTTTTACTGAACTATGCACTGCTCTCAGGGCAGGAGTACTCAATATTCATATCACTGTTATTTTTACTGAACTATGCGCTGCTCTTGGGGCAGGAGTACTCAATAGGTCCGTATTACTATTATTTTTACTGAACTATGCGCTGCTCTCAGGGCAGGAGTACGCCATATTCATATTACTGTTATTTTTACTGAACTATGCAATGCTCTCAGGGCAGGAGTACTCAATATTCATATTACTGTTATTTTTACTGAACTATGTGCTGCTCTCAGGGCAGGAGTACTCAATAGGTCTGTATTACTATCATTTTTTTTTACTGAACTATACACTGCTCTCAGGGCAGGAGTACTCAATATTCCTTTTACTGTTATTTTTACTGAACTATGCGCTGCTCTCAGGGCAGGAGAACTCAATATTCATATCACTGTTATTTTTAGTGTACTATGCGCTGCTCTCAGGGCAGGAGTACTCAATATTCATATCACTGTTATTTTTAGTGTACTATGCGCTGCTCTCAGGGCAGGAGTACTCAATATTCATATTACTGTTATTTTTACTGAACTATGTGCTGCTCTCAGGGCAGGAGTACTCAATAGGTCTGTATTACTATCATTTTTTTTTACTGAACTATACACTGCTCTCAGGGCAGGAGTACTCAATATTCCTTTTACTGTTATTTTTACTGAACTATGCGCTGCTCTCAGGGCAGGAGAACTCAATATTCATATCACTGTTATTTTTAGTGTACTATGCGCTGCTCTCAGGGCAGGAGTACTCAATATTCATATTACTGTTATTTTTACTGAACTACGCGCTGCTCTCGGGGCAGGAGTACTCAATATTCATATTACTGTTATTTGTACTGAACTATATGCTCCTCTCAGGGCGGGATTCCTCAATAGGTCCATATTACTGTTATTTTTAGTGTACTATCTGCCAGTAGATTCATATCACTGTTATTTTTACTGAACTATGCACTGCTCTCAGGGCAGGAATACTCAATAGGTTCATATCACTGTTACTTTTAGTGTACTATGCACTACTCTCATCAAAGTATTTCTGTATGACTATACTTTTCTTGGGCATTTAAGAATGACCTTAACTACATTTCAGATGCTGTGCCATAAGATTGGTCCACTGGTTAGTCAGGTTATGCCACCCTGTTGCGCAAAGTTACATGACTTTTTTGATGTGCATAGAGGAATTAATGCGGCAATTGCATTTCCATCTCACATTATTTGCAATTACTCTTAATCGCACAAGCCAAAAACCACCTCGAGCAATTTTCTTTTCTTTTTTTTTTTTTTTTTCCTGGAACCTCCCCAGTTGACAGCATTGTACATTTTGAATGTTTTCCTTATTCCTTGGTTTCCTTGGATTACCTTGAGAGACTCAATTTTAACAATTTTAAAACCCTTCCCTAGTGAAAAATAAATATACTCAATTGTATTTAAAATATATTTATTTTATGATAAATATACTAAAAATAGATTGACATGTCTATACTTTACTGAAAATACATTCTAAATGTAGTTATTTCATGCTTTCACCAAGCACAAACTTAGTGCACTACAAATTCATTTGTAAAATACTATTGTCACGCCCCTGGACTGTTTTGTTGTAGTTTTTGCTCCCCATGTGTTCCTTGTGACCCAGTTTCTCCCCTGTCTGATTGTATTAATTTGCTCCAGGTGTGTCTCCTTAGTTCTTTGATTGTCCCGTCTTTAAAAGCCCCAGTCCTTTCAGTTAGTGTTTGTCGGTCTTTGAATGTTTTCTCGTGTTCCTATGTTCCCTATATGGATTAAAGACTCCCAGTTTGTGAATTCTCCGTGTCTCCTCGTTCCTGGCTCCAGCACTCGTGACAGAAAGACCGACCCAAAACAGTTGCCGCTACGCCGGTTTCCCCCGTTTTTGTTTTCCCGTTTTGAAGAGTTTTTTTTGTTGTTCCTGGTTTTCCTCTGCGGCGATGGAAGTCGCCGCACGCTTCGTTGCCCTTACCCGACTAGATCTCCCCTTCGTCGAGTATTCCTGGGAGTTCTGCAGGCTCGCCGCGGCGACGGCACTAGATGATGCCACCCTTCTATCGCTGTTCTGGCACGGGGCCAATTCCCATCGTCCCGTAGACCTCCCAGACACCACAGGACTGTGCTGGAGGGAAGGGATCCTCCGGTGTCTGGAGAGTGTCGAGCCCCGAGCCAGAACCAGCCCGCCGCCGTTCGCGGCTCACACAAGCCCACCAACTCCCCGCAGTGCGGAGCACCAGCCCGAGCCCACCGATGACGGAGAGCCGTTTCCCGCTACGATCCACGACCCAGCGCCAAGCCGAGCGACTGAGCGGAAGATCGTCCCGGAAGTTGAGCCCACCACGTCAGATCAGGTGCGAGAGCCGGCGACGGTGCCCATCACGAGGGAGCCAGCCGTGGACGGTGTGAGCGCGGAGTGGAGCTCCGCCCCCTGCACCACGGCTGAGGGTGAGCTGATTGTACATCTGGGGCTGCTAGACTTTGAAGGGGATCTGTTGGACTGGGAACATGATTTGGAGGCCGACGCTTCCCCTATCCTCTCTCCGTCTCCGCTGGTTCCAGCCAGCTCCGCGCCTCCAGAGCGCCCCACAGTGTCGGCTCCCATTCCTGAGTTAACCCCTGGAAGCCCGGAGGATCTCAAATGCCCACCCTCCCACCCGCTCCTGCCTCCTCCACCGCTGTCGTCTGGCAGCCCCTCTGCTCGCCCTCAGCCCTCCATCAATGCGGTGCGAGCTCCGCGGGTCTGCCATCCTCCATCGCCGTGGCTGGAGAATCCCTCACCTCCACCTCCAGCCTCCGAGGCCCAGACTCCACCTCGGCCCGTAGACCCAGCGGCTCCACCTCGGCTCCTAGCTCCCTCGCCTCCACCGTCATCCATCGATCCACCAGCTCCACCAGGCTCCCTCGTCCCTCCGGCTCCGCCTTGGTCGGGCGTCGACCCGCCATCGCCTCGGGACTCCTCTCCTCTGGCTGCGCCTCGTCACTCCGTCCCACCGGCTCCGTTGGGCTCCTTCCTCCCTCCAGCTCCACCTTGGTCCTCAGTCGCTCTGGCTCCGCCGCGGATCTCCGGAGCTCCGCCTCTGCCTCGGTCGCCAGAGCTCTCGGCTCCACCCTGGCCCCCCGGATCCTCGGCGTCACCCTGGCTCGTCGGCTCTCCGTCTCCACCTCGGGCTCCTCCTCCACCTGCTCCGCCTCCGTTGGTCGGCCCCCTGGAGTCGGCGGCCATTCCTCCTCCATGGCTCCTCCCTCCGTCGGCTCCACCGTGGGCCATCATCATGGCTGTAGCCTGGGTCCTGCCAGGCTCCTCCTGCTCCGAGTCCCTCCTGTCTCCTCCCTCCTTCGTCGCCTCCCTGGTCTCTGTCTGCCGGCCCCCTCCCGGTTGTCCGTCCACCTCCTGAACTGCCGCCATTGTTCCCACCCGTTTCCCCCCCCTCTGTTGTTCCACGGTGCGAGGACGCACCTTCCGGGAGGGGGGAGTAATGTCACGCCCCTGGACTGTTTTGTTGTAGTTTTTGCTCCCCATGTGTTCCTTGTGACCCAGTTTCTCCCCTGTCTGATTGTATTAATTTGCTCCAGGTGTGTCTCCTTAGTTCTTTGATTGTCCCGTCTTTAAAAGCCCCAGTCCTTTCAGTTAGTGTTTGTCGGTCTTTGAATGTCTTCTCGTGTTCCTATGTTCCCTATATGGATTAAAGACTCCCAGTTTTGTGAATTCTCCGTGTCTCCTCGTTCCTGGCTCCAGCAATCGTGACAACTATACTTTTTACAAATGCATTTGGGGAATGATGAAATATACATATTCATCTTTAAGAAAGTACACTGGCTAGGTTCTTAATTCCATCTACAACATGTTTGAAACTTGTTAAAAGTGATTTTCACATATACATACCCATATAAACTGGACAGAACCTTTCAAAGAGGACGCCACTTCATAACCCCAATGACATGTCCATGCTCACTCAGCCCAATAACTAGTGCCAATAAGAAATGAATGAAGCAACTCATCATATGATCCTGTAGCTGTATGAAGGCCAAATAATGTATGTCTGTGGGGATTGTTTGTATTGTATGTTGTGATATCATTTACAAGGCCGCTGTATGAGTTCTCACCTAAGATTATGGCACAAGAGACAATATCACATTCTGTGTATTGATATATGTTGATATATTTGATATATTGATATATTTGCATGGTTGCAAAGCAGCTTTACATACATATGTGACCCTGGAGCACAAAACCAGTCATAAGTAGCACGGGTATATTTGTAGCAATAGCCAACAATACACTGTATGGGTCAAAATTATTGATTTTTCTTTTATGCCAAAAATCATTAGGATAAAGTAAAGATCATGTTCCATGAAGTCCACTCTAAGATGGCGCCGCAGATGGCAGCTACTGTGCTTTGCTCTTCAGTGTTTGTACTGTTTTTGTTAGTTTTTCCTGTTTTTTGTTTCTCAAACACCATCAGTTTTACTAGGGATGATCTGCTGAACATTCGGCAGAACACACCACAGAATCTTTTACCGGTTTTTGATTATTCGGACGTTTTGCTGGACATTGTTGTTGGCGGAGCCGTAGCTCTGGTCAAACGCTTCAGGAAGCGCAGACGGGGGAAGCGAGCCGGCGCGCTCGTGAAGCTCAGACAGCGCGGATTCAGAACGGCGTTGCCTAGCATCCATCTGGCGAATCTCCGCTCTCTACCCAACAAAACGGACGAACTCCTTCTGCTCTCCCGGACAAACAGGGACTTTTCAAACTCTGCTGCTCTGTGTTTCACGGAAACCTGGCTGAACGACGCCATACCGGACAGCGCGTTACATCTTCCGAGCTTTCAGCTGTTTAGAGCGGATCGCGAGGCAGAATCAACGGGGAAATCACGCGGCGGCGGGACGTGCTTTTACATCAATGAGAGGTGGTGTACAGATGTAACTGTGTTAAAGAAGATGTGCTGTTCAGATCTAGAAACGCTCTTCATTAACTGCAAGCCTTTCTACTCGCCGCGGGAGATTCACTCGTTCATTCTCGTGAGTGTTTACATTCCACCGCAAGCGCACGTGAGCTCCGCTCTACAGAAACTCGCTGATCAGATCACAGACACAGAACAACAACACCCACACTCTGTTTTAATCATTCTTGGGGACTTTAATAAAGCCAATCTCTCCTGTGAACTGCCAAAATACAGACAGCATGTTACATGTCCCACCAGAGACAGTAATATACTGGATCACTGCTACTCAGCGATAAAGGACGCATATCACTCTGTTCCACGGGCAGCTTTAGGACTCTCTGATCACTGTTTGGTTCATCTTATACCGACCTACAGGCAGAAACTCAAATCTGGAAAATCTGTATTAAGAACTGTTAAAAGATGGACTAATGAAACAGAGCGGGTTTTACAAGCCTGTTTCGACCTTACTGATTGGACTGTTTTTGAAGCTGCCGCAAATGATCTGGATGAGCTCACAGAGACTGTAACATCTTATATCACTTTCTGTGATTATATGTGCATTCCTACCAAGACTCATCTAACTTACAACAACGACAAACCATGGTTCACTGCAAAACTCAGACAGCTCCGTCAGGCCAAAGAAGATGCTTACAGAAAGGGGGATAAAGTCTTGTATAAACAGGCCAAATACACACTGGAAAAGGAGATCAGAGTGGCAAAGAGGAATTATTCCGGCAAGCTAAGGAAAAAATTCTCTTCCAGTGATTCTACTTCAGTGTGGAAAGGTATGAAAGGAAATCACCAGTTACAAGTCACCATCCCCCAGCACTCTGGAGAATCAACACCTGGCAGACGTCTGAACGAGTTCTATTGCAGGTTTGAAAAAACACCCCACACCCGCCCTGAACACCTCTCCACACAACCGTTCACCACCTCCAGCAACCCCCGTCTCCCCACACCTGCAATTCAGATCAGCGAAGATGAGGTGCGCCAGGTCTTCAGGAAGAACAAAAGAAGGAAAGCACCAGGCCCAGACGGTGTGTCACCAGCCTGCCTAAAAATCTGTGCTGACCAGCTGGCCCCCATCTTCACACAGATCTTCAACAGATCTCTGGAGCTGTGCGAAGTCCCCTCATGCTTCAAACGCTCCACCATCATCCCCGTCCCAAAGAAACCCAAAATTACTGGACTTAATGACTACTGACCTGTGGCTCTAACGTCTGTGGTCATGAAGTCATTTGAAAGACTGTTTTGGCTTATCTGAAGTCCTCCACTGGACCTTACTGGACCCCCTGCAGTTTGCCTACAAGAGCAAACAGGTCTGTGGATGATGCAGTCAACATGGGACTGCACTTCATCCTGCAGCATCTGGACAGGACCAGGGACTTATGTGAGGATCCTGTTCGTAGACTTCAGCTCCGCTTTTAACACCATCATCCCGGACACCCTTCAGAACAAACTAACTCAGCTCTCCGTCCCCACCTCCGTCTCTCAGTGGATCACCAGCTTCCTGACAGACAGGCAGCAGCTAGTGAGGCTGGGAAAATACACATCCAGCACTCGTACGATCAGCACTGGAGCTCCTCAGGGCTGTGTTCTCTCCCCACTGCTCTTCTCCCTGTACACTAACGACTGCACCTCTAAAGACCCCTCTGTCAAGCTCCTGAAGTTTGCAGACAACACCACACTGATCGGCCTCATCCAGGACGGTGACGAGTCTGCCTACAGACAGGAGGTTAAGGAGCTGGCTGTCTGGTGCAGTCTTAACAACCTGGAGCTCAACACGCTCAAAACTGTGGAGATGATCGTGGACTTCAGGAGGAACCCCTCTGCACTCCTCCCACTCACCATCATGAACAGCATTGTGACTGCAGTGGAGTCATTCAGATTCCTGGGCACCACCATCTCCCAGGACCTGAAGTGGGACAATCACATAGACTCCATTGTGAAAAAGGCCCAGCAGAGGTTGTACTTCCTTCGCCAGCTGAGGAAGTTCAACCTGCCACAGGACTTGCTGAATCAGTTCTACTCCGCCATCATTGAATCCGTCCTCTGCACTTCAATAACTGTCTGGTTCAGCTCAGCTACCAAATCTGACCTCAGAAGACTACAGAGGGTAGTCCGGACTGCTGAGCGAATCATTGGTACAACCCTCCCCACTCTCCAAGAACTGTACTCATCCAGAGTGAGCAAAAGGGCTGGCAAAATCACTCTGGACCCCTCACATCCAGCACACTCCCTCTTTGAACTGTTACCATCTGGTCGACGCTACAGAGCTCTGAGCACCAGAACGACCAGACACAGGAACAGTTTCTTCCCTCAGGCAATCCATCTCATGAACACTTGACATTAAAAGTGGAACACACAACACTATTATAAATTATTTATTCAACACACATACTTATTTTTTCATTTCAGATTTGCACATATTAGACCTGTACACCATAATTGTCTATATTATATATTGTGTCTTTGCTATTTGTACATTGCCTATTTGTATATTATTCTTTTATTATCTGTGTCCTGTCCTGTTGCTGTCTTTCTGTTGCACTGTAGAGCTTCTGTCACAAAAACAAATTCCTCGTATGTGTAAGCATACCTGGCCAATAAAGCTCATTCTGATTCTGATTCTGATTCTGATATACTTTGTAAATGTCCTACTGTGAATAAATATATATATATATATATATATTCAAAGTAGGACATTTACAAAATATATTCCATGAATATTTTTTATTCTATGAATATTTTACCAACACTTTTTATTTTTTACACATTAATGTTTCTGTCCCGTACGGACAACGACAACGTTGCACTTGGAAATGTGGACTGCAGCTCTTTGGGCTGTCAATTAATTATTAAGCGAATTATTAAAATTATCCTGGCCAACCCTCGAAACTACACAAAAAGTTAAAATGTCAAATAAATTCAGAGACATACATGAAAAGCAACAAAATGTATTAAAATAATTTCAATTCACATATAAATCCGCAGCGTAAGTTACTGCGAGACCGTCAAAACATTTAATTGCATTTTATATTAACATTTGTGCAGTGCATTGAGAGTTAAGCGTAAAGAGACCATGGGCAGAGATGTTACGGATGGGTTTATTCTTTCCGCATGCACTGAAACATAAGCAGTACGTTCACATTCTTCCACCAACTAACGGAACTGTGTGTTTTAGTGCATGTACAAGAATAAAACTAATGTTATGCCGGTTTATCCAATTGTTTCCTGTAGCGTTAATGACAGATCATGTCAGGTAAAAGGGAAGCAAAACATTCTGCAGATGATATTTAATGTCCGCTGACTTTAACAGCTTCGAGTTTAACGCACTTTATTTTCACGCACCGCTTACTGCGCCTATTTCAAGACTTTTCGGCGATTCGCAGTCTTTAAGTCCTTATAATATAAATCTGTTTACTTATAGTAGTATTTGTAACAGTATAGAAAGACTACAAAGTAAACAGTTTATCAAATTGCATGTCTGCTTTGGTGACGCATCTGGTAAACCGAGTGCATGTGTGTGGCAGCGACTCGGGTTCGAATCCAGTCCGCGGTGTTTCCTTCAGCCAATGTTCAAATGTTTGTGTCCAATGTTCCACTGATGTTCTCTGGATAATTGAGTTGACTGGTATGCTGGGGGTGTTAGTAAAAGCCAGTTTCTTAAGCTGTGCCATTGTTTATGAAGGTTAATTTATTGCATTTGAAGAACACAATAATTGTGCCATTAGCACACTTCAAGTTTACTTGGAATGCCATTGCAATGTATTTTAAAGTCACTAAAAGTAAGGGATAGTAAGACCTCAATTTGCTATTAGTATAATATTAATGTATGTTCAATACTCTTACAGTGTATTTGAATTGCAATTGTAATGTCACCAAAATACATTTGAAGTTTATGCTGAATGAATTCTGCATTTCAAAAATTAAATAAAAGAGTGGATACTTAAAGTGTACTTAAGTATACTTGGAATAGTTCCACTTTAGCACAAACAAGTATATTTAATACAACTTTAGTTGAACTTCAGCACTGCTTTGCACAGCTAAAATGCATTTAGTACAAAATTAGTTGTTCCAATTTAGCAGACTTTAAGTATACCAATTTATAGTTTGCCACAAATATATTTAGTTATACTAAAGTACATACGAACAAATTGTACTTAAGTATACTATTGTTTCACTAGGGTTGGTTTAAACTAATCCTGTTCCTGGAGATCTACCTTCCTGTGAAGTTCAGCTCCAGCCTTAATCAAACAAACAAGAACCATTAAGATCTTCAAGAGCACTTTACAGATAGGTGTGTTGGATCAGGATTGGAGCTGAACTCTGCAGGAAGGTAGATCTCCAGGAACAGGACTGGGGACTCCTGGTTTAAACTGTATGTAGCTGAAAATACAGTTATAACTGATTTGTTGAACATAACTTGCCTACAAATAATAATAATAATAATAATAATAATAATAATAATAATAATGCTCTGTATCCATACATTTAGGGTAAACGCACCTATTAAGCTCACCATAATATACACTGAGATATTTTTAGTGCACAAGATACTGGTTTCAGTACAAAAAGTTATGTTAAAATAAAATATTAATCTCACACAAAAATATTTAATTTTATTTTAAATGACAAAAGCATTTCAATTAAGATATACATCATTAAATTAAAAAAGTCTGACTGTGTTTAATGGGTACATTTTTGTACCCTTTAAGCACACCTCTGTTCCTGTTACGGGGCTGACGGGACGAGAGACGTGCGGATCCATATGCAAGGCTTTATTGTAAAGACATGGTCATAAATACAGTCAGGGTCAAACAGTGGCAAACAGGTATGGCAGGGACAAGACAAATCCTGGGGCAAGCGTGGGTCGACGATCGGCGAACAATATCCAACGGGGCAAGGCAGAGCAATAATCCAGGTACACGAGCAATAATCCAAACGAGGTGCAAACAGAGTCCGAATGGCAAGGCAAGGGTTAATCCAGGAAACACGGGGCTAGAATCAAACACGGGAAGACAGGCAAGGCAAGACTATGGGAACTAAGAAGGCTTCGTAGGGTAGCTATCACTAGGATATTTGCATACAATACTCGGCGATCTGACTGAGGACGTCCATGGTTTAAGTAGTGTGTGTGATTGCGAGTTGGGTATCAGGTGTGAGCATGTGATTAAGGAAATGGCTGCTGGGAAATGAAGTCCGGAGTAGTGTGTGGTGTGAGAGTCAATGTGATGGTAGGGTGACCTCTGGTGGCGAACAAATGGAGGTCCATGGACCAGATTCATGACAGTTCCCATTAAGCTCACATCATGTTTTATTAAAAAAAAATCTTGTTTATTTTAAGGAAAATCTTTAGAGAATAATTGTAAAAATGTAAATTTATTTTTTGAAGGTACAAAGTCAATCACAAAAAAAAACAAAACAAAAAAAAAAACACTAAACACTAACACTAGAACACTAAAATCAAGCAACAAGGCATTCAAGTCGATCAGTTATATATTCATAATGAAGTGTCATCTAAGCACATTGTAACATCTATACTAGTCCACATTCAGTTAAGTAAACACATTCAAAAATCAAATAAAACAAACCGATAACACATTTAACTCATGGGGATGAACACAGAAACTAGCCTCATTATAAACCTCTTTTTAAATGGATGTCAAATTATCTATAGTCTCTTAAAGCTGGAATACACTAAACCATTTTTGCCCTGATTTTCCACCGATTTACAGTCTGGAGAAGTTGATGCTAGATGCCAAAGATCAGAGCCAGTCTGCAGATTTGAGTTAACAGAATCCATTGAAAATCAATTAACTTAACTTAAAGTGACAACCATCAGTTTATATTTAAAATCTGTTTATGAAGTAATTACATAGACGTTCAATGTGGAAGAGCTTAAAGAGAGCACACACTGAGCTTAATTTTTAATAAATTTCATGTAATATTTATTAAAATGACAGGATTTTTGCTAAATAAATAGTCTAGGTCATGTATTAAGTTAATACATATTTTAATATGAACAACTATTATTAACAATATCTATGAAATAATACTTAATATGATTTGCATAGTGGTGTACCCTTTAAGCTCACCTTACAATAATATGAAATCTTTAAAAATTACAGCACTGTAAAATGACAGACCAGCAATAAACTGTCAATTTGTAATATTATGGATGTACAAGCCAGTAATGCCTGTGAAGTAATATATTTGCGTAGCACACAATCTTATACAGCTAGTCAGCTAACTGTGTTCTGTAGCATCTGCGCTATGTTGCTAAAACTATCTTTTGGATCTAATGTAATTATTTCCCACATCCAAGTTCCAGGTTATAATATGCAAAAGTCTGAACATTAATCTCTTAATTTTACAATAAGTAGTGAAACTTAACCAAAATAAAAGCTTAAACATCTAAAAACACACATTTAAGGGGCTCCTGTTTTGGTGAAAGTTTTCAGATAGCTTTCAAAACGGCTGCCAGACAGTGTGAACACACGGAGACCCATATCTCAGTGGGCAATGATCTGATTGACTTGAAATTATAGGAGGTATATAGTAACAAACATATCAATTGGTTAAGACATCAAGTAGGATAATAAATTATTTTTTTCTTTTTATAATCTGATCTCAAAAATGGAAGTGTGCTTAATGGGTATGTGAGCTTAATCGGTACGTTTACCCATATGTTTTTTTGTTATTTTTTTTATTTTATATATTTCAGGACAGTGAAACCAGAATTGGGAAGGGAAAAAAAAAATCTGGGCCATATTCCCTTTGTATCAGCAGCTTCCTGATGAGGTAAATTTAAAAAAAGAAAAATAATTGGTTTCTATTAGTATATTTGTATTTGTACAACTTTATTGACTTTTGTCAAGGTACTTTTTTTCCATGTTATATGATTCTATGAATTTTTTGTAGTATTTCTTAGTAGATGTATAGAGAGTAGTATGGTAGTTCTATAGCAATGAAGTGCAGATGGTTTACCAAAAACTAAAATGTACTGTATATTTGTTATCTTATTCAATATGCACTGGTAACAACGCACAGAGATGGTATCTGTTTTCTGTATATTATTCATAATTGTTTCTGTCTATAGTCCTGGAGAACTGACAAATGCACTGTATGCAGCATTGTAAATTCAAGAAACTGTTTTTTTTTTTTTTTTTTTAATTGACATTTTCACATGCTTATAATGACAACAAACCTGTCATTGACTGTGACTGTTTCATGTAGTTTTTCTTCTCTTTGCAGAATAACATTCTTGAAAAAGCAGAAGCCATCACTGGTCCATACTTGGAGTAAGGGAATCTCTGAACTTTCTTTGTAAGTTCCTCTAGTTTTAGTTGAGAATCTTGTTGATATTTGAAGTGCCCATATTATTTTTTTCCCCAAAATATTACCTTTCATGCATTGTAAAACAGCTGTTTGTAAATGTAAAAGGTCTGCAAAGGTTTAAAGATCAAATTGCATGACAAATAAAGTTTTGTCTCCTAAAAGTAAGAATTGATTCTGAACTGCTGTGCTGAAATGAGTGTCAGAAACTCCAGTCTCACTTCCTGTAACCAATTACCTGTTAGGTTTGTTTGCATAATGTCTATGGACTTCTTCAGCTGTCCCTCAAACGTCTACTCTGCCCTCAATCACTGTAGTTGTAGCTGAGGCCAAACAGAGTACAGTAGGCTCTAGGAATGGCAGGGTTTAAGGATGTATTATGTGTCATTAAGAAATTGTCAGATTTGAGGAAGTTGAAAATGTGATTTTTATCTTTGATCTTATGATTTTACTTGTAATTATGTTTGCTTACATTGCTACATTTCAGATGATGTGCAGTGCTGGTCAGTAATGTAACGCTCCTGGTATGCAGGTTTGCTCCACAAAATAAAGTGGTCCAGGAAATATATGAAAACGAGGATGTTCATGATTCAATATCCAAAACTAAACCCTTCAGGTAAAATACTTTTTTTTTTTGTTTTAATTTTTTTAAACTTATTTTTGCATGACTATCAGTGTAATTTGAAACCAGATTCTTTATGCATTTCAAATGCAGGAAGACGTTGCAAACACGTCTGGAGACTTTAAGAAGATATCTGGCAAGGCGACCTATGGCCTAGGGCCTGGTTTAAAGGGAGCACGTTCAAACTACACCAGTTTAATGATACAGCTGCTATACCTTTTTGTTGTGAAATGTTCCTGTGTATTATACATGCATTTAATTCTCTGGATTTGTTTTTAATTGTATAAAAATGGAAAGAAGTCATAATTATATTTGATTATGTTATTGTAATATTGGACCTGTAAACTGATTATTTTCAAGCAACATTTCTTTAATTTTGTTCTTACACAAACAATCTGTACAACAAACATTGAATGAAACAACATTAACAGCACAGAGAAAAAAAGCAAAAAAACCCAAAAACATTTTGGCTATTTTTTAAATTACAAGTCTTAATTTCTCTGCAATAGACTATGAGAACATTAAGTGGTTGCACATACTGTAGACTGACACAGATCTTTTGCAATCACATTTATGTATCACCAAGTCAACTCTGTGAGAGAAGTCCTATCAAAAGGTAATTGTTTCTCTTGTGAACATATGTAAAAATGTATTTACATGGCACCTCAGTGATAACTCACTGATTTGATGCTTTATTCACAGTGGAGAAGCAAGATGTGTGATCATATGAACCTAGGAATGCACTGCTGACATGGCCAGTCACATGGTTGTCTGCTATAAATAAAATGTCATATGCTTGGAATAATAAAAAAAAAATAATAATTGTAATAATATACTATTCATTATTTATTTAAATCTCTGGTTTAAATAGGAAAATAGACCCACTATAGTTGAAATGGTTTGCTTAAATTTTATCTCTCAAAATGATGGGTGTCATTAAAAATGTGGAGATTAGCAGAAATAAATTAATTAAACCTCTTATTTACATGAGGTAAACAAAGCTGATTGATTTACATTTTTATGTATGTAATTGTAGGCCTATACATATTTTAAAGTTGTATTGTATACCTGTTACTGACATAATAATGACCCATTTCAAATGTTTACATGCTTTCTGGTCTTTTTATTCTTAACAGCACCCAATCGTTGTGGTGGAACAGTTATGAAATATTGTTCTTGTAAATACTTTCTAGAATTTGGTTTTTTTTTTTTTTTTTTTTTTTCAGTATTTAATATGCATGCAAAGTACAACAGTTAGTATATGGTGTTAAACGGTGGTCAAAAAGGATTTAAACAGTTAATTTTGAATCGATTTCTTCTTCTCAGAGATGTGGATTCGGACAGCAATTAAATTACCACATGACTTTGTTAATTCGGCCGGGGATTTTTACAGGGATGGTGGGAGAAAAAACACTGATATTCTGGATTCGGATGGCAGTACAATCACAGACTAACCCCTGTAAATGTTGAAAATCGCTTACGTCCCCATGAGAACCAATAACCATCCAAATCTGGCTATTATCTGCTTTTATCAGGTGGAACCAAACATACACCATTTTTCATACATCTCCATTATTGCACCATTTTGGACTCGGCAACATCAGATGCCTCTTCAGTGTTGGCTCCTTTTATTTGTCCAGTTTCTGCCAGCTCCTCCAGGTAACTGAAGAATAAAATAAAATATCAATCAATAATACAGTAATTGTCTACTGATTTATAAATGTAATGATTAAAAAAAATAATAATAATACCCTTAAAAATATGCATAAATTTACTAGACTAAAACTAGTGAAAATAAGCAGGAAAATGATGCCAAAATATCAATACTATATAGAACAAATGAAAAAATAAATAAATAAATAAATAAATATATATATATATATATATATATATATATATATATACACACACACACACACATATACAGTATATGATATATTTAGTCGATGATTATTTGTTCTGTGCATCTTTGTTCGCTAATTATTTCACTAAACGTTAGAGATGTTTATTTTTTTTTCATGAAAATACATTGTAAATTCACTCACCTTGCAATAAATGCCTCCCATGAAGCATTAGTAACGTATCTGTCTGAAGTATTCCCTCCACACGTTCAAATTTCCTGACCCCGCCTTTGCTTCAGTTTCATTGGTTGAATCTGTGAACCAATCATTTTCCTTTCTGCCCTCAGAACATTTTTGAGTAAGTAAAACTCCCATCTGCTGTTTGTACAGTAGCCCTTAAAGGGATAATTCACCCAAAAATGAAAATTTGATGTTTGTCTGCTTACCCCCAGGGCATCCAAGACGTAGGTCAACGTGCTCTGGCACACAGATATATAGATATAGACATAGATATCGCTAATGTTTCGACTGTTTCTATGGGCCGCGATACGTAATGATCTACGTATATATATACACTATATATATATATACATACGTGTGTGTGCCAGAGCACATTGACGTGTCACGCGCCGGATGTTGTGAATGAGCTCAGGACAGTTGGATATTGCGTGTATCAGAGGTAAAAAATGATATAAATACTGTACAGTTTCTTGCACAGACCGATCGTTTCGTGTCTAAAGACTTCAATGTATCATCACAAGCCACAGGGTTTAATTTGGTTTTGTCTGTGTATGGTTATTTTTTGACGCTCAAAGCTTTGGAACGTTTGGAACCCATTGACTGCCATTATATGACTGACAGACTGCAACGGTTTGAGTTAAAAATCTTTCTTTGTGTTCTACTGAAGAAACAAAGTCACCTACATCTTGGATTCCCTGGGGGTAAGCAGATAAACATCAAATTTTAATTTTTTGGGTGAAGTCTCCCTTTAAAGGACAAACAGAGCGCATTTCGTCACTATATTGTTCTTGTGAATAAAACACTGACACAATGATGAACAAGTAACAATGATATTCACAATAACATATAGATTTATTGAATAATTAAGTACATATAATTAAGTACATATAACAGTAGCCCTTAAAGGACAAACAGAGTGCGTTTTGTCACTATATTGTTCTTGCGAATAAAACACTGACACGATGAACAAGTAACAATAATATTCGCAATAACATATTGATTTATTGAATAATTAAGTACATATAATTCCTTAATTTACCTTTGTAAAGAAACCTCATTGCTGGCTACTCTCTGCTGTCTCAGACTACGACATCTTAGTCCTGTATCGGCCACCGTAGCTTCTCTAAAGGGAGGGGTGGGCGGGGGACTGAGCCATTGGTTGCAATTCACAACCTGACCGCTAGATGCCACTATAATTTACACACTGCACCTTTAAAGCTACAGAAGTTATTCAGTCAAGAGCAATGAGTGATTCCCTTCAGGAACTCGAGCTGCGTCGGAAAACGCTATGGAAACACCTTCAGCATGACCATGCTCTGAATCACGTGTAATCAGTCCAATGGATGGGCAAGACGTCACGGGTAGGGTGACGTAGAGACCAGGAAGCACGTGCGGTGGAAACAGCAGCAAATTTCTGTCATTCAGCAAGCGCTCCGTGGTTTGTCAGTCTAAACTCTGTTTGTCTGTCTTATTTACTGTTGTTTGTCCAGTAGTTGCAAGCAATCATGCCAAAGAAAAGCACAAGGGCAAGAGCAGACAACATTATAGGCTGTGCTCCTCCCTGCCCGCGCTATATTACGGGTGGGGATACACACAGTCTGTGTGTTGTCTGCTTGGGAGTGAAGCATGCAGAGTCAGCTCTTGAGGGAGCTGACTGCCCGCATTGCATTGCGGTTCTCTTTGAGGAGGGAGCCTTTGCCAGCGTTCCTCGCGGCACTGGTCCCGCTTCCGCCAAGGCGGAGCGGTGCTTGGGGTCGTGGGGTTAACAGATGGATCTGGTGAAGGGAATGGAGACAGGCGAGTCCCTTTCTTCTTCCTTACCCACCAGATCCTGCGCTCTCTCTCAGGGAATGGAAGCCCGCACTGCAGTTTCTTCCCCCGTGGAGAGGGGTGCTCGATGCTTCGCCTGTCTTCCTCCGAGGAGGTTGATGTGGAGAACGTCGATGAGGCTGGGGACTTGCCCCCTCAGTCTCCCCAGTATGAGGAGCTATTGGAGGTGGTTACTCGTGCTGTGGCCAAGTTGAATCTCGAGTGGCCGGCCGAGAAACAGACCCAGCCGCCAAAAAGTAAACTTGAATGCTTTTTGCGTTGTAGACCACCACCTCCACGCCTGGGCCTCCCGTTTTTCTCTGACCTCCACAGTGCGGTATCGAGGTTGTGAGCGAAACCATTCCCGGCCCGGATCTTCAGTCCCTCTTCCAGCCACTATGCCAACATGGTGGGGCTGAACGATCTCGGTTATAGGGCGATGCCTTGGGTAGAACAGACACTCGCGATCTATCTGTCTCCTGGCACAGCATCGTCTCTGAAGGCCCCGGCACTGCCCTCCAAGACACTGCGCACTACATCCAGCTTGGTGGGCAAAGGGTACACGGCAGCAGGTCAGGCTGGTGCTTGCTTGCACACCATGGCGGTGTTACAAGCATACCAAGCCGACCTGCTGAAGGAGCTAGATGAAGCCGAGGAGATTAAGTCTGATGATATTACAGAGCTCAGACGAACCGCTGATCTGTCTCTCCGTGCCACCAAAGAGACTGCCCGTGCCATCGGCAGGTCTATGGCAGCACTGGTGGCTACTGAGAGACACCTGTGGCTGACCCTGTCTGAGATCTAGGAGAAAGACAGGGTCGTCGACAGGTTTCAGGAGGCCCGTAAACAAGTGGTGGCGTTTCAGCGGTTCTTCCCTCGCTGTTCTCTAACATCGGGGGCTGCGGGGTGGGAACAGCCTCATCCGTGTACCGGCTCCTCATATTGGGAACAGCAAAAACAGAGGTTAGGGCCTTCTAAGTCGAAGCCGGATCTACAGACCGTCCTTCTGGTGAAGAAGGCCTCAGCCAAGAAGCCCTGATATATGTGTTCCAGGTCTTCTGAGGGCAGGCCCCTCTGGGGAAGAGTGGTGTACACCTCATCATACGGTGTCCATCTCTCCTCAGTCCCCTCAGGAGGTCAATCTGTTAATCCTGCCACCTCCGGTGCTTCAGTGCACAGTGGTCTCCAGCAAGCGCTTCTCTCAGTTTCCGCCCAAGAGCATAGCGGTACTGAGAGGCTCGCTACCTTCACAGAGGTTTCTAGAGCAGCTAGATCTGTCATCCCCAGGGCACCAAGGTAACAGCTCTGATAACACCAGAGGTCAGTCTCGAGAGACTGATTCCCTTAGTAGACTATTTGGCTGCGTGGAAGCTTCTGCCAAATGTGTCTCAATGGGTCCTGCACACTGTAGAAAATGGCTACCGCACTCAGTTAGGTTCTCCTCCGCCTCGTTTCAACGGGGTGATTCCCACTCTGGTGGGCCCCGAGCAGGCTCTGGTAATGGAACAAGAAGTAAACACTCTCTTGAGGAAGGAGGCCATCGAGGTGGTCCCTCCTCACGACAGAGAGTACGGGTTCTACAGCCGGTACGTCATCTTTCTGAAGAAGGATGGAGGGTTGCGTCCCATTTTAGATCTGCGTCTGCTGAACCGCTCAGTCATGCCACTGAACTTCAGGATGCTCACAATCAAACAAGTCATGTCTCAGATCAGGTCCGAGGACTGGTTTGTCACGATTTATCTAAAAGACACATACTTCCATGTCTCCATCCTTCCCCAACACAGGAAGTTTCTGAGGTTCTCTTTCGGGGGCAAAGCTTACTAATGTCGGGTTCTTCCATTCAGCCTTGCACTCTCACCCCGCACTTTCACGAAGTGTGTGGATACTGCTCTGGCTCCTCTGCGACTCCAGGCATCCGCATACTGAACTATATCAATGATTGGTTGGTATTAGCTCAATCGGAGCAGACGGTGGTTCGTCATCAAGATGTCGTTCTCGCCCACATGAGAAAGTTTATCTAATATAAACATGATTTCTTTCCCAGCTGTTTACCTTCACAGATATAACCGACTGCGTTTTTGAAGCTTATGTGTGCTTTTAACATAAACTTGTTTGTATTTGACAGTTTAAGCGCAATAAGACATGAAAGAGAACTTAGTTTATTACTCAAATGCTGTGTGACAGCTGCTTTCTGTACATGTGCTTCGGATGAGTACGCTCAGAAAACCATATATTAGAAGTTTAATATGGTTTAAAACACATGATTTCAGTGCAATAGACACGATAATCAAAACCAAAGGTTTTTTTTTTTTTTTTTTTATAGCAGAGTATCTTTAGCAGAGTTAAAAGCTGTAAAGGCACAGCCCTATGCTGGAAAAGGGGGCAGGGAGCAGCAGCTCATTTGCATTTAAAGAGACATGCACGAAAACAGTTGTGTTTCTGTTTCCACTCAAAATAGCCACTTTCAAAATTATATAATAAATGATCTGTGGGCTATTTTGAGCTGAAACTTCACAGACACATTCTGGGGACACATGAAACTTATATTACATTTTGTAAAAAGGGGCATCATAGGTGCCCTTTAAAGTGTTCAATATTTTTTTCTTATTTTCTCTTCATAATCTGTTACTTTTTTATGCATTTTTGGGAAATGTCAAGCTATGTGAATGCTAGTCGAATGCAACTTAAATTAATAATTCACACAAAAACTAAAACTGTCATTATTTACTCACAATATTTAATAAGCTAAAAAAGAACTGAAAAGTCATATAGTGCTATGCACACATTCAGTAGTGTAGCCTTTGGACCAATCAGACACACAACTATATTATATTTAACAAATAATCTCTAACGCCCCTCACCTAACCAAAGGTCCAACTATGAGGGTCTATGGACCCTTCCCCCCGAAAGAGCACCCTAAAGGGCTCAGTTACCAGGGCAACCATCTGATAAGACTGTTTCATTGCTCAAAAGTATGTGAGATGTGACGTGTTGTAAGAACGGACCCTTCTGAAACCCACACAATGCCCATAAAAACATAACTTTCCTCCTTGTCATTCATAGACAAACCTTCCTGTGAATAAACATGCATCCCAGGACATTGTGTGTATGATTTTAATTGTCTTGTATAGTGTCTCTTGCATTGTATTTTGTTTTATGCATGCTTTATGAGTGAAGTACTAGTTAATGTAACCCACCTATATCGTGTCTCCTACCAAATTAATGCTCATTTGATGACCCATACTTTGGTGTACACCACCTCCTCATAGAATGCCATGTGTGTTTGTAATTTAATCAAAGTATAGACTGCCAGAGCCATTTGAACCATGCTCTCAGACAAAGGGTCATAAAACCCCCCAATATTTCCAGCCTCCCGCTTGGAAATTCAGCCTTTCTCATTGGTCAAGCCCATCCTGAAAGTGACTATTCCCTGACTTTAAAGGGCTTACTCACAGGTCTGTCCGCTTCTTCTGGTAAAATCTTCTGATTGCTGCCCGTGTGGAGCTACTCACGGATAGCCTGAGCCAGTGGCAGGTCCCAACATATAGAGCCGTGTGCGATTTCCCTAGCCTGGGGAGATAGCTCTTGACCACAAAAAGTCAGACTAATACCACTGGAGTTCGTCTTCACTCAACCCTGGAATTCACCATCATGGAAATACCCTCGATCAGACATTTCTCTCTCTCTCTCCGCTCCCGGCAGTCTCTGCACCTTCATCTCTGGATTGCAGCCTGCAGTTCCACTGCGGCCCACAGGGCCAGCAGGCCCCATTTTACACCCAGCCATGTGCTTAGGAGAGAGGACTCTCTGAGTCAAGAACAACCTCAGAGTTTCATGAGATTGCAACTGCGGTCATCAAATGGAACCATCCAGGACCTTCTTTAGAAGCTTCACGAGACTCTCATTCCACAGCCAAGTCAAATGCAAGAATAGTTCCTTTCACCATACAGAGGCTGGTTGTAAGCTTTCATATACTGTGCTTTGAATTAGAGACTGATGGTTCTTTCAGATAGTCAACTCAGCCTCATTTCCCCTGTTTCTGTCTGGTTTCATTCGTCCAGTCTCACTTACCCTTCCCACGTTCCCATGATTTGTGTGTGTGTGTGCGTGTATGTGTTTGTTTAGACTAGTTATGTGATTGTGATTTAGTTAATAAAACTTTGTGCACAATACATATGAGTATTTATTTCTGATTCCCTGCTTGCAACAAAGTCAATTTAATGATTTTGATCTTGTTACATGCTCTGAGTAGTACTGTACCTTAAAAGGGTCATTTCCCTTACCCGGGAAATTAAGATCTCTTTGAATTCATAAATAATCAATACTGAGTGGTCACTAGATGACCTAGTCAATTGATTGTACTGTAAATTCTGCTTTATCAAGCTAATTCTATTAATTTATCCAAATATTATAATTAATTATAACAAGCAATGATTAATTATTAATATTCTCCCTTTGAGCTAATTTGCTACAGTAGCTTTAAGGAGCTGTACTTCTCAGAAATGGGCTTTATGTACTTCTCAGAAATATACTTAAAATGACATTTAAGTATACTTGACTTATACTTAGAAAAAGTCTAAATATATTTGAGCTATACTTGTGCTCCTAGAATCCGTGTTTTCATTGTTATATGGTAGGGGGCGCTAGTACACATCTTCTGTACAGAATTTCCAAAAAAAAACACAAGTGAAGAAGAAACTGAAACAACGGCTGCATCCGAAAACTTAGGCAGCTGCCTTGCTGCCTCGCTGACTCATGAGGCAATGACTCTGCAGGCAGCGTTTTTGCACGAAGGCATCTCACAGAACTGATTTCGGACAGGCTTCTGAGGCAGCGTAACAGTTTAATGATCTACAACAAAATAGAACGAGTTTTGGTGACAACTAAACAAACATTTAATTACTATAATACAGATTTATCGCTAGAAATAACATCAAAAGTGCAAAAAGTTAATCAGAAATATACATTTACACACAAACTAACCACCAAACGCAAATTCCAGCTGCCATCTTTATTTTTTAGCTCAGCCGTCTCGGAATGAAACGCACAGGATTGTGGGATATCAAAGGCAGCGAAGGATACATCTATGCTGCCTTCAAAAATCGGCCAGATGAAGGCAGCATTTTTCAGATTTCAGATGCAGCCAACATATGCTTCCACATATAATCTAACCATCAGATATAAAACAGCATCAAATCTGTGGTTATGGAATAAAATGTCGACCAATGAAGAGGTAATAATGACTATCAAGCTCTGGGGTGTTGATCAACTCTATCTACATTTTGATTATATCATTCTGAATAAAATTCATAGTTTTTTTTTTTTTCAGCTTTTTGTTCAAAATGTTGTTTATTTTTTAATTTTTTATTTATGAAACTTACCCACATTCAAGTGTTTAAAAAAAGAATGCATGAAGCTAGAATAAAGTGTTTTTGTTTACAAGCAGATACACTGTTCTTTCTTTTGATGTTTTGTGTATTCAAATATTCATTTACAAAATATATACAAATTAATACCTAAATAGGGACATAGTAGTATACTTAAAGTATGACATAAAGTTCACTTAAAGAAAACTTACGAGTATACTTGCAGTATAAAACTACTAAACTAGTAGTTTACTGAGACTATACTTCAAAGTGTACTAAAAATGCTACTACACGTATTTAATTAGTAAACTATCAGTATACCTATAAGTTCACTTTTAGTTTAGTTGAAGTACAAGCTAAAAACATTGATGTAATCTAGTTGTGTACTCAAAGTTTACTACTGTTATACTGAAAGCATACTTAAAAGTATACTTTTACATACTAGAAAGTGGGCCAATTTAGTCCCAATGAGTATTGAAATAGTACACTTACAAGTATACTACTAGTACACTGATATTTGCATACTTACTACATAAAGTATACTTAAAAATATTCTTGAACTTTACTTTAGTATACTCAATAAAATAAACTTGAAGTACACTACTTTTTGGTAAGGGTTTGACATCACAGTTCATGCATGTTATGTGACTGATTGCATCCCAACAAGAAAATGAGCAAATTATGATTTATTTATTTATTTTAT